>VWZS01000625.1:17001-75550 GCA_013397075.1 Rhabdornis inornatus
GCAATACATGGGATGATAATCCATGTCTTACTGCCTCTTTTTGTTTAGTTCATTAAAGTAAAACAAGATTGTGTTGGAGTTTTTAATAGCTGATAATATTCTCATAAAGGGGTTACTCAGACTGGGGATTTTTGCCCATAACTGTAACCGTAAAAAAAGTCTTGTATCACTGTAATTTTACTCCAGTAAAATTTTGAAAAAGAGCTGAAGCATCTTAATGAGAACATTTATTTCTATGCTTACTGCAACGTGTTTGAGCTATGATTTTATGGCTTGGACTATTTAGGACTTAAATGGAATAAGAAAAAGCATAAATGTAACAAAATTATACTTTCTTCTGTAGTAATTGTAATTCTTCAGCTGGGTGCAAAGCAAAGTTACACTTCTTCTCATCTTTGTGCTCTCCAGTTATTTAGGTCTTTGGCACTGAAGATGTGTATGCTTCATGAGTGTGCATCTTCAGTGTTAGGGCTCCGTTTACCAAACTTATAGCACAAATATTGTGTAAGAACACTAATTTTCTTTGCAAGTGCTGTGATATACCTTAAGTGATGTTGAAAACAGAGATATCTCAAATTGTTTAGAAGCCACTAGGTGCATGGGAGCATTGGTACTTTTTTATGATATCTCAAACTTACGGTTTTCTTGTTTTCAGGTACAGCAAGTACAGACTGTGCAACAAGTACAACATGTCTACCCAGCCCAGGTTCAGTATGTGGAGGGAAGTGACACAGTCTACACTAATGGAGCTATGTAAGTTGGAAAATGGTCAGAATTTTAATGTTCATTAAAATGTGAAGTTAGATACATATTTTCAGTTGGATTCTATTGACTACTATATATTAAATTGGAAAGAAAAATTATTCAATTACAGTTCTTGTGTCAAAATAGTTTTTTGGATGAAAATGTGAATTCACACTATTTTTTTTTTATTAAGGCAGAAGTTTTGTGTAAGTAGAATTTTTGTGATTGTTTTAATTGCACCCATATGGCATAGCGTTGTTTGAAAAAGTATCTTCTAGTTCATGGTTATGTTCTGTCTGAAAGATATATTGTAAAACTTCTGTCCTCAGGACAAAAGGCAGGGCCTTCTGTCTTCCTGGCTGCAATCCTAGTGGCAAATGATAGAGAGGTGCAGCAGCTGTAGTTACAGTTACTATCTAAAGAAGTCGTAATGTGATTTCATTCCTGTGTTTCATAAAATGAGATCAGTTTGGTTTTTTTTCCAAAGGAATGAGGAAAAGCAGAGGAAGGCAATTAATAGTCTCCTTTTGCTGCCTCTTTAACATCTTTTTTCACATGATTGTGCATTTCCTGCTTTCCTGAACAAGCTTTTTCATCACCAAGTTTCTTTCATCAGTACGCAAGCTAAGAAAGACTAAGAAAAAAAATCGAGCTTTGATCTGTTCTATGGACCTTACCTAGTCTAGTAACAGACTTGGAGCAACACCACCTTTCAAATTGGCTCAAACTTCAAAGTTGACTATATTGCTTGGAAAGGAGCTTCTCAATGTCATTTTTTCATTTACCATTTTTGCTTTCTAACTGGCTTTATGAAGAAGTACAATTTATAAAGCTTTTTGATTGTCTGAAGGTACTTATGTATTGATGGTAATCCAAAAGCAATTCTAAAGAGTAATATTATTTGGATTCAGAGACTTAGGATGCTAACACTGACATCGTTCTTTGGTCATTTCTACTAGCACTTTTTGATTTATTAATTTTTCATGTACTGTCTTCTCCATTTTTTTTTTCTCACTTGTAAATACTAAACAATGTGTTTTAAATATGCATTAGACTTCTCTATTGTACTGATTTTGTCTGGGATAGATTAATTTTCTTCCTAGTAGCTCGTGCATGGCTGTGTTTCAGACTTGTGCTACAAATGGCATTGATACTATCTACTGTGAAGAAAATAATTCTACGCCAGCCAAAGCCAGCACACACATACAGCAGCCTAACATCATTGTGATCATGATAGTCTACCATTAGCCTCCAAAAGAGGTCATTCTTAAATAAGCTATTTTACAAGTTTCTCTTTTCATTCATTACTTTTAAATTATTTTGTGTGCCGTTGGGACTTTTGGCAGTGTATAAAAAGTGTCCTACACTACTGATTACAGTCCAAGGGAAAAACAGAAGCACATGTGACTGGCTGCTTGGCGTGAACCTTCAGGTTTCCATTGTTTTATTGTATTTCTATATCTGAATCCCTCTGTCAGTTGTTGCAAAATCGGTCAATAGGATATAAAAGAAGAAAGCTCTTTCTTAGCATGTGAGCCAAATCTAGATTGTTTTTCCTTCCTACAGAGATGATTTTACCTATGCTGTTGTGAGCAGCAATGTAGTGGACAGGCAATTTGTTGTTCAATCCTTACAGGAAGATTAGCCTTTCTGAAGATTGTAATTTCATTAGCAGAGAATGGACCCAGTCTTTGTTTCTACTCCAACTTTTAAAAGATTCTGTATAGTGAAGCACATTTCCCATATGCTTTTATAGACCAGATTTTGAGTAGTCTGCCCATGATTATGTGTTTGATATATTTTATGATAAATCAAAATCTTAATTCTAACACAAAATCAGATATAGGATTCTTCCATAATCTTCCATAATCAAGCAACAGTACTGCTCTAGCAACAGAATAAGTCTGCAAACCATAGTTAGGGTGAAGACATTAATTCATACTGGAATCTCTGGAATAAATTGTCACAGCATGCCTGATGAAAGACTTCATTTTCCACTCTGCTCTCATGAGACCCCACCTGGAGTGCTGTGTCAAGTTCTGAGGTCCTCAGAATTAGAGGGACATGGAACTGTTAGAGCAGGTCCAGAGGTGGGACACAAAGATGACCAGAGCACTGGAGCCCCTCTCTTATGAGGACAGATGAGCACAGACTAATAGGCTTTATTGTGACCTTCCATTACTTATGAAAGGCTTACAGAAAAAGGTGGGAGAGGGACTTCTTATACAGGCAGATAATGATAGGCTAAAGGGGCAATGGTTTTAAACTAAAAGAGGAGAGATTTAGATTAGATTAAATCAGATATTACGAAGAAATTCTTGGCTCAGAGGGTGATGAGGAAGGTTGTCCAGAGAGATTGTGGATGCCCAATCCCTGGCAGTGTTCAAGACCAGGTTGGATGAGCTTTGAGTAACCTGGACTAGTGGAAGGTGCCCCTGCCCATGGCAGGGGGAGTTGGATCGTTAAGGTCCCTTCTGACCTAAACTATTCTACAATTCTGCAAAAGAATTGTCCTTTATTTTAAAATACAACACTTGCAAACTAGCACTGATTTAAATCCGTATACAATAGCAACAAAGGATGCAGTTACAATATATATCAGGAAAAAGTTACCTAATTCTTTGAATTACAAAAGTAAGAAGTTTGTCAGTTTTCAGAGTCTTTGTTAAGTGTAACTGTTGTGTTTTTATAATACAATTCTTCCCACACATTTTATATCATGATTTGTCTACCCTTAGAAGTTATTTGGTTTTATTATAATTTGAGGGAATATAATAATACAAGGGGTGTAGCCCACAACTTGTCCCATATGTTGTATGATATGAGAATATTTGAACTATGTTATCTACATTTGTCTCTAGTTAACAGCAGTTTTGCTTGTCAGCATGTCACTCTATCCTGAAACAAAAATGCATTGTTGTTGCAATGACATGTACAGGCTTACCTGGCTGTTCAGAATATATTAAGACTATTATTACTGCGCCTATGTTAAGAAGTTAATTGGTTCCTCATACTAGAAGTGAACTTTCTTCCTACAAATGTTAGTACATGAATAACAGGTAGCCACTTACGTGGTAGTTCTGATATGGCAAAGAGGGTTTTGATTGCTGGGATTGTGCAAGGATTGCTATTGCTGTTGGATCCAAACAACATTCTTCACCGACTTGTACAACAATTTGTGGTGTTCATGTTGGCAAAACACACCATTTAAGCAAACCCAAGAATTTACTACTACCTTAATTGAAATCTTAATGGGTAAATGAAGTAATTCTTATTAATGTAGTTAAAATTGTAATCTTTGTATTAGTTTCTAGTATCTATCCCTTTTTCTTTTCATCCTTTTCCTTTTACTATCCTTATGCATACTAAGGTGAATGTCTCCTCTCTGAATTACAGAGAATTTCAGCAATTTACTACTAACACAGGTGTTATATGTGGACAATGTATGATGGGTGGTGAGGGCAGGGCCACTCCAGAGTGTGTCCACTTGCAGCTATTTTTAATGTGTTCTAGCATACTCTATACTTATCTGTTCTTCACTGGTTTCCATTTCCATAGTTTATTTGAATTTGTTTTTTGTGGTCTGTTTTTGTCAGAATGGATACTTCTTGAATACTGTTATGCCACCTCATGGTCCTCTTTGCTACAGTTTTGATTTAGGGTCACAGATTGTTTATTGTGTACAGAACAGCTATTTGATATTGTCTGTTAGACATTACAATGCCTCAGGATTTTAATGACAGGTTTCATACCACACAATCATAGAAAGCTAAGCTAAAATGGAAACAGATTAAGTAACATTTATCTAATTGTACAGTAATCACTGCTAGAACAAAACTCTAGACTAAGACAGAGAAGCCTAGACAAAGAGAGCCTGAAAAGCCCAACTCCTGAGGTCTTGCAGATTTAGTATGTGCCCTTTGACATGTTCCTAACAGTGGCAATGCCATATTTCTTGGACTATAGTTCTGCTGTACTTCATCAGAATTTTAGAAATCTGTAATTAATGCTTCCTTAACTGTCTGAATTACAGATCGTTAGAATAAAATTTATAGAACTGCACCTTTCTTTTCATTTACTATATTCCCTGGAGTGCAGGGTTTTCTGTAGCTGTGCATTGTGTGCACTTTTATTGCTTTGTTTCCATGTGGAAAATGATCTTGGACTGAGTGTTGAAGATCTCGGTTCTTTATGGCTAATAAATGCCTCTCTATTATAATTTAATGGCTGTATCATGTTCTGTTGTGACAGTCTCAGGGTGTATGGCACTTCCTTTTCTTCCCTTTGCTTAGGATACATCACCTCCAGAATCTGGCTAAGGTCTTCCCTCTGTATTAGACAAAAGATTCTGTTCTCTCTAGTTTCTGTGAAGCTCGCTATTAGCTTAAGGACCACAGAATTATCCTAAAAACTTAAAGGAGTTTGAGGATACTGTTCTGGCATGAAAGAATTTCTTGGTTGAGAAGTGTTATAAGGTTGAACACTGATATGTAGTAGTCAATGGATCGGGTATTTATATAGAATCTGATCATAGGTGCAGATGGGATTAAATTATTTACAATCTGTGCATGTGCACACTGAAAACTAAGGGAGGACAAGAACAAGTTTACTCTTTCTGTGACATTGTTTTTATTTTTGTCCTTTTTTCAGGATGTCAGTGTCTTTGAAGAGACAAAAGTGTCTGTAAAAGTTGGGCTCGATAACATTATATTAGAGCCTGTAATGTTGGGAAAGACATTGCAATTGATTTGCATGGTAATGCTGGGACTTACTGAATGTAGAAATTAATTACTTTCAGTTTTCATATGCAAAAAAAAAAGTGTTTTAAACAACTTTATACTACAACTCCAGCTCTTCTATTTTAACGTTATAATTTGTAAATCAAAGTTTATGTAAGCAAGCAATGAGGCATAATAGGAAATGCCTTGAATTATTGTACCTTGCAATGCTAGTCCAACTATTGCTGGTATTGTTAATTTCTAATGTGGGATCTTAGCATAAGGCACCTGCTCTAGGCTTGCTTGATCTGTGTTGAATTCATGCAGTGCCTGACTGTCTGTTGCTTGCTCTCAGGGTAAACATGATCTAGTTTTCACAGCCTTCTGGAAACTAGGATTCTGCCGCCTAACTACTTAGATTTTAAATTTACTTGTAACTGATAAGATTTCTAATACTGTATTTTAGTAAGCACCAAACTTCACAGTGTTTCAATAGTAGGACCTATCAGATTCTGTAGCCTTTCTGCTATCTCAAGCAAGAGTTAATCATCAATGTGTTCTCATAAAGAGCATGAAAATTTGGAGATTACTCCCTGTGTGATTTTATATGCAGCTGAGAGAAGAGCTAGGAATGCTTTTACAACCTTTGCAGTGGGAAGGAACTGACTATGATATGTGTCAGTCTGTTTGAGAAAGTATAACGTATTTGTGCTACAAGTGCTGTGGAGAAATAGAAGATCACTTCCTTATTTCAAGTTATTTTCCTCTTTGCTGCAACTTTATTTTAAAGGGTAGTGTTACCATGTGCAATGACCTTAAAACATTCAAGTCTGATTTCTAAAAATGTAATTTCCCAAAACTGCTTTCTAAAACATCATCTTATCCAGCTGCATTCTTAATTTCCAGACTGAATAATTTAGGTTAAATTAAATGTCTCTTTGCTAAGTTGCAATTATTGTTGCATGTAATAATAATAGTTTCATTTCACTTTTAAGTACACAGTTGATCTCTGTTGTGAAAGGTTTGCTATATCATCTCCAATGATCAGGTGTTCTAGAAAAGCCTGTTGGTTGTTGGACCAAATGGAAGAGTGTGTTTACTTTTGAGTCAGACCCATTAGTGTGTCCCATTGATACATTGATACAGAGTGCTCTTACAGGCAGAAATAGATGCTCTGTTACAGTCAGTCCTTATTTAGAGACTATGTGTGATATAGAGGTCTACAGATGATACATATGATATACAGATATACCTAAACAAGATAAAAGCAAACAAATATTCTGTCTCCTATTCCACACCAAGTCTGCAACTTCATTTTCTTTGAAGGAGAAATTTGAAGCATTGTCTAGGATTTACATTGCTTCCAATATTCAATTCCACTTTTGCAAGTGAGATTTGTTCTCCTTGCATCTTTTGTACAGTGTATTTCCTCTAGCCATTTTTACAGCCATTTCCTCTAGTCTGTTTTTGCTGTCAACAATGATCTTATCCTTTCATTACTTCTCTTACTGACAGCTGATACCAAAATTTTTCTTTCCTCTTTTGGGAGAAATTACAGTGTCAGTCACTTGGTGATCATTTCCATGAACTGTTTCCCCTGAGCCTACATCACAACATTTCCCTACATTTCTTCTCTGCTGCATAGCATGGTTCACACATGTAAAGATAGAGGCAACATCCAGTCTGCTAGTGGTTATTGTGCTCATCTCAAGGTGCACCAAGGGTTAGACATTAAGAAAAAATTTCTTTGCTGCAAAGGATGATCAAGAAGTGGAACAGACAGTTTGGGAAGTGGTGGAGCCATCATCTCTGGAAATGTTCACAAAACATCTAGATGTGGCACATGGAGACATGATTTAGGGATGAAGATGGCAGTGTTCAGTTAATGGTGGAACTCGATTTTTTTTGAACCTTAACAGCTCTGTAGATCTTTTCTGTAGTTCTAAGATAAACAATGTCCCTTACGGTATCACAAAGTATCACCATGATACCTTTGAGAGAACAGATTAATCAGGACCTGTGCAGTACCTCAATACATACATAGATTAGTGCAATGCAAAAATCGGTTGTTTTTAACTTCCAAAAGAAGGGTTAATAGATTAAGTGTCTGTTTGACCATTAGTCTCTAAAAGAATTATTTTGCTTTGTTTTCAGCAGACTGCAAGGCATTTCTTTTGGATTAGCTTAAAGGTTTTTTGCAGCTGATCTTGAGGCTTTTGAAATACTCAAAATAAAACAGAAAGTGTTTAAGTAGCTTGAAGAGGGGTAAGAGGGAATAAGGTAGAACGAGGCTTTGCAGATTTTAAAGCTTAAGTTTTGGAGATTCTGGAAGTCTCTGCAGGGGAAGGGAGAAACTGTTGTAGCCATAGTTAATAAAACAAAATTTCTGACTTTGTTTGGTGATGAGGTACTATTATGTTCCTCAGTTATTTAGAAGTAATACTTTTCTGAAGGTAAAGAAGCAATTATAATTTCTGGGTCTGTTGTTTTCTAATTAAGTAATCTTACGTAAGTTTTCATAATTAAAATAACAACAGTAAATTGCCTTGACTTTTTCGCTCTATTAATAAAAAAATCAATATTGCGTAGATAAAGGGCAAGGAAAGCCTGACTTCAGATTCTTGCTTATGTGTCTTAGTGATCAGCTTACTGCATAAAACATTACTGCTGCATCCACCTCTTGTGTTTCTTTACAAAAGTGTCTGGGATTTTGTTCGGTTGATGGGTTTTTTTTAACTTGTTTAGTTACATGCCATATAAATTGATATTTCCTGTGTATTACAAGGAATGTTACATATTTTTATGCTTAAATGAGAAATTAATGGAAATTAATGATTGGGTAAACTGACTGATTTTTACTTGTTATCGTGCTTGTCAACAAAAAAAGATCCAGTCTTTGAAAAAATTAGTTCTATTTACTTTATAATTTTGAAATATGTTGAGTTAAATATCAAATTTAGTTTGTGGGAACAAATACAAATTAAAAAATTATAAGTAGATTATAACACATGAAGAATAATGATTCTAAATAAATAAATAAGGACATGAAACATATGATAGGTTTCAGTAGCTGAGTAGTTTATTAGGGTGAACTGGTTAATGACATGTGAGTGTTTCCTGCTTGATAATTATTTTTTAAATGTTACTGTTGCATTCCTTTAACTTCTTTAATCTTTGTGACAGTTTTATAAATTATAATTCTGTTTGGTTTTTTTTCTTAAATGCCGTTTTGTATCATTACACGAATTCATGTCTGATTTGGAATTTGCCCTGTAAAAATAACTGCATTTCCCAAAATACCAGCAGACTCAGATTTTCAAGCTTCATTCAAGAGCTTCAGTGGATTTAAAAACAATAGACAACAGGGTATGCTTGAGCATTGGACTCTGATAGCTGACATTTGTATGAATTGTTTGTAATTTTGCAAACTGCGTGTTGTGCAAAACATATAACATCTGACTGGACTATTGTCAAATTTTAGAAAAAAGTTGATGTAGGCAAAGCTTTATAAATTATATATAATTAATATTTGCAATGTATTAATAATTGTATTAGCTCTGTGTGCCTGCCTTCAATTTCTTTTGTTCCTTTCTCTCTTCCTCTTCGTATAAGACTGACAGTTTTTCTGTAATGTTCGGTGGATACTTGGCTTATTATTGACACTGAGTTAGTTATTTAATGCTTTGACTCGATTAACTGTTATTCTTTGAGGAGACAGGGATTGTTTGCCAATCTGATTTGATTTGATTTTTGTTTTTGTAAATCAATTTCTAGAGTTATAACATTACCCTCAGGTAAATGAAATACAAATAATGCATTTTCCTTTTCTTTTATTTTCTTTTCTTGAAGCCGATCAACAACTTATCCTTACACAGAAACCCAGATGTACAGTCAAAACACTGGGGGAAATTATTTTGATACTCAAGGAAGTTCTGCACAGGTGACAACAGTGGTCTCGTCTCATAGCATGGTGGGCACTGGAGGGATTCAGATGGGCGTAACAGGAGGACAACTCATTAGCAGCTCAGGAGGAACCTATCTGATTGGCAATTCAATGGAAAATTCTGGTCATACAGTGACTCACACAACGCGGGCCTCCCCAGCGACAGTAAGTATTTCAGACTGATGCAAAACCTTTGAGGCTAGTCTTTTAGTCGCTCAGATGTTCTTGCAGACTGACACAGTTTTTGTGACAGAATGCATTGTGGTATTATGTTGTCAGAAAAAGGACTACATAATACTTTCTGTAAAAAAGCACTATGTATGTATAAGATACAGGAGTAAGAATACTGTGAGAACTTAATCATGAAGGCATACCTTCCCCTTGACAGCTTGAAAATAATTGCATTTTTTATGTTAAATTTTAACATTTTCTAATTTTTCTGAAAATGTAAGAAAAATACAGTGTTGTTGAGTGTAACTATGTTAGATGTAAATGTTAAATAATGTAAATTATAGATCAGTATCTGTAACTTCCCTGCATTTAATCAGTTTGTTTGCCTGATATTAGTGTAGTTTTGGTAGCTTATTTCAAAAAATTTCCTATTGTTCAGAATACCGAGGTAATATGTTTTAACACTTTATTGTTACTTATCTATTGTATGTCTCCAAATTCTGCTCCAGATTAAAAGCTCATTGTGGGAATGTCTGACAGTGCTATAGGAAGATGCATTCTGTTACAACTGTGGTATAGAATATTGTGGTTACATAAACATGAGCATGAAGAACTTTACCTAAGAGCTTACTCAATCAGCCTATATTTCAGTTGGGAAAATGGTTTTATACTAACCTTACCTTTGCTGCCCTAAGGAGCACTGTCTCCTCATTCTTCTGAATATTCTGGTCTGCACATAGAGATTTGGAAATAATAGGGAAGAGAATTGTGGAAGATAGGGTAGCAGCAGTTTAAAAATACAGAAAGGAGATAAAGCATCAGTAATAATACAGATTCATCAGTATTCAAAAAGGCAATGAAGTTAGGGGATTTAATTTTTAGGAACGAGTGTAAAAGCATTGGATAATTTAGATGATCTGAAAATTCTCTCCAATTTGAGTCTTAAGGTGATTAGTATGGATGAATACAATTTTTGGTACCGTGCAAGAAATTATTACTTTATCCAAAAAACACATGCAGTGTTATTTCCTGAAAACAAAAATTGTGTAGAGTCATAATTCATGAATAGTATAACTATCTCACTTGAACATAGTGGGGTCTTTCACAGCAACAGAGAATTTTATACTTGAGTTATGAAAAAGAGTGTATATTAACATTTGCCTGTATTGTGCATAACTTAACAGAAGAACAGAGCTTCTGAAGAAAGTGTCATTCCCCTTTCAGATTTCAGGTGCTTAACTGATGGTGAAAACAAGTGAGGCTTAAATGTATCCAGTAAACACAAATGAAGAGTAGTATTTACTTTGAAGTTGAAAATCCTAGAATTATTTGAATGTCAGAACTCCACACTATATTTTGAAAATTAAAAACTGGTTTGATTTTTTTTTCAAAAATTGAAAGTAGAATTTGCCAACATTGAACGAAAGCTAAAATTCACGGCTTCAGCAGCATTTTTCTCTTGCTTTATGTGTCAATAAACTAGCCCGTTTTTCGAAATAAATTCTATACTGCTGTATCAACTGACTGTTAAGAATAGGAAAAAATACTGCTGGTTAAACAACAATTATTAAATTGCATTTTGCCACTAAAATAATTTTCTCTTTTTCTTGGGGTGTTATTTCTTCTGTATAATATAGTTTTCTATAAGAATGATAGAGTATGTATGGAGTATATTTCTTGCTAAGGAAGTGGGACATAATATGATTTTAGATCCTAACTTTAGGCTAGGTGTGTTTCAGCTGAAACATTCAAGAATTAATTGAAACACTAAAGGTTCAGTTTATACTTGCTTGAAAGCGCAAAGTCTTTTAATTTTGCTAGGTAGCATAATTGCATTAAATAGAGCAATGTAATACTTTAATTGGATTACACTTTAGATAGGTAGAGCTTGTTTCACTTGTGATCCTCATTTGATCTTTACTATCATAACGTTTTTTATTCTTGTGTAGAGAATATATTAGAGACATCAAAATAACCTGTATCCAGACTGTTTTACTAGAATAATATACAGAAATTTTTTCCCAGTTTTGAATTAGTTTGGAGAATTTTCATATAGAGAAAAAGGATATAGAAATGAATAAGAATTTATTTATTAATATATGTGATCATCACAAGTTCTCTTTATCTTGCCATAGATGTACTAGTTCTGTTTACTCTTCTCAGCTGATAACTTCACTTGTTTTGTTGTTTATCACCCTCACTGATCAAATCATTACATTCTGTAATAAGCAAATTATTGTATGAATGATGTTATCCCTTTCTGATACATCTAGCTTAAGTTAAAAGAAAGAAAGAAATAAGTGAGTTTCAGGTTATAAGTCAAATATATAAAATAGGTAAATTTTATTAGCTTTTAGATGAATTAAATTAGAAATCTAAATTACTCTTCAGTAGGTGAGCTATTTGTTTTATGCAGAATTCAATAAAAGATACACTTTTTAGCTTAAGTTGATTTTCACTTTTTTCTTTATGGTTTAATGTAATTCTGCGTTCTGCTTCAGAATTTTAATAAAGAGCTAATATTTTGGTTGTAATATTTAATTTGTTTTCATTTTCTGTCGAACATTCATACTAGAAAGCTCTCCTTATTAAGCTATAGCAGGCAGTAACACTGCTTTTATAGCCAAAATATCAAGATTTGTGCTCTGTCAAGACTATTCCAACATATATACAGTAGTGGTTTATGTTGGTATGCCTGAAGAACATTTGTTAGCTTTTTCTTTACTTTTTTCATTTCCATTGATTTCATTGCTTCTTCCCATTATATCCCTTGCTGGCGTATGTAACTACTTTCTCTACGTGCTGAAAAGGTTTTTTTCACAAAACCAGAAAGACATTCAGCTTGTAAGAACTTCTTTATGAGATGCTCAGTAGATAAGCAGCTTTCTAAAATTATCATTTTCATGTGAGTATGTTTGTGGATTGGTCAAGAACATATTGCGATTGCATTGAAGAAGAACTGATTTTGCCTAGCTGGATATCTGTTTGAAATGAATTTGCATGTTGAAACCTGTGTGAAAGAGTCATCTGTTTGGTTTACTGGCAGCTCTCATTAAATAAGGAAACACTACATTTAAGGGACTCTCCAAAAAATTGGATTGGCGTGTTAATAATGAAATATAAATCATCTTCTATTTTTTTCCCATATATAAACTAAGGATTGTTCCTGTGATGAAAAAAGGTGATCTAATCACCATATTTCATAATATCACAAGGTTAAAAAAATCATAGTTTCTATATGTTTCAATAAATGTATTGTTACGCTTGTCAGTCAGAGTCTCCCATCTATTAGACTTGTTTTCTAGCAAGCTTTATGACTGATCCTCAATTTACAGTTGTCATTCAGCAGTCATCACCAACCATAAGAGGTCTCTGCTCACACTGCTACAGAAATTCATCCTATTTCAGTGCAAATCTAAATCTGCATGACAGTAAAACCATAATTAATATGGATATAATGTATCACCACAAACTGTTAGTTCTGCTAGTAAAAACAGCATGCAAAAGTTGATATTAACTTTAAAGGTAGGATGGTGCCTGCTGAAAATATGCTGTAATTATTGGAAAGAAAACAACAACAGGAAGTAAGAAGGCCCTATGTAAATATGATATCCTGATAATACAATTCTAGTGGAAGTATTATAACTATTTCAGAAAAAATAGCAAGTGTTGCATACGGGCATAAAGGTTGTAATTTGAATTTAAGTTTGAGGTGAGATTTTATTTAATGATTTTCTCACCGGTGCAAGAACTTTTTCCTCCTCCATTTCTTAACTTCTCTGGTAGTTTTGATGTAGCTAAATCCATTTTAGCATAAAATAAAACATTTCTGATCAAATCAAAGATGCACAGACTTTTATGCAAAATGGATTATTAGATCATTTTGTCCAACATTTTGTCCAACATCATATACAGGCAAGATATTAATTTATTATTCCTGCAGCTGAGCACAGTGACTTCTTTTGTAAAAATAGGGTATCAGGTGGATCTTGTGCCTTGATAAATCTCCTGCTTTGGTTTCTACTTCAAAGCTGTGGAGAATCATGGTTTCTTCCCCCTCACTTCCAGAGGTTTCAGTGTAGCAATGTCACCAAAACAATTTATTTATTTCTCTGTCCCTTTGAGTGCCTTACTGCTACACTGTAAAGGCTTGCATTGAGACTATGTCATCTTCACAAGACAAAGAATGTGGGGGAAAGGGAGAATGATTGCTACTAAGGTATACCACACCTACCCCCTGAGTTCTGACTTCATCTGTCTATGCTCCTTGCTTCTTCTCTGGTACAGGCTGGCCTCCTTGGCTTTTCGTGTGTTTTCTATGTAAAAGCCCTGTAGCAACTATAGTGTTTCCAGTTTTGACAGTTTAATGTTTATTCTGGTATTTGTCTATCAAAATACCGAGTTGTTGGAAACTTGGTTTATTCCAATGTAGTATTCCAGTTTCTGATTTTAACAGACCTTAAGAAACACAATTTTTTAATCATAAGATGTCAAAAATAGTTATCTTTCAATCCACAGGAAGAATTTGTGTTAATTCTTTTTGTTTGAAAATGCATAATAAACTAGATGCCAGGAGACTTCCCGTGATGTTCTCAAAACTGTCTGGTTTTCAATGGCATAGATGCATCACCTTTCTAAAGGACTATAGGTTTTCTTTGTTTTTGATTAAATAAACATTTGTCCTAATATGGCAAATCTCTCTGTCTAAGTCTGTCATGCCATAAGTGTTTTCAAATTTGATTTTAATAGTAATCTGAATTTAATTTTCTTTTTAGTTTCTCTGTTTTGGTTCTCTGGTGTGAATAACTTATATATTTATTTACATGTGCTTTTCAGTGTTAGGTGGAATGTATATATTTTATGTCAAACCTTATGACAAGCTTGACAAAAGATTTTTACATGGGACTTTTTTTGTTTTGTTTTCCTAAAGTGGGGAAAATTACCACAGAGAAAAAGGTTTAGCATATGTTTCAAGATGTATACAAGAGACATTAGGTATACAAATAACTGGATGATCTGGGGAAAAGATGGTAAATTAATCAACTTCTAGCAAAGAAGATAAACACAGAATCGTAGATTGTTAGGGGTTGGAAGGGACATTAAAGATCATCTAGTCCAATGCCCTCTGCCATGGGTAGGGCCACCTCCCTCTAGAGGAGGTTGCTCAAGGGCTTATCCTGCCTGGCCTTGAACACCCTCGTGGATAGGGAAACCACAACCTCTCTGGACAGCCTGTTCCAGTGTCTCACCACCCTCACAGTAAAGAATTTCTTCCTCATATCCAACCTTTGTTTCTCCCCTTTCAGTTTGTACCCGTTACTCCTTGTCCTGTCACTGCAGTCCCTTATTAACAGTCCCTCTCCAGCTTTCTTGGAGGCGTACTGCCCACTCTGCTTTGGATGTAGCCCAGGACACGTTTGGCTTTCTGGGCTGTGAGTGCACATTGCTGGCTGTTGTTGAGTTTTTCCTTAATCATCACCCCCAAATCTTTCTCTGCAGGGCTGCTCTCACACTTCTCCCCCAGTCTGTAGCCTGGGATTGCCATGACCCAAGTGAAGTGGACCTTGCGCTTCACTTTATTGAATTTCATGAGATTTCATTAGCCCACCTCAAGTGTGTCAAGGTCCCTTGGGACCTGGGCAGCATTACATTTGAAAATTTGGGAAGAAAAAGGTAATCAGATTTAACTCCAAGCATTTTTTATTTTTCCAGTCTGTGGCTGCTAGGTGTGCTTTTTCTCCCAGATGACTCCTTTTATAATTACTAGAGAACATGCTGTATTCATTAGTCAGGATGCCTGCCTTATGTACCTGCAGATTACTGGTAGTGTGCATTTGCAGCAGGTGTTTTGACCTGTATCTGTTATGTATATTAAACTTTCATATTTACAATTTAATCAGGGGAGTTTTTAGGAATAAAAAAAGCACTTATATTTCTAAGTTTTTAAGGTTTATTTG
Source organism: Rhabdornis inornatus (assembly GCA_013397075.1). NCBI lineage: Eukaryota > Metazoa > Chordata > Aves > Passeriformes > Rhabdornithidae > Rhabdornis > Rhabdornis inornatus. Next base: position 32,535 of record VWZS01000625.1, read on the forward strand.
CGTTCTTTTAAGGTCAGATTTATGTAAAGTGCTGCACTTATTTGACATCTTTTTTTTTCTTTCTTCTTTTTCTGCGTATTTACATTTCTTTTCTTTGCACAGACTTAAATAAGTACCTTTTTTATCTGTCTTCATAGTATTGTTTCAACATTTTGACCAAAATTTCACAGAATCTGTTTGCAGGGGTTGCTATAGCTTTTTCTATTGGCAAGAATGCAAATCTCTTAGATTTAAGTCTCCCAGCTGTATGGGCTAGTTTGGAGTTCTCCTCACATAGTCAGTACAATTTCATTTTCAAGCTTGTTTCTTGTGGGTGAGCTTGTCTGCCTAACACAACTGTCTGACACAGGTTTCAGAAAATGGTATGACATACATGAATACTTTGTTCTGAAATAGAACTGAAAGCCACCATAAACCATGTATCTTTGTGGCATCCTAAAAGGGTATAAGTATCACGTTTTCAAAAGGCCTGTGTCCATTTATCCTGTATTTTCAGATTAGTTCTGCCTTATTTAAGTAGGCACAATTGCCACAAGTACCTAGGACTTAGCTAGCTGTACCACCAAATCAGTCTTTCTTGTATACATATGATGAATTAGTAATTCCTTCATAATGGAGCATTGTGTTGATAGCTGCTTTAGAATTTCACTTCCTTTAGAGCCTAAAAGGGTGAACCTTTGGAAGTGAATAAAGGGCATTGTGAATGAGAGGTGCCTGTGGAAAAAGAGACAAGGGCTATCTTTTTTCAGCATGCTGCAACAATATCTTGAATACTAAGATACCACCTGCCTCCACCTGCCTGCCCTGCTGCTGGTGCAGGGTGGTTTGCAAATGCAAACAGATAAAGAAAAAAAATTGTAGGGTACCTGGATTAATCACTGAACCTCAGGACTACAATTTTTACACATGGTTTTCTTTTTTTTCTCACCTCCTCAGAGCAACTTACGATAAACATTTTGTACTAATTGTTAAATTGTTAGTTGATCATGGAAATTGGAAAATAACTATTTCTTTCTTCTTCCAAAGAGGAAGGGAGTTTTTTTGCAGAGTGGGTTTGGGATAGGTATTTGCTATGTCTGTGCTAATGCATCTTAGACTATCATGTGTAATTTGTTTATCTAGTAACATGTTAATGAATACTAAGATATAACCTAGCAAAAACAGTCAATAACTTCCAAATCAGTAGATCATGTAAGGCTTGTATCATAGATGCACATACTGGGATCAAGCTGCTGAATTTTTTAATCCCAGGAGAATATCCTTATTCCTTAATGATTGTATCAGTATCAGGCAGTATTTTAGCTGGCAAACAAAGTAAATTAAAGAAATTCACAATCATAGTTTTCTCATCTATAATGCCCTTAATGCAGTGACTGCCTATGTTTGTAGCTATAAAAACTAATTAGTGTTCCTACATGTAGTGTAACATTTAACATGGTTTAGTTGGAATTGCAGGGGAAGTGATAGTGTACATTTCAGGTATCAGAACTTTTAAATAAGTGTTTTTAGTCTTGTTAAGAGAAGAAAAGGAGGAATGTATGACTAACCACACATTCAAATAATAAAAATTCTTCTTATTAAACATATCAGATAAATATGTACAAAGTTGTGCCTAGAATCTCTCACTGCTTATTGTTGAAAATGGGAGAGTATCAGTCTTCCATTTGTGTTAATGCAGGATATAATTTTAAATGTTAAAATTAGTTTCATCATTCTACAAAATATCATAATAATATGCACTGTATTACCTGTGTAGTTATTTTGTGTTTGTGCTTAAGTGCTGTTTGAATAGAGACATAATGTTCAGTTTTTCTAGAGCCTACATTGAAGTCCCTGCCAATAACTTAGAACCTAAAAGCTTGAAGGAGCAGATCCTTCCCTTAAGGAACTTTTTACTCAAGTAGCTTCTATTTCCTGTATACATGGTACTCTATGTCACACAGAGCCTCTTGAAAACCCAAAACCTAGGAATAACAGAGCAGAAGAAAATAAAATATTTCGGCTGTGGGGACCCATAGGAATAATTTAGCCCAGCTGCTTCGCTTCAGAGCTGACCCAAAGGTAAAGCAGGTTGTTAAGGGCTCTGTCCAAATGCCCCTCACACACTGACAGGCTCAGGGCATCATCAGGCTTGACCACCCTCTCTATAGAGAAATGCTTCCTAATGGTGAGTATGAACATCCTCTGGCACAGCTTTGAGCCATTCCCACACATCCTATCACTGGATCCCAGGGAGAAAAGATCAGCACCTCCTCTCCACTTCCCCTCCTCAGGAAGCTGTAGAGAGCAAGGAGGTTGCCCCTCAGCCTCCTTTTCTCCAAACTAGATAAGCCCAAAGCCCTTAGCAGCTCCTCACAGGCCATGGTATCCAGTCCTTCCACCAGCTGTCCTGCCCTTTTCCAGACACCTTCGAGGACTTTCCAATCTCTGGGAAATGGTTCTGAAATGGTGGAGCCCAGACTGGCACCCAGCACTGGAGGGGAGGCCCTGCCCCATCTTTGGACACGGAGGGACGGTCACCTTTTTGGATGGCTGGGGATGCAGAGTTTGCTGCACCCACGATGGGTTTTGTTGCCCTCCTGGCTGCCAGGCCACACTGCTGGCTGCCACAGAGCCTGCTGCCAACCAGCACCACCAGAGCCCTCTGCAAGCCCAGAGCTGCTCTTCTCCCAGTTTAGACTTGTGTCTGGTATTCCTCTATCCCAGGTGCAGAATCTGGCATTTTGATTTGTCATTTTCATGTCAGTGGTGATTGCCCAGAGCTCATCCCTGTCTTTGCAAGGGCTCTTGTCCCTCAGGAGAGTCAACAGCACCTTCCAGTTTGATAATACCAGCAAACTTACTAATGGTGCATTCAACTCCTGTATCCAGATAATTGATAAAAATATCAACAGAACTGGCCCTAGAATTGAGCCCTGCAGGGCACCGATTGAGTAAAACAAGAAGCAACCATAAGTTTTCAGAAAGGGGAAGTGAATCACTTAGTGTCTAAAAAGTCTGTCTTCAAATCAATCATATTTTATGGTCAAAAATAGTTAAGAAGTAATTTTACAACCTATATGCAAAGAGGGTTTCTGGCATTGTAGAGACATCTGTCAGATAAAGGTGAAAGCTCATTTTATCAAAATATAACCTAAGAATGGTGAGCAAAATATTAGTAGTGAAAACAATTTTTCTTTAAGCTTGTCCTAGTAGAATATGGTGGAGATTCATTTTAAATATAGATCCCATGTCCGAGCTTGATAAAGTAATTAACATGTTTTAGTGGTAACCAGTGTTTCTTGGCTTATGTGGTGCACTGAAAGTGAACACAGATTCTTTGCCTTCAATAGCCATACTGATGAAATCTACTAAAAGAAACTCCAGCAACAAAAATCTTGCAAATGATGAAAAGCCCAACAGTGACCTCCAAAAGCCATGGAATCACTATGGCAGTGAGGAGCCAGTGTCATCTGTAATGCCACTTTTCAATAGAAATTTCTAGAGATTCCAATCATTTTAACAGATTGGTTCTCTGAATGAAGAAGGCCACAAATTGCAGCAATAAAATGAGAGTAGGGCAGTAGTAGGAATGAGCAGCAGGTTGTGTAGCCCCAGTGAACAGTACTGCTGTGGCTTAAGCACTGTGGTACATGTGACCTAACATTCAAATTTAGGATTTAAATGTCTATACAATCTCAATTGTTTGATTGTAGTATTTTGTTAGGAAGGGAAATTCTCTCCCTACAGTATATAGTAAGCTAATTTTATGATGATCTTTTCTGCTTGTAGTTTTTGTCTTGCAGCATGCTTTCAAAATTTGATCTTTCATGTGTGATTGAATACTTTGACGTCATAGTATTTTCCATGAAGCAAGTCAGTGAAGAAGTCAGACTGTTAAAAGAAAGAACATTATTGCAAAGCAAGAATGTTTTCTTACAAAATTATTGTATATATTTAATAATGCACCTTTTTTAAAGACTTGCAAAGCTAATATTACACAATTAAAAGAAATTACTCCTCACAGCTGATACATTAAAATATTTGTCAATTGCCCTGGAAAAAAAAGGTTAAACTAATTTTACAGGTAATTCAAATATCAACTACAGTAGTTTTTCATTTCAGCTATACAGAGAATAAATTCAGCTGCAATAGATAAATTATGTTACTAAAATTATAATTAGTACTGTGGTATTTGAAGTAGGATAGAGAGGGCTCATTAAAAATGTTCACAGAGATAATTATAAGTATTTTTTAAAAATTTAAGTGGTGGTTCCATTGCTTTCATTTTGGCCATTTATTGTAGCTAATAATTGTGTGCCTTTTCTTGCTGTGCATTCCATTGTCTCTGTCATTTTCATTGTTGGTTTTTGCTCTTCTGGCCCCCCAGATAAATTACACTTAGGTTTTTTCTTTAATGTTGTTACCAAACTGATCAAAATCAAAATATCCATTGTTATTTAAAAGGAAAAGAAAGAAAATGGATGTGAGAGTAACCATACATTTGCATTTGAAAAAAATCTACTTTGTATTTTAGTTATACTGTGTTTGCTTTTCCTTTTTAAAAGCAAAATTATTGTGAACAAATCTGCTTTTCGAAAGGCTGGATCCTGTAGGCTATGTAACTCCTGACTTTCCATTTATTTTGACAGCTGGGGATCTTCAAAGGGTGCTGGCAGGAGTTAAGGGTTGATGTCCTGTCCCAGTGAAGCTAATGGTGTAAAACCTATTGAATTACTTTGGTTTGGGATTTGATTCTGTGATTCCAGATAGTTAAAGTTTTGTTTCTAATTCAATTCTTATTGCAAGCTCTGCGTGTTTCTTCCTGGTCTAGTTGAAGAGAAAACATATGGAGGCCTTTCTGAAAATCGTTCAGAGATTTTTTATTTAATTTTTTTTCCTTTAGTGATTATATTTTAGTTCAATCTGAGTTATTTTTATTTCAATGCAGCTCGCCAGTAATTCTACATCTTTGAGCTCATTCTGAGCAGCTTGGAAGGTAAAATGGACTTTGAGGCTGTGATCCTACAGTATACATACAGGCAAAATGGCCTTCTTACCTCATTGAGGAGGCTTGTGTTCACTGGGACTCTACAATGAGGCCTTTTAATAAAATATATGCCCTAGCCAGGAATAAAGCAGGCATTTCTGTTGATCTGTAAGGAATCTGTCAAAACTTCTCTGATCAGGCTTTTTTACTATCCCATCTTGAGTCCTTTTTTTAATGACATCTATTATCAGATTGAAATGGCGATTGAGACACTTCAAAAGTCTGATGGTCTTTCTACTCACAGAAGCTCTCTTCTCAACAGCCATGTAAGTTGTCTCTTCTTCACATACACTCTCTCTTGCTTGTTCTGCATGCTTAGCCTGCCTCTAAATGTTTGTTTTATTTTATTATTACTTTTTGCTCTTAATCTTCCCATCTTAGTTGCTTGTAATCTTCTACTACACCTCCCATGGCTTTATTTTGTCAGATTAAATGTCTTTATGGTATAATGCAGAGTGTTACCTGTTTCTTATGCTCTACACCTGTGTTAGGATGAGTTAACACATTTGACTGTTTTGCGGGTTACAGTGTAAATGTCAAGCTAAGGTTCAATGAATTGTAAATTAGCTGGCTTTTGGCATTTTAAATAAAATTGTCTACGATGTAAGAACTGTGTACCATGTACTGATTTTGGGGCATGTGAAGAGGAAGAGAAAAAACAAGCAGCACACCTAAATAATATATTTAGGTTATTCCTAGGTGTTTCTTAATTTATTCTGATTAAAGAGTTTATTTTGAAATTACTTATTTAAGAACCCTAAGGATCCTTATGATGACCTGGTAAAAATTGAAAGCAGTGCCTTAACTTAAAGTACACAGAAATGTCATATTCATCTGCCTTTTACTTTATTCTTACCTTGCAAGTCTTACAGTTCAGAACTTTTCATAGACAAAGCTAAAAGATATTTGGGCAAAAACATGATCTCCAAATATAGTAATAAGTTCATCATATATAACTTTAAATAAAGGAAAAAGACCAAGTTAATTTTAAGGTTATTATATAAATGTTCATTTGTAAGTTGTTAGTTTTTCTGAAATGTTTTTTTTCTGTTGGTACTTACGGTTTAGAATTTTCTATTTTTGCCATGTTGATTGATTTGTATTCATATCACTTTTTTTTCCTTCTCAGCTTTACTTATTATATAAATTCAAATACCCTTATTGCTTTACAGAAGAAACTGAAATTTAGTTTACAGTCTAAATGTAGAAGATGTATATGTAGAAACTGTCCTTTGGAAATCAAATTTAAAATGTATGCTTTAAAGGTTTGGGTTTGGATCTTGGATTTTTTTTTTCCTGTAGGGGTCTGGTTTTGTTGAAATTAAAAGTTTTTTGGAGAAATTAGGCAAATTTTCTTTTTTCTTTAACATAAAATTGGAAGAGGAAAACAGTATTGTAAGAAGTTCCAGGAAATTATGTACAGAAGGACATTTAGATTGCGCCTTGTGTGCTTACAAAATAATTATTTTGAAGATAAGACAGTATCAAAATTATTAATATTTAAACAATAATCTGTATTATTAGACTGATAATATGAAAATCATTGCTTAAATGTCATTTTTAACAGACCATAACTTTTTTGGCAGTGTTTTGGAACTCTCTGGAAAGACTTAAAGCACTAGAACTATTTAAGTTTCTGCTTAAACCTGTTAGGAAGTCCATAGTCTTTGTATAAAGCCAAGAAAGATTACGAGATAAACTGAAGTGCCTCAGGAAACTGTTTCACTCATTCCTAGTTCTAGGCACTATTCACAGTGTTTTCCTAGTAACAAGATTTGCACAGAAGATCACAGTCTTTCCAGGTGTGATCTTATCATGATATTATTAACTGTGAACTCTTTGTGAAAAATATTATGATAGGGATATATCTTTGACTCTGTGGGGAAAGAAAAATTTAAAACAACCCCTGTACATATTTTAGTGTCAATAAGTCTTTCCTTGTTTTTGTAATTTTGAAAGAAATTTAAAATCTAGATCAAGCTTACAGGATGTTTTGCCTGTTTTTAAAGCAATGTTTATTGTCTTTAAACTTAAGGACAGTGTGAAGGAAGTTTGAGTGTAGATGTACACTTTCTCTATTTAAACTTTTATTGAATTTGCCTCCTTTGGTTTGGTTTGACATTTATTAAAATAACTGGCTTAACAGATTTTAAAATAGAATTCTAAATTGTGTTTTTAATTAACTTATACACTTTGCAGATGATAAATTAATCTCTGGGAATATTTCAGATTGGGATTTAAATTTTCACCCTTTGATACCTCAATGAGGTTTTGTTGGATTTTTTTTCTTAAATACATGATTTCTCATTTTAAGGAGTTTGTCCTTAAAATTTCTTCTCTGTTTTCTTTTCTTTCTTGGTGTATTTCGCATGGGATCAACTTATTCAACTAATTGATAGTTGAGTGTTTTATAAACATTGCAGCTTAATTGAAGTCACACTCAATTGAACAGGTCTAGCTCTGTAAATTTTCCTACCTTTCTCCATCTTAACAATACATTATGGTCAGTACTACAAATTTATAAGCCAGGACTCAAACCTGAACAGTTTTAAAATTGTATTTCTGCTTGGTAGAAAAATGTTTGGGTTTTTTAAAAAGTTGTTTAAAATAATGTTTAATGATTCAATTTTCTCTTAAAATCATGAGTTAACTGCACCTTTTCTTCCAGGCTATAATCTATCAAGTAAGGATTTCAAGCCCTTGCTTCTAAGTAACTCATTCCAAAAGCAAAGATTCTTATATTGCACTTAACTTTTGATTTGGGTTTTTTTGTGTCTTGAATAATGCAAGTTGTGTTTGAAATAACATCTGTTAGAAATTCATATAATTAATGAAGTGCACTCAAAGTGATTAATAATAGATTAGAAACCATCTGGAAGAAAATATCTTTAATGCTACATACAGAACTTAATTACAAAATAATTATTTTTTATTTGTCAGTCTTTTGGGATTGACGGAGTTTTTCCCCTTGGGGAAAGCAGAAGTACTTCTTGTTCTGTATGGTTCTGATTCAATTATATATGTAACAATATATGACAAATGTTATATAAATCTGTTAATAAAAATAGAGATGTAATAGCAGATTTTCAATATGGATGGATTGCAACTGTTGAAAGTCATAATTACGTCTGTTTGTAAGCCAAGAGAGGTTTATGTCAGATCACTAGTGAAATAAGTTTAATACTTTCACACAAAACTCAAAGGTATACAATTATACCTTTTCTACAGCTTTATTTCAAAATGACAGGTGCTCAGTTTGGAAGCACTTCTGAATGTTGGTACATATAAAACAATGATATGATAAGATGATTAACTGTACTTCTTAATTTTCTTTATTTGAAGTGCAAAATTGCCTGCAAGCCAAGCTAAAAATTTTGTGTTTCAAAAGCATTTGCATCTTCTTTCTGTATTTTTCTAGAGCTTAGAAAATTCTAGGGATCCACGACAAGTACTGGGAAAAATAAGGAAAATGTTGACTCACCTAAAAGTAAAACAATGAAATTTAGTATATTCTCAGACCATTGGTTTTGATATATTTTGTCATTTTCCTTTAATATTAAATCTAGGCATGTTAAATTGTCCTTTTAACTTTTTTGGGTATTAGCAACAGCTAGAGGTATTTAATGAGTGGGCTGTACTTAGAACATGCAGTGATGTTATATAGAGTCTCTTCTTTCATGTTTCTAATTATCTACCACAATTACATGAAAAGATTACTGTTTTTCCAAGAAACTCATGCTGTTCCGTTTGGAAGTCAAAGGCAAGCAGGCTACAGCTGATAGGGTTCGTATCCCTAATTATTCATAAATGTACCAGTTATTTTCAATGTTACCTAGGTAGCTCTTTGACTTTTATGCAGTAGCTTTTTTCTTATGTGTATCTTAATGTTTTTCAATAACAGACAAAGAGAAACAGTATCATATTCCAGGTTTACAAGTACATTAACTACCTAAGGTGTCCAAGGAGTTTGTTTTCTGCAATTTATGTGTATTACATTCATGATTATTTCTTTGTACTAACAATTTGTCTCCAAATCATAGATACCTTTATCATTTACTGATGTGTGGTATTGAATTAAAAATATTTTAAGAAAAGGACACTTTCCTGAGGTCACAAGTGCAATGAGTTCTGCTATTTCCTGGTAATTCTGAAGATATTAAAGCATTATTGTTTAACTAACATTTAAAGACACTCTGAGGAAGGAAGTAATTTTTGGTAGACCTGAAGGGTGGTTCCAACTGTCAGAAGTTAATGCTGTATGGCTGCAATATTTTTAATAAAGTATATAATAGGGGTTTTTTTTCTGTTTTGTATGTAAGATAGCTTCAATGGCTTTTAGACAACTATGAAACTGCAGAAGGAGTGAGCCTTCCAAGAAGTACTCTTTACAACCATTACTTACGACACTGTCAGGAGCACAAGTTGGATCCAGTCAATGCTGCCTCCTTTGGAAAACTCATACGGTCAATTTTCATGGGACTACGGACCAGAAGACTTGGAACTAGGTTTGTGCAATTTGCAATCATGAATTATAATAAAAAATAAAGGTAATAATTATGAATAAGAAACTTGTCTGCTAGGCAAAAGAATACATAACACCTGCATTAAAATATTAGTGGTTTTGTGTCAGTTCTGTTTCTTCATGTTGAACAGTTTTATGCTTTATCAAGATGCTATTATAGTTTTATTTCTTCTGCTTTTGACAGTTTGTGTGTTTACATTTTGGTAACTACACTTCAGATTTTTATCATTGCAGATAAAACATAACTTGCCATTTGGAAATCACTAAGAATACTGTTTGCCCATAACTAGATAAATTGTATTTATTTGCATTTTATTTTTCTTACTCAAGTGGAGTGCAAGTTAATATGCTGATAATATTTGTTTAAGAGAGTGGATTAATTTCCCAAAGGCAGTAAAATGACACTCATGTAAAACACGTGTGACAGGAGAGCCAGACCTGATTTGTGTGTTATTTTCCAGTCAATGCAAATTGTAAAGTAAATGTCATGTAAATATGTAAAACTAGTATTACTGCTCTTTTAATTCTTCCTCTTTCATAAAGGGGGAATTCTAAATATCATTACTATGGGATTCGTGTTAAGCCAGACTCTCCTCTTAATCGACTACAAGAGGACATGCAATATATGGCCATGAGACAGCAGCCCATGCAGCAGAAACAGAGGTAAAGTGTGAAACACAACTAATCACTGCTATTTCTAGTTCATCAGGTCTTACTTTTCCTTACATGGACAAGTTGAAATTCCTATTCAGCTTTTCTGCTGTGAAAATAAAAGTGTGCCAGATACCCAGTTGATGTCAATGATGTCAGGCACTGGTCAATGTGAAAGAATATTTACCTGGAAATTGTCATAAATTTGCAGAAAATAAATAATAGCAAAATGACCTATAATATGAACAGATTCTTATTAACTACATTGAATTCTTGTCCCACAAGCTGAATAAAAGCAGTAAGAGCTTTAATTTCAAACATTCCTGCTTTTTTTCATTAGTGTATCATTTTATGTTTACACTTCTTATCAGAGAACACTATTAAGTTGCTTGGTAATTATTTCATCTGCCTATGAAGAATTAATGTGACCACAATGGTTTGCCTCCAAGTATATGTAAGTATGTTTCCTTAGTATCTTTTGTTTCTGAGGAACCTGTGAAAGCTCAGAAGTAGTTGAAAGCAGTCCACAGACTGTACTAGTGGTGAAAGAACGTGTGAATATGCATATTAAAAACTACGCTAAACAGAAAATTTTAGGGGGAATATTGGAAATTAGTAAATTTATTTGAAATTAATTTTGATTTGACTGGTATCACTAGCCACCCATATTACCCTAAAGTAAAATACTTCAGGGGGATATTTTGTGTCCTTCTACACAATTGAGATATGGAGAACACAACTTCAAACTTTAACTTCAAACACAAAGATCACTTTGATCTGAAATTATTTTACTGTCATTTCCAGACAGTACAGATTAATTACAACACTAAATGGAAGCTCATGGTAAGATATATGGTCTTAGCTATCTTTTGCTGAGCATAATACAGGGGCATGAGATAATATAATATCATTATATTACAAAAAACATGGCAGGATTATATATTAAGGGATGATGATAGACATTTACAAAATCTCACAGCAAGCTTATTTTACGCACTCAATCTCATTCACTTAGACGTTTCATTCACTTGTATTCAAAATTACATAAGTGCACTAAAACATATGCCACAATGGTCTAACTAGAATTATTTCTGGAAAAATGATGGCAGTCAGCTAAACATTGTCACATCTCTTGTCTGCTTGGTGATTCATAATGAAAAAGTGATTTTGGAATTTCATTATGTAGCTGTTAAGACTGGTTATTTCTTTTTGTATTATTTGCTTGATTATTTTATTTAACACCACCGTATGTCTTGCACAGTTCCCTTGTTTTTCCTTACCTAAGTATGTTTGGCATAATTTTCTTAACTTTATGTCAGTATGTTCCTTGATTATATCTGAATAAAATCGCACGTGGCACTGTGTGCAGTTACTGCACACTTCTCCTGTGCCCCATGTTTTGCACTTGCACACATGTACCTGCACCAACATGTGCCCAATTCAGGCTCAATTCACACCAATCCTAGGGTCTCCTGTGAGAATCTGTGAGGTGTTGATGAGGGGTGGGAACTGCAAGGTAGTATTATGGGGAATAGGTAGCTGTTACATGAAAAATACTGTGCCATAGGAGGCTTAGTCTTTGACTTCAGTGTTTCATATATGACTGTATGTCATATATGTATATATATATAACAATGATATGTATATCATCATTATCCAAGTGTATTGAAAAATTCTAGCAGGACTTTTAAAGAGAGAACTAAAAGACTGAATATTGTAATTTTCATAATTATGGTAATACTGCTCTTTTGTCAGCTTATTAATATTTCTAGTGGTCCTTTTTTAAATTAGTGGTAAATTGCAGTCAATATATTTTTTCTGGATAATTATACCAATTCTACCATCTCTATTAGACACATCTAACTGAATAAACACTTCTCTTCTAAACAAAGCTCTAGACTGAATGTATGGCACATATCATTTTCCTTCATTCCTTTTCTTAATTTGGGAACCATGCACCTTTTGTACTTGCATAACTTCAATATCCCGAAGTGCTCATGTTGAAGTCTTCATTATCCTCAGACAGTAATTTTGTTTCTTCTTAAAAGTAATGAAATATTACATCTGTATTACAAAATTATGTCAAGCTGTGTGGAAAGGGAAGGATTTGGTTCTTTTTGGTATAAATTTGCTGGTGTTACAATATGTTGTTACTAAGCTAAATTCTACCAGAAATTGGAGTACTGCTGGAGTACCACCTTTGTCAATTCTGTAATGCATGTTAGCACTCTAGCTTCCCTTAGTGTTTTTTTCTTCTGTTATTTAGAAAGTAAGTAAGAATCTCTAAATTCTTTTGTCACTTGTCCTGAAAATTTTGTTTTGAGATGGAAAAATAAAACTCTGTGTTCCATTTATGAAGAAGTAAACAGAAAGGATAATTTTGTACTTGGTATTTTTGCAGGTATAAGCCTATGCAGAAAGTGGATGGAGTTGCAGATGGCTTCACAGGAAGTGGTCAACAGACAGGCACATCTGTTGAACAAACTGTAATTGCCCAAAGTCAACATCATCAACAGTTTCTAGGTATGAAAGCGAGTGTTATACTGCTATATAAATAAGTAAGATGAACTTCATTATCACAGTGAGTATCAAGCCAGACAAGTATAATAGTTGCTTCTGAAGTTATCATCTCTAAAATCCTTACTCTCAACAGAACAGAAAGGCACTTAAATTACACGAGCTTTATGTAATATTTAATATGCATCATGTAAGTATAAAAGGAAAAATAGGATGAGATATTCTTCATATTACAAAAATAAAGTTGCTTTGCATAATTATAATAAATGTGCATATTGAAATTCCTGCTATGAAAGTTGTTTCTTTCGTGTGCATTACAGTACATTTTATTTCATGAAAATTGGGGTAGAAGGATGGCATTGCACTACTATGCAGGTTAGCCCCCCCGGCTGTTTTGAAAGGGTGTTTTAGTGTTTTAAGTGGAAAGAGACAAATAGTTTCAACTGAAACCCTAAAGGTCGTGTTTAAAAATATTCAAATTATGGATTTGTTGATCCAGGTAAGCATGTATTCCAGTCATAGAAACAAATCATAATTTAGTTAATTGTTTATGTGAAAAGAGTCCTTGGGTGTGCTGATAGCATGTGCTATTAGTACAGGCTTATTTGGTTGGGATTTTCAACCACCAAATCCTTTGGCCTGATTTTGCTTTTACTAAACCCACTTGTAGTATAAGGGTAGCATTAAAATATTTTGAATTTTCTTTTCCAGGTACCTTTCAGTGCAGTATTTTTTTCCTACCGGCTTGTCTCTCAGAAACATTTGTGGCAAATAGTAAAAGCACACATTGGCTCTACTTGGAAGTCTAGTAGATGTGAAGTAAAAATGTATATTGAGTTTATTAAGCCCCATCACACCTGGCTCCATAGAAACTCTTCAGCTGAACAACAAAAAAATTATTTGAGGATTAATCTCTCCTGCACTCTAGATATTTTCTTGCACTCTGTAATAGTCTGAAAAAGTGTGTGTTAGCTTCTCTATATAGGTAAACTATGTACATGATAGCATTTTAATCTACTGAAGTATAATTTTGTATTTCTTTTTTACTAAAAATTATTAATGTATTTAGTATTTTGGCATACAAAAGGTATTAAATACTTTCCTTTTTTAATATTATGGCCTTTTGGGAATTTTTTTTGTATAATCCTTAAATTTTTTTAACCATACTGTAACTGGCATCTCTTTCATTATGTTGTCATGACAACAGATGCATCTCGAGTACTGCCAGAGTTTGGAGAAGTTGAAATATCTTCTCTGCCAGATGGTACTACCTTTGAGGACATCAAATCACTACAGAGTCTTTATCGAGAGCACTGTGAGGTATTTCCTATAAACCATTTATTTTTGGAAGTTCATGACTTTTACTGAAGGCTTGTAGAGAAGAGTGCCAAACATATTGCAGCCATGATAGTGGCATGTGACTTTCCCCACAATATTTTACTTATCTCATTGAAAAGGATAGCAAAAAGTGTTTCTAGAGGATCCCCTTTAACAAGGGAAAGAGTAATATGTAATGGATACAGAGAATGAAATGTTGTTACATGTATGTTTTTCAGAATGTTAGACTTTAGATTGTGCAAGCAGATATTTGATTTCATTAATAGGAAATGTAAATCAGGTTAGATTATAATTTTATTTTCTTTTACATTAAAAGCAGTAACTTTTTTTTCATATCAGAGAAGCATTGAGGCATTTAAGCCACATTTGATGCTGAACAATATGTCTTTTAAAAAAAATTTTTGAAGGTGCTTCCAACTTATAATGCATTGTGAAAAGGAGTAACATATCACATTTGCAGTGGCAGTCAATATTTTCTGTGCTTAAACTCCTCTGCTATGTTTACATTGCCCATTCTAGTTCCTGGAGGCTTCCACGCAAGCCTTAGGCAAGTCTCTGCGCACAACAGTTTATACTGCTGGATAATTTATGGATATCAAAGGTATTAAAACAGATACCATTTATATCTTGAGAAATGTACAGTTTGCCTTGGTTCCACTGTGTGATGAAGGAAAAGAGCTGTAGATCTAGTTGGAGTTAGGAGTGGAGGGATTCTGGGTAAAAGACAATATGATCTCATGTTTTATTTTTTTCAGGCAATACTGGATGTGGTTGTTAATCTTCAATTCAGCCTGATAGAAAAATTGTGGCAAACTTTCTGGCGCTATTCTCCTTCTGCTCCACCTGATGGCACTCCTGTTAATGAACCAAGGTCCGTGAATGTTTCTCTTAGTTTAATGTGTCTTGATAATGTAAGTGTGAAATTTAAAAAACTGTATTAGTTTTAACTTAGCAATTTTTTTCTTCTATGATTATTTTCTAAATTAAATGTATGTTGTCTAGCGGTTTTGTATAGCTTGGGTGTGTGCCAAAGGGCAGTCTTGAAGCAGTTGTGTCATCCATGGGGGTATTTTGCATGGAGAGCTACAGTGAAGATGTCTCTTCCCAATATTCGATCCACTTCTTTTAAGCCAGAAGGATCATTCATACATCTGCATTATTTCTGTGCTGTAGGAGAATTATGGAGATACTTCTTAAATCCATGAGACAATGTGTAAATAAGTTCTATTGGCTGCAGCTGAGACATCTATAATGCATGTATAAAAAAGTACATTTTAACACCCAGGTTTTTACCAGCTGTAAATCATGGAATCATGGAAACTTTAGGTCAGAAAAGTCAAATTCAACTGTTAACCTAGCACTGCCATATTAGCTGCTAAACCATGCCTCTAGGTGCTATAAATGCATTATCATTTATTAATTTGATACATTTTTTTTAACATCAGCAATCTGAGTGAAATAGAAAGTCGACTTCCTAAAGCAAAGCTGATTACTCTGTGCAAGAATGAGTCTATTCTGAAATGGATGTGTAACTGTGACCATGTGATGTACCAGGCTTTGGTGGAGATTCTCATTCCTGACGTCCTTAGACCTATTCCTAGTAAGTTCAACACCTGAAACATTTTGTAAGGATTTTTCTGCAAGCGTGTATATGGTGGAAGTGTACTTGTACCTCACAGGGCAGCTTAAGAAAAAGGTTTAAAAGTTACAAAATACTGTGTATAGTTTATCCATTGTTTTATTGTGTAAGGAATTGTGCTGGGAATTCAGGAATTGTGTTTTCAGAATTCGAGGCATTCTGAAAGTTGGTAGATCTAATTTTTAATACACAATTTCATATTAAATATACTTCTTTCTCTGTATCTGTTAAAAATGTTTTCCTTTTACCCTGCCTCCAGGATGCCTGGGAGAAAGAAGTCGTGTGGCTCTGTGGCAATGCGCACTAGTGTCAGTCAATCCTTTCACTAAATTCAGTAGTTTTCAGTTCAAGCATCTTTGATTAGTCTAGAAGAGAGCTTTGTGATTCCATGTTTGGAGAGGTGGTCCTTTGTCCCTGACTGCTGAAATGAATTCTAATAACTGTTAAGGCAATGAAAAATTCCAATCTACTGTTTTCCTGTCATACATCCTGCATGAAATAGTAATGGTCCAGTCATACCACCATTACCAGGAGTAGAGCTTTCTTTTCAAATTTATTTTTACCAGAATCTGTCATTGCTCTAGCATTGTATTTTTGTGGCTATCTTTGGTAGAAAACAAATTTATGTGAAGAAAGTTGAACTCCATCATGAAGTCTTTGTTGTCTCACATATACTGTCCTAAATATTATGAAGAAATCATATTAGCAACCCGCTAAAACCCTCATAATTCCTATGTATTATTTTCTTCCAGTGAAAAAACAGCACTTATTTTAAAAAGTTGGATTAATTTTTTTAAATTAGGGCCGTAAGTAGTTTTGCAGGTAACAAAGCTATGTTGTCATGCTGTGAACTCCTCCTCTGCTATAGTGACTGCAGCAGTAATAAGCAGTCAGTAAGAATATTTGGTCGTTGTGCCTTGCAAAAAGGTTTTATTGACTTCTTGCTTGCCAGTGGAATACAATCAGGCTTTAGCAAATTATGTATAATATGAAAAAAATTGAAACTGGAAATGTATAAAATGTGGAAGTTTTTCACTTACAATGCACATTTTACCTTTTTTTTTAAAGAATGAGTAAGTTCTTTGTAGCAACGGACATAATTTGTGCATCTGTATAGCAGAATAAAGGAAAAATGTTTTCTCAAACACATGCGATTATTGACAACTGTTACTTGTGTAAATTATTTTGCATTGGTTTATATTTAAGGTTTTACTTCTCGAATGACAATACTATTGGTAGGATTTTAGAGTAATATAGTGTATCACAAACAATTAGGTAATAATAAAAATCCCCACAAATTTAATTGGAACATTTAATAGGTTGAATGAAAATTCTCACTTGCAAAAGCAAGTTAATTTCTGAATAAAAAGGTAGTGCAGACAGAGTTGTTCATCAAACCTGCTCATCTCCTTTTCAGTTGTTTTTCCTGCAAAGCCTAGCAGTCTCTAGAGGGGTGTTTAAATGACATCATGCTGTCTTCCTGGCTTGCTTCATATGATGCCAATGCAGAATTTCAAGAGAAAGAGACAAAACCAATTAATATCAATAACTAGATGCATCATGTCCTTTTCATGCTATTTCTTTCTTTCTAGAATTACCAGTCATATTTGAATAATTGATGCCTACTGTGTTTGACATTCCTGTTTTGGGGATGATTATCAGACTGTTGGATTCAAACCCATCATCTGATCCCAGGACAAATTCATCCTAAGAGACTTTTGCCTCCTTTTTGTGAGCAGTCCTATGGTCTCCTGCTCAGAATTGCACTCACTGAGCTACCTTTGGAATACAGCTAACGTATTTTCTTACTTTATCCTTCAGGACCAGCTAACTAAATGGCTTTTTTTTAGTAGCTTTCCTTTAATTATAGGCCATCCAAGTTTCTTCTTCACTGTTAAATGGTTAAAATCTTATGATTTTTTAAACTCCTGCTTTTGAATAAAAGCATATCCAGTCATTACAAGAGACTGAGATAATGGCTTAAGGTTGAATATAACAAAAATGCATCTGGGTGAAGCAGACCAATTCATCATCCTCTGTGGGAAAAATAGCAAGTTGTAGGAAAGTTTGGACTCTGTAGAGGAGCTGGGACTGTAAATGCTTCATTAAAGGCATGTTTATGATATTTTTTGAATAAATGGGAAGATGGCATCAGCTGCTGCTCAAAATAGGGAAAAATGTTAATTTGAAGGGGGCTTGAAGAAAGCGTAATTTTTTCAAGGGTTTTTTTGTTTGTTTGTTTGTTTGTTTGTTTGTTTTTCTTTTTTTTTGTTTAGATCTTCAGTGGTTTTTTTTAGACAAGTCCTATTGTTGATACATATTACTGGAGTAGAAAAAAAGACTGTTGAGGAAAAAAATGGTTTTATTTTTAATCTCTTTATTAAATTTGTCAGCTGAAACATTTTGTAGCCACAGAATGACTGAAGAATTGCTGTGTGTAAAACAACAAAATTCCTTTTTCTAAGAAAAGTGAAATGCTGTCTGTTGGAGTCAGGAAGAACGACCATAATTATCTAGTGTCCTTAGCAATAGACAGGAGCAGTTATATTTTAGAATGGACACCTTGCATTTTCACACGTGGCAGAATGGACAGTAACAAATATGGTTGTGAGTTAGTTTCCATGATGGGTGGAGAATTTATGCAAAATACACTTCCACACCATATTACACAATTCCAGACAGACAAAAAATCAAAGCACTGGACAGACTGTAAAGCTCGGTTTTGTACAAGTCAGAGGGTTTTGGTTCAGAAGTCAAGCTTGTTAGGTTTTTATGCAAATGAAACTTTCAGTAACTGCCATTGCCACATCATTTAGTGTGTGACTAGTAACACCTCATGATTTAGGCCATTTACTTTGCACCATGCTTATCATGCAAAGATTCTTTGAAAGGATTCAGATTAACTTAAAAGTTCAAGTTATAGGTACTTACAGTTTTGGTAATGGCTAGATGTGTACTTAAAGATAGGAGAAAAATTCTGTATTTCATATATGTCCAAGGCTCATTAGAAATTCATTATGGTTCTATACAATACTGATGCCTGATTAGCTACTTTAGCTTTTTTATTTCTTCAGAACTTAGAATTCCTTTTATTTATTCCTTTTGCTTTCTAGTTAAAGGCCTTTCTTAAGGCCTGAGCTGTTTTTCCATGTTTATTTTTAAGGGAGATTAGCATTGCAGTGATGCAAATAATTTTGTAACATATGTATATATATACTTGGGTAAAAAAGAATAATGAGAACACTAGAAGTGAAAAAGTAGTAGTATTTTTCTTACATGTTGAAGTACCATTCATGCAGTATTTGCATTATTCCATCTTGTCTGGTAGGTATGAAAATGTGAGTAAATACATAGTCAATTATTAAGTGCACTGAAATAATTTACAAAGCAGCACAAGTGAGCTAGGGGATTGACAGGATTGAAGAAAAAAGATCATTCTTCATGTGTAAGCCTTAAAGGAGAAAAAAACCTGATACCATAAGAGGGCTCAGCTAATACAGATACTTTGTAGGATCAAATTGTGGTCAGCTAAGCGTCCAAAGGCATGGTGAGTTATAAGAATTACCAATATGGGTTCTACTGCTTATGACTGCAAGTTTAAAGACATGAGAAAAAGATACCACGAAGAATACAATTTCTCTTCTAGTAAGTTTACATTTCTGGTAGAAAGCTTTCTTTAAAAAGGGTGTTGTTAAAAAAGTTATTACTTCCTCAGGTTTTCTCCTATTCACTTTTGTAGTTGCATTCATTCTCTAGCAGTCTTCAGAAACCTGTAGTTTTCTTTTTGTCTCCTACTTTTGCAGCAGTTTGAGTGTTGTGCTGTTATGTCTGTGCAAAGGTTAGGCATGGGAAAGCTGGGTTTCTATCACTCAGAAGATACGATTTTATTTTTTCCAGGTACTGTTCCTTCAGACAGTACTTCCTGTCCTCCTCTTTCAAAAAATTAAAATTTCTGGTTTTAGTAATGCAGAGTACTGTAGGGGCTTCTTCAGTGTCTCTCTAAATCTGTCAGCCATTCAGCATTTCTGTAGATGCCATAGAGGAGAAACAAAATGCACACAGATTTCACAGTCATTTGAATAATTTCACTTTCTGTCAGTGAAACACACTCCTATATCTTGCTTATTGATGATATCCTTAAGCAGTCCATGTGAACGGAATTTATTCTTTAAAACTAAATTAAGCAGCACTATGACATAGTTTAAGGTTACTTTGGACTTACTTGAGGAAACTGCTGTATTATATGCAGTATAAGTCGATTTTCCCCCAGACTTTTGCTTTTTGAAAGAGGTGCTTAGGTAAAATGAAAAGCTGAAAGTTTGTGATGGAAACTTCCATCACAACTGCTGCAATTAGTGTTGTTCTTGTATAGGAGTGCCCCGAACAGTACTGCTAAGTCAGAAACTTCTTTGGAAGGTTGTCTGGTGAAGATGTCAAAACTGCTTATTAAACTAAAACTAAAACCATTATTGTGTAATCTTTAATGCCTTCTCGGTGAGGCATTTTGAACCTAGACTAGATTTGTCTAGTAAGTAAATGCAGCAGACCTGAAAGTTGAGTACAAGAGTTCTGAGGATACAAAACATTCAAGACAGGTGCACTGCTTTCTTTTCATTCTGATTTTATTCTCCAATGCACAGGTGCCTTGACCCAAGCCATTCGCAATTTTGCAAAAAGCCTTGAAGGTTGGCTTTCCAGTGCCATGAACAATATTCCACAGAGGATGATACAAACCAAGGTAGATAAAACTTGAAGCACTATTCTTGCAGTGGCAAACTAAGTGGGCAATAGCATCTAAAAGGAGAAGCATTTTAACTTTAATGCTAAATTTCTTGTTTAGCATCAAGCATCAGATAATGGGAGAGGAAACAGTATTATTTGATCTGCTACATGGTATAATTCAAATATGAGGACTCATTAATATATACTACTAAAATAGTCAAGACTCAATCTGTAGAATTAATCTACTGGGTACAATATTTAAAAATAATAAATTTCTTCATAGGTTGCCGCTGTAAGTGCCTTTGCCCAGACTCTGCGAAGATACACATCTCTTAATCACCTGGCTCAAGCAGCTCGTGCTGTGCTTCAAAATACTTCTCAAATCAACCAGATGCTCAATGATCTCAACCGTGTTGATTTTGCCAATGTTCAGGTAAAATTTGGTTTTGAATAGTAGGGGATTTTTATGTGTTATTTCCTCTGTGGTTTTGAACATTATTGTCAGGCATCATTCTATCAAGAAAAGTCAAGTGCTAATATTTTGCTCATTCATATACATGATGACTCGGTCCAAATATGACAGCTTAATGCTTTAGGAAGGTGAGAGCTCAGAACCATTACCTGTTTCCATTTACTCTCTTGAAATGCACATATTCTTCCAACTTCTATGCAAATGCAGAGCAAATACGTTCTTAGAATGGGTACCATAAATTGTGTCTTACTAATAGCAAAAATGGTATTTTAGGATTAGATCTCAGTAGTGTACCTTCTGAATGTCTGTTAAAAGTTATTAAATGCATGGCACTATCAGTGCAGATTGTCTCCATTAATTAAAACCCCATGCATTAATATGGTTTTTCTATGTGCTTCTGCCTAAATTTACAGGATTTCCCAACTAATGGATTAGATTAGTATGGTTAGAACTTATAGAGCATAAATTCATGTTTTTACTGAGCTTAATTTCTCTACATGTTTTTGCTTGTCTGAGGAAAAATACTTTTGTCCTTTTGGCCAGCAAAGTGAAAGGTTTCAGATTCCTGGTAGTTCTCTGTTTCTCTTCATTGTGAACGAGTATTTTAATGTACTTACTAGCACACTTAACAGAAATCTAGTCAAGGGTTCTTGACCAGATATTAAGTACAGTAATATGTTGACATGGATACACAGTCTCTGAATGAGATGTTAACTTGGCACATGACAACTAAAGTTTAAATGGAAATGGCTTGCAGTTAGTGAGCTGTCATTTTTTTCTCGTTTTCTGAATTGCACAGTTAGCTTTGTTTAAACTCGGTAGCACTGACTAAATTGCTCATTACTGTATGCATATTGTGTTTCTCCACTCGTGTGCAGCTTATGTTGTCTTTAAGTAATGTGTAATCTATTGCTCTGTAGAGTCAGCAAACGATCCTTGTTTGCATACAAAGTTTCTTTTATAAGATGATGAAACAGGATTTGTCTTCAAGCTTAACTTCCTCAGAACAAAGGGAATGTTGCACTAGATTTCTCACTACTTCTTTTATTACTTTAGTCCCCAGCATTTGACTCTTCTTCCTGCTTGCCCTGCCTGAAATCCAAGAAAAAAATTACAAGATATAAGTATTTCAGTAGAAAAATTACAAAAGTAGAAGCCTTTTTTTCACAAATAAATATGGGAAACAGGAAACTTCAGTTGTTTACATTGTTCATTCTAATTTCTTTATTTGATGTCTGTTCTTTTGTGCTATGCTTTTCCCACCTGTTTGCTTTCAACAAAATTACAATAGACATAAAATAAAAACCACTTCTTAGTCTGTCTAATAAGTGGGTCCAGTCTCTTTCATCCATTGAAGAGCTTAACCTTTGAGCTACAATTACATTGTGTGCTTTGGCTTATGTACTGTCAATTCAAGAGTTACCATATGCTATAACAGGAGCAGGCTTCCTGGGTGTGCCAGTGTGATGACAACATGGTTCAGAGACTCGAAACAGATTTCAAAATGACTCTTCAACAGCAGAGCACTCTGGAGCAGTGGGCTGCCTGGCTTGATAATGTAATGATGCAAGCATTGAAACCATATGAAGGAAGACCCAGCTTTCCTAAAGCAGCACGGCAATTTCTGTTAAAATGGTCTTTCTACAGGTAGTATTCAATAGATTTTAAAGCATTTGAACTATTCTGTTAATTGCTGAATTGTGCATTGTACTGAAGTTGACAATTCTAATATCAAACAGTGGCTTGGTACATCATGAAAAACAGGGTTTTTTTCAGAGGACTTCTGTTACTAACCTCGAAATCAGGGCTATCAGGAAATGACACTAGTTTATTGTTTTAAAGGCCATCTGAAAATTAATGCAGGTAATTTTGTCAAGAGTTAGAAACATACTGTGAATTGTTTTGGTTAAAAAACTATGCAGTTATTAAGTCACTGTTTGTAATATTACTTATTAAAACATTGTGGCATCAGTGTTTATTAGCTAAGAAAGGCAAAAGCTGTTTTTAATATATGAAAAGAACATTAAGACAAGCATTCCATGTTAGCTGCTTATTGAAACAGTTATCAGAGCAAACCTTGTTCTTTGAACCTGACTCTAGCAACTGCTTGCTGAAGATACAAAAATATAATATGAACACACCAGTCTATTGTTTTTTAATTCTAAGTTTAAAAGCATTTTAAATTCTGGCAATTAAAAGCATTGCCCTAGAAAGATTGACACAACAGACACTATTTAAGCAATAGCTTCTTTAAAATCAAATCGTTTTTTTACCATTTTGGTTGTTTATGTTTCCAACAAAGTTGCTTTTAAGTTAGTTTTATACTTGCTCAATTACTGGTAGTTATGCATAGGTCAATAACAAAACCAAACTACTCTAGTTATTTCTTAAGTGGTGTCCAACATTACCTTCAGAGAAAGGACAAAAGCAAATGATTGCCCTTTCCTGGTCATCCCTTTAAATCAGACATTTGAGGATGATGTTGCTTTTGAGAATATTGGTTTTGAGGTGAAATGTCTGTCTACATGGATAAATGTTAAAATGGCTGTGACATATAATACATAAACATATTTTTTATTTTTGAATAGCTCAATGGTGATTCGGGATTTAACCTTGCGCAGTGCTGCTAGCTTTGGCTCTTTTCATCTGATCCGCTTGCTTTATGATGAGTACATGTTTTACTTAGTCGAACATCGTGTTGCTCAGGCAACAGGAGAAACACCTATCGCAGTTATGGGAGAGGTAAGATAATATGTAAGAGACTAGACTGATAGATTTAGTGATGAATTGGAGTAAGTTTCTGCACATTTTTAAGTGTGTATGTAGAATGGTAGGATGTTCTGCAGTATCACAATAGACTGAGTTACAAATATGCACAGTGTTTTCAAACTTGTTTCACTGGTTCATTGTAAGAGCACTAAAATCACACTGAATTCTTAAAATCAATTATTTCTAAATGAACTTGCTCTTTTTATGAATCTGCACACAGATTCATATGCATAATTTGAAAAATGTTGATCAAATGATACAACCATTTTCTGCTTTTTGAGACTTTAATATTTTATGTGAAAATATAAAAGAGCATAGTAATAGGAAAATGTTATTTCTGTGGATCTATTTACTTGCATTTGCACACATAACTCCCACACAAAATGTACACCCTCTTTGACATAAAAAGGCTGGTATACATGCAGAATTTTGGCTTGTACAGACCTGGTCACATACTAGTGCAGGCAAACATAGAGGTTTGCAACACATTTGATTTTCATACAGTTTTTTTAAAGACTGTTGGTTTAAAAAGTAGATCTAGAGTCTCAATTCATAACTATTATTTTATACTCAGCTGTGGCATCTGCAAGGCAAAGTTTCTCTTATCCCTCTTCTTTTCAGTAATTTATCTGTCCTTTTATTTTGAGTGAGACAGTACGGAAAGCATGAACAGTTCCCAAAGAACAATGCTTCAAAGGTGCTGGAAAATGGATATATTTGAAAATACGCTAAATTGTTAATAGGATGGGTTTGTTACATTTTTACACTTGCGAGTCGCTCTGTCATGTTCTATGTTACCTATAAATTGCAGGTAATTTTGCTAGTTGAGTTGTCATTCTTCCCACAAGATATATTGATAGACTTATTAAATATTATAAGGAGATTATATACTTTCAAGAGAAGTTGGAAAATGCCTCAGCTTGCTTTGTCAAATTATTTTATATCATGTGTCATGACATGTTTCAGAAAAATTAAACGTTTCTACTTAGTAGAAAGACCCAGAAACAGTATACATGCTCTTACTTTTCTTGCCTTACGTTTGAAGAAAGTACTACACAAGTATGCAGTTGCTACATTCTTGTTGCCTCAGCAGATTTTATATGTTAGACATAAATGTAGCATAGGGCCTTCTAAAAAATTTACGAGACTGAAGATGGAAATACTATGAGGAAGTAAGTATTACAAAATTTTTGGAGGTGAGGGGCAGAATAGAAATAATGCATGAAATGCGTGTCTTCTTATGTCTCTGTGTATTCAATGGCTGAAATAAAATGAGGAAGATTACAGTCCAACAAGCACTATAAAACAGTGTAACTGATAGCGACTGAGAAAAGCATTCTCTACTTCTCCCTTCCTCTTCTTCCACTCTTGGACACAGGTATTGGCAAAATTCTTCTGGAAAAGACTGGTATCATCATTTATGGTTAGAAATGTGTCTGTCTAAACAATGTGCTTTTCTTCTGATATCCATTGGTGGCATTTTACTCTTCCAAATTTCACACAAGAGAAATGGAGGAAGAAAAGGGAAGAAGGTTTCTAACTTACATGCAGTTTCTTTTAAAAGGTCTGGATTTTGATGTGAATCAGTTATCAGGTTATAAACCCTTTCTCAGCAGTGCCCTTCATCTGTCTTACAGGTAGATCAACAACACTGTGACATACTTCATTTTTTTCCAGCACAATTAAAACAGTGACTGGGAAATTTTAGAGAGTTTTTTGTTACAATATTGGCAGTTCTGAATGAATATCCATTGTAATGTATGGCTTTATGAAACACAGAAATAGCTCACTTCGAACAACAAAGGCCCTGAGGAAGCAATCTTTAAAAAAGATTGTATTTCTCCATTCTGATTTTTGAGGGTTTACTTAATGATAATTGTCTTAATAAGCACAAGACTGAAACAGAATGGGAAATTGCTCTGCTGTGGATATGGCTGCAGCTAAGATTATACATTTGAATGAATGCAACCATCAAACCAGTGGAGCACAGATTTCCTACATCATAGGTACTGTAAGTCCACATTTGCTTAAAACTGTGTCCATTTTTTTTAATTGTCTATTTTGCAGTTTGGTGATTTAAATGCTGTGTCCCCTGGAAATATGGATAAAGGTAAGCATTTTAGTATCTCCAGGGTATAATTCTGTGTAGAGCTAATGTGTCTCTGAGCAAAATAAATCCTTATGTCTTAAAAACACAGACAAACAGAATTTATAGAGCTGTATCATCCTTTAACGTGCATGTGTATGCTGTATGGATACATTTATATAATACAATAGCTATGTATGTAACATGCCACATGCAATAATGCTGGAATATTGTAGGTTTGTTTTACAATAAGAATATTTTAAAGATGTTTATTATTATCACAAAGAAATACTCCAATTTTTATGTGAATTTTGTTATATCTAATAGGATGGAGGAGGGTAACAGCTGTGGAAAGAAAGACAGGAGTATGCATATGGATGTTTAACTATAGTGAATATTTTGCTAAGAAGCAGAATTGTATGCAAGTAGTCAGGGAGAAATTAGTTCTTTATATTCTCTTCATGCCCTATTTTGACATGCATTCTTATACTGACTACTTAAGTGATTTGGGGTGATTTGACCTAAGAACACTCAACTAGTGAATATAAAAATGTTTGTCAAAATTTGGGGTCAAGTGACCACAACTCACCTCGCCCCAGTTTCCCCATCTATACCTAAAAGTAACAACTCTTGTTCGTCATGTTTTGGAAATGAGGCATTTCCAAATATGAGGTTAACATTGTTTGTTAGACCTTTGGAGATTGCAGTTGTTTTTTCCACATCAAAAGTGTGTAGCTCAAGTGATCAAACCTGAATCTCTTCATATATTTGAGATAACAGTTGACTTTTTTCCATTAAAATTTTGATTTTCAGTTTGTGCTATATCAGATTGCTCCTCTGCATTTCAACTATTACTTACAAAATAAAGAGCCTTGTATTAGAAACTTCTCACTCTGTGGTAGTTACATGCTGGTTTGTTTGTGCAGATGAGGGNTTTTTGTAAACAAAATCATTTTACATTGGCCATTCAATATGAAGAGCTTTCTTTGTATAAAATGCAAGGAAGATTTTTGCAAAGTTTAATGTTAATGTTTTGTCCTCTTACAATAATTTAATTTTTTCATAGTTTTAAAAATATTTTAATGTTAATTATTAGTTATTATGCTGATTTCATATAGATAGGTTTTTAATTAGATGCACTTCTGTGAAATATCAAAAGAACTATTTTCTTTGATTTACACTGGAGGCATACTTATTTGACAGCAGATGTATCAAATTTGTTATAAAAGGTGCTNTTTTAGTATCTCCAGGGTATAATTCTGTGTAGAGCTAATGTGTCTCTGAGCAAAATAAATCCTTATGTCTTAAAAACACAGACAAACAGAATTTATAGAGCTGTATCATCCTTTAACGTGCATGTGTATGCTGTATGGATACATTTATATAATACAATAGCTATGTATGTAACATGCCACATGTAATAATGCTGGAATATTGTAGGTTTGTTTTACAATAAGAATATTTTAAAGATGTTTATTATTATCACAAAGAAATACTCCAATTTTTATGTGAATTTTGTTATATCTAATAGGATGGAGGAGGGTAACAGCTGTGGAAAGAAAGACAGGAGTATGCATATGGATGTTTAACTATAGTGAATATTTTGCTAAGAAGCAGAATTGTATGCAAGTAGTCAGGGAGAAATTAGTTCTTTATATTCTCTTCATGCCCTATTTTGACATGCATTCTTATACTGACTACTTAAGTGATTTGGGGTGATTTGACCTAAGAACACTCAACTAGTGAATATAAAAATGTTTGTCAAAATTTGGGGTCAAGTGACCACAACTCACCTCGCCCCAGTTTCCCCATCTATACCTAAAAGTAACAACTCTTGTTCGTCATGTTTTGGAAATGAGGCATTTCCAAATATGAGGTTAACATTGTTTGTTAGACCTTTGGAGATTGCAGTTGTTTTTTCCACATCAAAAGTGTGTAGCTCAAGTGATCAAACCTGAATCTCTTCATATATTTGAGATAACAGTTGACTTTTTTCCATTAAAATTTTGATTTTCAGTTTGTGCTATATCAGATTGCTCCTCTGCATTTCAACTATTACTTACAAAATAAAGAGCCTTGTATTAGAAACTTCTCACTCTGTGGTAGTTACATGCTGGTTTGTTTGTGCAGATGAGGGCAGCGAAGTTGAAAGTGAAATAGATGAAGAGCTGGATGAAAGTGGAGAGCCACAAGCTAAGAGGGAGAAAACTGAGCTGAACCAGGCATTCCAGGTGGGCTGCATGCAGCCAGTGCTTGAGAGTGGAGTACAGCAGAACCTCCTGAACCCAATTCATAATGAGCACATTGTTACAAATACTCAGACTATCAGACAATGCAGTGCTACTGGAAATACATACACTGCAGTCTAATTTGAAACTTCCCCTGGCCTCCGACACACGCCTCATTGCATTTTAGCTGTTTAGGTTTACTATGAAAAAGAAAAAAAAAAGAGAGTAAGTCTGAAGGTTGACTGTTGTCAAATGTAACTGTTCTGATCATTATTTTGTTGGAGTTGTTAAATGGAATGGGTATATGTGTTTTGCCAGGTCTGTTTAGAAACAAAAGAATTTTTGTAAACAAAATCATTTTACATTGGCCATTCAATATGAAGAGCTTTCTTTGTATAAAATGCAAGGAAGATTTTTGCAAAGTTTAATGTTAATGTTTTGTCCTCTTACAATAATTTAATTTTTTCATAGTTTTAAAAATATTTTAATGTTAATTATTAGTTATTATGCTGATTTCATATAGATAGGTTTTTAATTAGATGCACTTCTGTGAAATATCAAAAGAACTATTTTCTTTGATTTACACTGGAGGCATACTTATTTGACAGCAGATGTATCAAATTTGTTATAAAAGGTGCTTTTCATCGTACTACGAGAAGACACTATTTTGATAAAATTGTGAGTATTCAGGGGGATTTTTTTGTAATAATGCTGGAGGGTTGAGAAGATCTCATAGTTTCTTCCGGTGAGGAAGAAGCTGTTTAAAAGAAGAAGATGTTCTGTGTCATCAGAAGCTGATGACAGAATTGTATCAGAATGTGGTAATCTGTATGGCATAAATGTACCTAATTATCTGAACATGATGTAAACAATGCAAGCTTCATTTAAAATCTACAGTTTCAGATACTATTTGCATACCAGTTCCTCTGTTTTGAAGACTACTGATTCTATATGTGAGGCCACTGAGCAGATGCTTTTGATTGTTCAGTGGCACTGTAGTTGTTAGAAACTGAAGCTAAAAAAGAAGTGACTTGATTATTGTTAATTTTAAGTGTATGTGCTACTTATGCTGAACTGGACATACAGGAAAACATTCCATTTGGATGACTTTCTTCTATTCCAGGTCTTTTCCTACTAGTGGTTCAATCTGCTGCTCTTAGAAAAGATGATTTATAGAATGCAAGGAATGTAGCAACCTGCATCATTTTCCTTTCAAAAACATTTCCTTGTTGGTAAAGTGGATTTAAATTTTTTAAAAAATTAGACAAGGCAGTGTAACTGGCACACCTCACTTGTACTTATTCCCAATTGTGTAGAATTTGAATAGGTGGCTAGATGGACCATTGCCATTTAAGAATGTACATCAGGGATCATTGTACCTCGGCTATTACATGGTGCCTTAAACAGAACTGAAGCTAAGACTTAGTACTTTTTGTTATTCTTAACTCTTAAATTAATTCAACAAGGTGTGCCTGTCATTTTCAAATTCCCTAAGAAATAAGGACAGGTTACACAGCCTTCAAAATAATAAAAGGATTTTTTTATTATTAAATGATTTTAATATCCCTCTTAGAATGACAATAGACCTATTTTTTCTCGTTTCTAGCTGGATTTCACTTTAATAGAAATAAAATATGCTTGGGAATTTGGAAAGCAAAACTAGCTTTAATACCAACTTCAAATGTCAAAATAGATTGACCATAGTCCCAAGCATGATTATATATTTTCTAAAACCCTTGCCTACTTTTAATTTTAAAAACTAAAAAGAAGTAAATGAGCAGGTACATAATGCAGTGCATGTTTTCAATTTCTATATTTTGTGGTGTATCGGCCAGATATTACATTTTAATGGTTAAATAATGTCAGTTTATAGAGACCATAATAATTGACATTAAAAAACTCAAGTTTTTCTTCACAAACGTTTCGTTATGCAGACACATGAATTTGCTACACTAAAATATGGAATTCAATAAGGAAAAAAAAAAGCCAAAAAGTGAATGAGAACACAAAAATATTTACAGGAGAGACTGTGTAAAACAATTAGGATTCTTTTATTCTGGTTTATCTAATGTGTCTGAAAATGACTTTAAAGTCATATATACCAAATGGGAGAAGAGCATGTAAAATGGAAGTGTATTTATAGCAAACAGGTTTGTTGCTAGAGTTTACATATGCTCCAAATACAGCTGCACATAAACTAAAATGTCCTAACATTATTGGTGCACAAAAACAAATTTTAATTCTTTTGCAGAATTGTGAACCTATCCAGCTCATTCTGTGTAGGCATAATTCCTACTAATGTCAGTAGATGGCTTTTGCCTCAGTAAAAAGTAAAAGTGAGGTTTATAGTCATTATTTCTTAACTCATAAATGCACTGAATCTCATTATAGATTTTGTTGTCACATATATCGCTCAGTGTGTCCTGATTTTTCCTTCGAAATCAGCACATCTGTACCTTTCACCAAAAATGCTAAAACTAAGCTGTGATAAATATTTACTCCCCTTCATTGTGCATTATAAGATGTTTACAAGTAAAATAAAGTGAAATAATTCAACTTTTTTTCATTTTCAGCTTTTTTAAAATACTGTAGTAGTTGTTTTAATTTTTGTGTTAATTTGCGTTTTCTTATTCTTATTCTTTGGTTTAATGTTGAATTCATTATTGATGAGAAAAGAGTACAATTGTAAAAGGTAAATCTAGATTGGTAAATATGATGGGACTTGAGTGTCTTTTCAGTATCTTTATCTTTCATTATTTAGCTCTCCACTCAGTTGTTAACTGTCATAAAGTGAAAAACAAAATGGAACAAAAATCTGAATTAAAAAAAACTGAATGTATTTCATAACTTATAAAAGCAATTAATTATCAAGACAAATTGGAATTTTCACAGATTCAGAAAACTGACTGGAGCCTCTATTCTTATTCTTAAATTCTAAAGATTTTACCAGATTTTTTTAGAGCAACTATCTTACTGTGTTGTAAACTTAGAGATTTGGGGGTCTTTTGTTTTGTTTTTACTGACATTTCAATCAAACACTTAGATAAAACATTTTGCACACTCTTGCTGTTTAATAGCTGGGTTTTAGTAACCGCTGAAGGAGAGAGAGACGA
The DNA here is from genome assembly GCA_013397075.1 of Rhabdornis inornatus. NCBI lineage: Eukaryota > Metazoa > Chordata > Aves > Passeriformes > Rhabdornithidae > Rhabdornis > Rhabdornis inornatus. The sequence continues at coordinate 63,621 of VWZS01000625.1, forward strand.
GTACCTCAGTGTGTATTCTGTAATGTGTAGCGTGTGGCTGCATTGCCACACCAGCTCTGAACTCTGCTGTCAATGCTAGGGAGAGGTGTAGCTTGTGTCCACAGGGTAGACATTATGAGAGTTGACATGATTTATGTGTTTTATCTAATCTCGAAATGGAATCCAGAATAGTTATTTTAGAGGCATTTCCCCCATTAGCACAAAATAGCACAGTGAACAGTGTGGGGGAAGAGGTCTTGTTGAGTTACCTTTTCAAAGCACAGGGCCCAATTTTCAAAAGTTTTATATTTGTTTAAGTGTTTTGTTACATTTGCATCTTTCTTGTGGTAAATCAGTTTTAAAACATTTTTTTTCAGCGTTTTTTCGCTTGTACTGTAGCATGCCCTAAGCACCTTCATTTTTAAAAAGTTCCATAAAAATTTGGAAAATAGATGTTAAATTATTTGTCTACAAAATGATGATTTACAGCATTACTGCCTTTAGTTCAAAAAAATAATAATGTTCTGTCATTCAGGAATGCATAGGTCTATATACAAATTCCATTTAAAGCGAGGTATTTTTAAATATCTGAAACACTTTTTGTTTTATCTTGTTTTCCCTAGGAGGAATAATCTGATATCTTTATCATTCTCACCAATTGACATCTGCACTGTTTAGAAAAAAATCCATGTTAGAGATGCACTGCAATCCAATTTAATTCAGAATGCTTTTACAAAAGAAAACCAACCACTGATAGCCATAAATATGCTGATTAAAAACCCTAGATTTATTAGTAATATAAGTATAAAACAATAATTTCAGAGTTTAAAATACAAATTTGAGAGAGCAAGATGAATTTCTGAAAATTGGGCCCTTACACTAAGAGGACATGCTCTTTGTATACAGTTTAAAGCAAATTGATACATGGTATTCTAGTATCTCTGCTAATTTGTTAGGTGATTTAACACTGACAATAAAAACTGGAATAGAAGCATAAACACACAGTGCTTAGTTCTAGTGTTAGGAAATTAATTTGATATAATGCCTTGCATTAACCCTTTGAGCATTGTAAGTAACATGATGGGAACAAAGATTTTTAGATAATTTAACTAGTCCACTGAGCATATACTTTGAAATAGCTTATAGTGTTGTAAATTTTTTTAACTATGTCTGAAGTTAATACTTGCATACAATATGGGGATGTTTTTTTATTAATAGGGAGCTCAGTAGGTGTAGGCAAAATATTCATTGCCATTGATATGTACTGTGTAATATAAAGCAGTACTTCAGCTCCCTGGTTTTCATAACTGCATAGATATACAAAGAAAATCAAACATGATTCTACAGATAAGAAGTTGTCTACTTTAAGATGCCTTTAGAAGATAAAGGTTTAGAAAATATATTCAGCTATTTTGAAAATTTCCTGAGATAGATTAGTATTGGAATACTCTGGTACTGTAAAAGAGAAATCTTTAGGATTAAAAGAACGTTTAGTAATAATAAATTTTGCAGAATATTTGATGTGTTTCGTTGAAATTTTTGGCAGTGTTTGTGAGAAACAGGAACAAAAAGTGCACAATTATGTTAATATTCCTTTTAAAACTCAGTCACTGCAATAATGACTAGCTAGAAGATGAAGGTATTTTATTAAATTTCACATACAAGGGTACAGTTTGGATGGCCCTTATTGAATGTCAGAATTTTAAAAGCAACCTAGAAATTGCACGAGCAAATTTTTTAAAAGCCCCTTTGTTCTTACAATTACTGCTTACAGGAACAGGGGAACAAGTGTAGTAGCAAGCAAAGATTCTTTTAACTTAGAGATACTGATGCCACCTTACTAAGTGAGAATACAGTACATTTTCTACTGGTTTCTTGCAATATCAGTCAGCAAACACTAAAGCAGCTGTACTTATTTAAGTCTAGCTGAGGGCAAAGAAAAAGGGTATCATTTAAAGTTATTTAAGGGAATTACGTCAGTAGTATAGTGCTAGCAAGTTGTAAACATTTAGTCAGTTAATGCAAAATGATGCATAATTAATTAACATAAATGCAATACTCAAAGGGTTTTAATTTAACAACTTTTTTTATTCATAATTTACTGTAAATGCTTCTGAGTTTGCATGCCTTGATCATTGCTGCTAGTGATTTTATGTGCCAGTAGACCTGAGTTTAATTTACCAGTTTAACTAAGAAAAATAGTAAAAGCCACTTACAAAGTGACTGCCTAGTGTTTGTTTGAAGTAAAATATGCCTTAGTTTCAAAATGATCATTTTAATTCCTGTTTTATTCTGATTTTTTTCTCTTTTTCCTGTTGAAAAAATATTGGCATTTTGGGATTGGAAGCCCTGAGTAGTTAAATATTTGGAGATTGCTCATTAAGGCTGAAATTCACTGTAGAAAACAAGGCCCAGGAAAAGCCTGTAGGCATCAAATGAGCCTCACTTAATACTAATTCAGGAAGATGTTCTTTGTATGTTCTTAAGCACTTTCTTGGTTATGGTGCAAACATCTTACAGGAATTTTCAGTTCTAGATTAATTTTACTCTGAAACGTCTTTTTAGGAGGAATTTAGACTTCAGAGGAACAACCTTGAATGAATTGGTTTTTAACAGGAACTCAGTTCAATTCTTTTTGACTCATTGATACCAGCAAAAGCTTTTTACACAAAGAATATTTAACGGGTTCCCAAAGTAAAGTTTCCTTCCATACAATATTAAAGTGACTGCCTTGTATTTAAACATTAAATACACATCTTAAAGTAATCCAGTTAAGCAATTTAAAATATATTGGGAAAATATCACTTTGTACCAAAGCAAGTTGCCCATTTCCACTCATACCCACTGAAAATTTGGATTTACAGTTAATAACCAATGAGGCTGTTAAAGAAACTTCGAGTGCCTTTCAAAAACTTGGAAAATTGTGCCTGAGGTGGTAAACTTTAATTAGGTTAATTCTAGAGCTACCAATCAGTAATTTTATCATCACTCAGGGCTTTCTTACCTTCTAGGAAACTTCCCTTGTTGCATTTATTTTATACTGTATTTTTTTTAAGTGCCATCATTTAAATTTCACTTAGTAAGTGGCAGATTACATTATCCAGTCCCACAGCACAGAAACATCATAACACTAGGACATACTCAAACTCTTATTTTCCAGTTGACTGAATATATTATGTAAATGAGGTAAGCAACTTTTTGTAGATTGTATGTGTGAGATAATGTAATGTTCTTTTCCAGTTTTTGGGCTACAGTTGAATATACTTTTTAATTATTTAAAGAAGACATCTTTACAGAATAACGTGATGGTTTTTTTTGTATAATGTATTTGATTTTGTAAATACGTATTTCCTGATGTGATTTTTGTGACAAATGCTAAATCTTTTAGTATATAATGTCCTCTCAGAACTGGCAGGAGCTAAATAATAGTTTGTTGGCAATTTGTATTGTGTACTGTACAATAACTGGGGACCTTTTATAATTATAAAAATATATATTAACTTTTAGTGTGTTGTATGAAAAAAAATGACTGGAACATACTAAAGACAGTAGGATTTTTCTGAATATTTCAGACTTGAACTCAGGCTAGCTTTCTTGTGTTTTTCAAAACAAAATTGTGTCTTGTCTTTTAAAATCAATAAATTTGTTTTCTTGTTACAAACATATCTGAATGGCTTCAGTTTTTATATAGCTATATATTTTGAACTGTTCTACTGTTGATTTTGAGAGAAAAGTTATTGCATTCAGACCTCTGAAATAAGACCACATTTATTTTTATTATATAACAACAGAACTAAGTAACAAGTGCATCTCAGTTGGCAAAAAACCCAAGTATTTTGAATCACAGAATCATAGAACTGCTAGGGTTGGAAGGAACCTCTGAAGATCATCTAATCCAGCCCACCCTGCCAAGGCAGGGTCACCTAGGAAGTGTCAGTTCAACTGAGTTGCTGTCATATTCCCAGTAAATAGAGACTGTAATGGTCTTACTCATTTCTAGCAATAAGTTATCAGTAATTTCCCACTACAGATTTATCTAGTTAACAGCTAGCAGTGAGAGGCATGCAGACTTTGGCCTCCAAGAGTTACTGGTGTCAGTTTGGTACCAGAAGAACCAACTTCTGCAATTTTTGCTATAAATATTCTGCAATATGCTAATGTGTTAGATGTTTTGAAAATTTTACAAAACATAGTTGAAGGCCTAATCTTACTGGATCATATATTCTATGGGTCTCTAGTATGTGTTGCAGGCACCATGTATATTTCATATTATATTTCATATAAAGAAATGCTGAATTTTATTTTAACGAGGGGACCCACCAAGTAATCGATGCCAGAACATCACAATAACTATTGGATACCAAGATTAAAACAGGTATTTCACAAAACCATGGTAAAGCTACAAGAGTTATACCCTAAAGCTTACTTTTCTCAGGATGTATAGCCAGAAATTATGATCCACTCATTGCCTATTCTTTAATTTCAAATAAAGACCAATTGCTTAGTATAGTACAGTACTGATCCCTGCATTGCATCTTACCTTACAAGACTACAACTACACCAGTGACCGTTGCAAGTAAAGAGTCATGGAATTGTCAATGTTGGAAAAGACCTTCAAGAACACCCAGTCCAACTGTCCACTCAGCACTACCCTTGTCATTCATAAACCACCAAACCACATTACCAGACCCAGATGCCTCTTGAACACCTCCTGGGATAGTCACTCCACCACCTCTGTGGGAAAACTGTTGCAATCTGACAACCCTAACAGTGAAAAAAAATTCTAATATCTGAATACCCCCTGTCTTAGCTTAAGGTCATTTCCTCTTGCCCTCTCACTGCAAGCCCAGCAGAAGATCAGTCCTCACCTCACTGCAGCCTCCTTTCAGGCAGTAGTAGAGAGCAATGAGGTACACTCTGAGCCTCCTCAAGAGTAAACAAACCCAGCTCTCACAAGTATTCCTCATATGACATGTTCTAAAGTTTTCATGAGCTGTGTTGTCCTTCTCTGGGCACACTCCAGGAACTCAGTGTCTGATTTAAAGTGGGGGACCCAAAACTGAACACAGGATTTGAGGTGTGGCCTCACCAGTGCCAAGTACAGGGGGACAATCCCTGCCCTGCTCCTGCTGGCCACACTATTGCTGGAACAGGCCAGGATGCCATTGGCCTGTTTGGCCACCTGGGCACTGCTGGCTCATGTTCAGCTGCTGTCACCAGCACCCCCAGGTCCTTTTCCTGTGGGCAGCTTTGCAGCCACTCTGCCCCAGCCTGTGGCACTGCCTGGGGTTGCTGTGACCCAAGGGCAGGACCCAGCCCTGGCCTTGTTGAACCTCACACCACTGGCCTTGGGCCATGATCCAGCCTGTCCAGATCCCTCTGCAGAGCCTTCCTGCCCTCCAGCACATCAGCACTGCCACCCAGCTTGGTGTCATCTGCAAACTGACTGAGGGCACACTCAATTGCACCACCCAGATAATTGATAAGGATGTTAAGCATGACATCCCCAAAAAGAGCCCTGGGAAACACCATTGATGACTGGCCAACAACTTGATTTAGTTCCATTCACTGCCACTCTGTGGGCCCAGCCGTCCTGGCAGATTTTTACCCATTGAAGAGTCCACCCATCCAAGCCACAAACAGATTTTCTATGAGGATTCTGTGAGAGATGGTGTCAAATGCTTTTACTCAAGTCTAGATAGACAACACCCACAGCCTTCCTCTCATCTACTAAGCAGGTCACTTTGTCATAGAAGGACATCAAGCTGGTCAAGCAGGACCTGCCTTTTGTAAATCCATGTTTGCTGGGTTGTCCTGCATGTGCCATGTAATAGGCTTCATGGATCTCTTCCATAGCCTTGCCCAGAGCTGAGGTAAGACTGACAGTGACAGCCTTGTAGTTCCCAGGATCATACTTCCAACTCTTCTTACAGATGGGCATTACATTTCCAGTCTCCTGTAACAGTAACCGGGACTGCTGGTAGATGATTGAGAGTGGTTTGGCAAGTTGTTTTACCAGTTCCCTCGCTCTGGGGTGGATCTCACTGGGGCCCATATACTTGTGAATGCCTAATTGGCACAGCAGGTCACTAAGCATTTCCTCCTGGATTATGGAGGCTTCACTATCTTCCTATCCAATTTCCAGCTCTGGTAATTCCTCGAGCTGGGTATCCCAAGGACAAGTGAGAATGATATTAAAGACCAAGGCAAAGAAGGCATTGAGTACCTCTGCCTTTTCCTCATGCCTTGTCACTCACTACACTATCCTCTGCATTCCACAAATGATGAAGACAATCCTTGAACCTGCTTTTGCTATCACTGTATTTATACAAGCTTTTTTTGCTGTCTTAAACTGCTGTGGCTAAATCAAGTTCTAGTAGGGCTTTGGCCCCTCTAATCTTCTCCCTATGTATCTTGCCACATACTTACAGTCCTCCCAAGTTATTTGACCCACATTCCAGAGATGATAGATTCTCTTTTTTCCCCCCCAAGTTCTCTTTAGCCAGGCTAGTCTTTTTTTCCTGATGACTTGTCTTTCTAGACAAGGGGATAGCCTGATCATGAATATTTAATAATTCCTTTCTAAAGCACATCCAGCCTTCCTGGGCTCCTTTGTCTTTCAGCACTGACTCCAAAGAGACACTGTCAATCAATGTCCTAANAACCGGGACTGCTGGTAGATGATTGAGAGTGGTTTGGCAAGTTGTTTTACCAGTTCCCTCGCTCTGGGGTGGATCTCACTGGGGCCCATATACTTGTGAATGCCTAATTGGCACAGCAGGTCACTAAGCATTTCCTCCTGGATTATGGAGGCTTCACTATCTTCCTATCCAATTTCCAGCTCTGGTAATTCCTCGAGCTGGGTATCCCAAGGACAAGTGAGAATGATATTAAAGACCAAGGCAAAGAAGGCATTGAGTACCTCTGCCTTTTCCTCATGCCTTGTCACTCACTACACTATCCTCTGCATTCCACAAATGATGAAGACAATCCTTGAACCTGCTTTTGCTATCACTGTATTTATACAAGCTTTTTTTGCTGTCTTAAACTGCTGTGGCTAAATCAAGTTCTAGTAGGGCTTTGGCCCCTCTAATCTTCTCCCTATGTATCTTGCCACATACTTACAGTCCTCCCAAGTTATTTGACCCACATTCCAGAGATGATAGATTCTCTTTTTTCCCCCCCAAGTTCTCTTTAGCCAGGCTAGTCTTTTTTTCCTGATGACTTGTCTTTCTAGACAAGGGGATAGCCTGATCATGAATATTTAATAATTCCTTTCTAAAGCACATCCAGCCTTCCTGGGCTCCTTTGTCTTTCAGCACTGACTCCAAAGAGACACTGTCAATCAATGTCCTAAACAGGCCAAAGTCTGCTAGATGGAAGTCCAAGGTGGTAGTTCTGCTGATGCCCCTCCTTATTCCACCCAGTACTGAAAACTCTAATATTTCATGGTCTTTCTGCCCAAGACAGCCACCAACCACTGCATCACCCACTGGTCCTTCTTTGCTCATTTCATGATTTAAGCCCAGCCAGCAGCCAAGCCCCAGGCAGCCACTTGCTGACTCCCCCACCAGTGGGATCAGGGAGACAATTGGAAGGGTAACTGCCAGAAAACTTGTGGGCTNGCCTTGTCACTCACTACACTATCCTCTGCATTCCACAAATGATGAAGACAATCCTTGAACCTGCTTTTGCTATCACTGTATTTATACAAGCTTTTTTTGCTGTCTTAAACTGCTGTGGCTAAATCAAGTTCTAGTAGGGCTTTGGCCCCTCTAATCTTCTCCCTATGTATCTTGCCACATACTTACAGTCCTCCCAAGTTATTTGACCCACATTCCAGAGATGATAGATTCTCTTTTTTCCCCCCCAAGTTCTCTTTAGCCAGGCTAGTCTTTTTTTCCTGATGACTTGTCTTTCTAGACAAGGGGATAGCCTGATCATGAATATTTAATAATTCCTTTCTAAAGCACATCCAGCCTTCCTGGGCTCCTTTGTCTTTCAGCACTGACTCCAAAGAGACACTGTCAATCAATGTCCTAAACAGGCCAAAGTCTGCTAGATGGAAGTCCAAGGTGGTAGTTCTGCTGATGCCCCTCCTTATTCCACCCAGTACTGAAAACTCTAATATTTCATGGTCTTTCTGCCCAAGACAGCCACCAACCACTGCATCACCCACTGGTCCTTCTTTGCTCATTTCATGATTTAAGCCCAGCCAGCAGCCAAGCCCCAGGCAGCCACTTGCTGACTCCCCCACCAGTGGGATCAGGGAGACAATTGGAAGGGTAACTGCCAGAAAACTTGTGGGCTGAGATAAAGACAGTTTAATAGAGAAAGCAAAAGCCATGCACATAATCCAACCAAAACCACTTACATTCTAAGCATGATGCTGTATGGTCTGGAATATCCCTTTGGTCAGTTGGGGTCACCTCTCCTGGCTCTGTCTCCTCCCAACCTCCCAAGCACCCCCAGTTCCTTCACCAGCGTGGCAGCACCAAAAGAAGAGAAGGCCTTGGTTCTGTGCAAGCTCTGCTCTGCAATAACAAAAACATCTCTGTATTATCAACCCTGTGTTCAGCACAAATCCAAAACACAGCCCCATGCCAGCCATTATGAAGAAAGTTAACTCAACCCCTGCCAAAATGAGCACATACACATAAAACCCCAAGTCTAGTAGGGTGTCTCCTCTGATAGGCTTTTCCACCAGCTGTGTCAAGAAGTTACCTTCCACACACTCCAAGAACCCCTGGCCTGCTTCCTCTCTGTTGTGTTCTATTTCTCGCAGACATTTGGCAAGCTGAAGTCATACACACATAAAAGGGCCACCATGAGACTTCTGCCAGCCATTTGAAGAACGCCTCATCTGCCTGTTCATCCTGGTTGGGTGGTCTGTAACAGACTCCTGCCATGACATTCCCCTGCTGATCTTCCCCCATCTTACCATAGGCACTCAACCTTGTCATCTTCATCATAACCATCAATTTCAATACAATCATATCACTCCCTAAGTGACCCCATGCTATTCTGTGTTTACAGAATACTCCTAATTGGTCTGCTAATTGAGACAAGGCTTCGTTTTCTAGCAGGTGCCTCGCTGAGACTGAGTAGGTTTTTCTCTGACACATTTCCACAGATGGGAAAACAATCTGTAGAGGAACATCGTCCCTAGAGGGATCACACACCAACCAACTCTTGATACAGCAAACAGCCTACATTGCTCAGCTCTTTTCCACTGACAGTGCTACCAGGAAGACCCTGCAAAATTCAACCTCTGTTGCTGTCCATATTAATTGAACTGATTTTATTATGGAAGTTCTGTTCACAGTAATATAGATCCACAGATCCAGACCTCTAAACATGAACTACAGGTAAAATGTAGGAGAAACTTGAAAATACTGAGTATTGTTAAGAAAACAGAAGTGTAGGAAAGGTAATAAATTATTTCTATTACTTCTGTAAGGTAATTTTCTGCACAATGTAATTGTCAAATAAGTAAGATACATTCTACATCAAGTTATTTTAAGTGTATTTAATCTGACTTAAAGCATTCACTTTAATTTTGCAAAATCACATAGAGCCAATGTGCATCAGTTGTTGAATTCTGTAACAAGGTCTATACCAAAAACCACATGAAATATAAGCCAGTTATTTTTCCACAAAAGTATCTGACCAAGGCAAGAAAGAAGAAGAAGAAACCATAATCTATTTTTGGCACTGTTAACAGTATACTAGAGAGAGCTTTTATTCTGACTTGGTTCTGCTGGTCCCATTCAAAATTTTGCTAAATTCTGTTGTACATGTACTTCTCCAATACATTAATCAACCTAGCATGTAGGACTTTCCTGTTCAAAAACCAAAACAGCCCTTTCTTGACTGAAATATACTGCTGTTGACCTTGTACTCTAAATGTTTTACAAGCAGAACTGTCCTAGTAAGAGTAATTCTGTGTATAGGCATTTGCCACGGGCACACTGTACACAAGATCTGCTGCTGCTTTTATGATCAGAGTTCATGGCAAATGTAGTTGGTCAGCACATACTTAGTAACCTACTTGTTAGTAAAACAGACCTATTTTCAGAGATCTAGATGGAAGAGATATTGAAAAATTGCTGTCTCAATGCTCTGCAGCTGGATGTTACCTTTCCCCGCAATACATGGTGCCCTGGAAGAGTGTGTCAGAAACAGTTGAAAAAGCTCCAATAGCAGCATGTTGAAGTTAGGATCACAAATTGTCTTGTTGCAATACAGGCATTGAATTTACTGGTTCATGTGAGTGACAAGGTGACTGTTGCTCAGAACAGTAGCAACCATTTCATCAATTTATTTCCCTGGTCTTAAGTGGTTTCCAATGCCAAAGAAAAAATTAGACTTCCCTTCTTCCTCCAGCTTCACTCAAGAAAATCAAAGAGCCAAAATCAAAAGGTGCAATAATTAAAATTGCAAGAAAATGGGACAGCCCTAATCATCACCATATAAATGACAGCATTCCCTTCCTGTGAACTTCTTGGTGTACTATTCTGTGTGGGAAGCATAATTCTTCTACCTGCACACTTTACCTCCATCCACTTACTATAGAAAATTCAAATCCATGCTTTACTGCACCAACAAGTAGACAAGAAAAGCCTTGGTTTTGGATGTTTCTGCTGACAAATTTGCTAGAATAACTAACAATACCTATGCTGAATAATGTACCCCAATCAAGCTTTTTTGTCTTTTCCTATTAAAGAGAATTTCATTTACTTACATTTCCTTAAAGTGTGGGTGGACTTTTATTTTTGTTAAAAATAAAAAAAGTGGTCAAATAGGTAATCCATTGTAGACAAATTCAGTTGTGATGCCCGAAGAGGAAAGAACAGGTGTCATTTAACACCACCAGATCGGATACCTTTAAACCCACCAAACAGGATGTAACTGCAGTTCCTCTCAACTTTAAAAGCAATGGGGCTCTACAGAGACAACAGTCCAGCTGGGAAAGACTGTGACAATCAAACTCAATTCTGTGTTACAGCACAGGGTATGCTTGTGGAGCAAATGCTACTTGATCTGTTCTAACCTTCAATGTCAAAGCAGCAGCTCAATAAAAATGGTTAATAGAATGTATTGTTGCACCTCCAGATCTAAATTTGTTTTTAAGTATGAAATATTTGATTTAGCAAGAGTTACTGAAAATCTATTGTTTATAGCATTAATGATGAGCTCATTGGTAGAATTAATTAGATACTGTGGATACTGCTGAATGCTGATGGCCAGTGAAACACAAAACTGAATTAAAAACTGTTTTCCTATTACTTCCACAGATCAGTTTTGAGACCAAAATGGTGCACACACAAGAAAGCATTCACAACAAAGTAGGAATTTCAGGTGAGCAACATCTTGTATAGTGTTTACAGTCAAATTTTGATGGAATTCACCATATGAGAGATATATGGTAGTGACTGCTTGAACAACAACCCTTGAAGTTATTTCCTCACATTCTTGAATAACACCATAGTTTGAACAGACTGATGAAAATCTGGATAGGAAAATGATCTGAAATTACAAAGGCAGAACAAAAATTGATTATCACTTGGGTTTTTGTTTTTGTTTTGTTTTTTCCTGATTCACCTAACAATTCAACATGTGCATTAAAGGCTAAAAGGAATGATCAAAATTTCTTGTCTTCAGTAGTCCAAGTTCACAGTAGCTGTTGTTCTTCAAACTTTCAGGAATACGGATGAGTTTTTTCAGACACATTATCCTCTTATTTGGTTTGATACTTAAACCAAGTTTATACCTTCAGAAAACACATTTGCCCAGTGTGTGTTTGATAAAGGGCTGCAATACAGAAATTATCTCAGAACTCTTCCCTGCATGTCCCAGTTCCGCTTCCTTCCTCAAAAACACATATATTTGGTTCAGGAAGCAAGTTTGCTATCTTACACTCACTCTTGCAGCAAAAAATTTATGTACTG
>VWZS01000625.1:76102-169148 GCA_013397075.1 Rhabdornis inornatus
AATATCTGAAACACAGTGAGCTGAGGCCAACTTAAAATTCACACTGTACTTTTAAACCCAAGAGCACTTCTCAAATATCGTTAATATTATATAATATATAATATATAATTAATTAACCTTCCTAGTGTATTTTTGACACAGAGGCGTACATACGAAATTAATTAACAGGGGGTTGTATGTTTGCTTGTTTGTTTTTTCCTTNATTCACCTAACAATTCAACATGTGCATTAAAGGCTAAAAGGAATGATCAAAATTTCTTGTCTTCAGTAGTCCAAGTTCACAGTAGCTGTTGTTCTTCAAACTTTCAGGAATACGGATGAGTTTTTTCAGACACATTATCCTCTTATTTGGTTTGATACTTAAACCAAGTTTATACCTTCAGAAAACACATTTGCCCAGTGTGTGTTTGATAAAGGGCTGCAATACAGAAATTATCTCAGAACTCTTCCCTGCATGTCCCAGTTCCGCTTCCTTCCTCAAAAACACATATATTTGGTTCAGGAAGCAAGTTTGCTATCTTACACTCACTCTTGCAGCAAAAAATTTATGTACTGGAACCACAAGCATAGAGCTGTTCAGTAGTTTAGTGGTGGTGCCTGCAGTGGGAACCAAGGCTGCAAGTTGAAGCTGAGGCAGTAAAAGGAGCAATGGCCATTGCCTGAAATTGGCCTCTTCTGTGGGACACTGTTTATCTTTTATGCACAAGAGAAGCTGCTGAGAAGTAGGTGGTCAGTGTCACACGTCTGTGAGTTGAAGTAGTCATCCAGAAAAGATCCTGGTTAAAAAAAAAACACTCTTCTGTCTCCATGTATGTGTGAAAAAACTTACCCCTCTAAACTAGCATTGCCACCATCTTTTTCAGAGCATTGTGAGCAACAACTTGTCTGTTGCTCCATTTTATTACTGGTGTGTCATCAGGTTCTCATATCTAGGAGAGGTAAAATCTATCTGCAAGTCACTTTTCTGCTTATCCACTAGACACCTACAACTCCTAGCTGGCATTTGCCCTGTATTTCAGCTACGTGTAGACACCTTCTTCCATGCTAAACAAATGCAGTGCTGCCATACCTGTATTTATTCAAACTTTCACTGCAATAATGAATTTGACAGCTTGGAAATCTGTTATTTGGACTAGATGTTAATTAAGAGGCTGTGGAATTGGCTTTGGGTGTAAGGAATCCTGCTGGGTGCTGAAGCATTGACTGTGTGCAGTGTGCTTTGCACCTGATGGCACATGCAGAAAGCTTTGTTCCTCCTTCATACAGGGGTTACATCAATTTCCCTCACAGGACGATCAAGAGGTTATTGTTATAGATGAACCCTCTCACTCATTAGTGCAGAACATTGCTGAATAGAGGTTCAGCAACATGTATGCCACTTCTGTACATTTTGTGGCTATAAAGAAGCTGAGAGGAACAATTCTCTGATGANTTACCACGACGGGGCGGGGGTGGCACTACCTAACTCCCAACGAAAAACACACAATCCAGGAAAAGCTTTGATAGCAAAACAGCGACACCCACTGCTGGACATCCCAGTTGCAGCCTTACGCTCCTCAAAAACTAAAGCGAAGGTGAAAGCGCCAGGGAGGGGGAAGCCGATCACCCAAGGGGCTCACGAACCTTCCCCCTGCATCGCCGCCACGAATCTCAGGTTCCGGTCTCCACACACGGCTGCCCCCAAGCGCCGTGGTCATTCAGCCGGGAGACACGGCGGAGGGAGGAAGGGTCTCACGGTGTCACCGCCTCCCCTGGGCACGGACAGGGGGAACGGGCGGGAGGTGCGGGATCCCGGCCCTGCTGTCTCCCCGACGCAGCGTTGAAGCGTGAGGATGCTCCGCGCTAGGGAGGAGCTGCCGGCGGGTCTGCAATTCGCCAGCCCCGGCCAGAAAGTCCTGCAGCTGGAGAGAGCCGGGTTCCGACCTGACTGTGACACTCGGGTAGGTATCGAAGCCCCTCGGCTTTTTCTCCCGCGCATCGCCTCGCAGGGCGGGCTCTGCAGCCTGCTCCGCCGGGAAGCAGCTGGTTCCTAAGGGCACTGGGCACTTCTTGCCGACGGTTGGGCGGGAAGAGGTGCTGTGGCTCACGGGCTGTCAGCACTGCACGCAGCCCCGGTGCGGTGCGAGAGGCTCCCGCCGTCTTCCCTCGCCTTCCCCGAGTGCCGGCGGTGGCCGTGAAGCGGGGCCAGGAGGCGCCAGGGCCGGTCGCTCCCGGTGTGCGGTGGCTTGGGGCTCGGCGCCTGCGTCGAGACATTCCGGGCTCGCAGCGGCAGCCCTGGCCAGGCCGGGGTCACTTCAGGCCTTGGAGCACGCTGCTGTGCGAGCGGCTCTCCTCGGGTGCGGGACTGGTGGTGCTGGCGAAGATCCTGCTGGCACTCCGGCGGAGGCTCCGACCCGCGGGGCGCTAACCCGGCACGGCTGTCCCGGCCAGCAGCGAGCCCAGAAGCCGGGAAGCGCCTCTCGCCTGTCGGAAGCTTCTCCGTCGGGGAAAGGTACAGACTGGCGTGTCAGGATCGTTTCTCCTCCCTGTTCTTGAGTTTGTAACTTAAGGCAGGGATGGTCAGAAGAGATCTTCTCCCTTACCTGAAGGACAGGGTCTTTTCTTGCTATGAAAACAAATGGGAGACACAAAATAACCAGCTGGAAAACGAAGGAAGTAATGGAAGCCAATCTGTAGTTGTTTGAACATAACTACGCATGTTTTTCTGTTGCTGTTGCTAGTTGGACTGCTGTGCTGAGACGGCAGCAGAGCACAGCAGTGCCTTGGGAATGCACTGAGCTGCTGGGAAAGTCCAAATTGGTCCAGAAGGGTACTTGGCCCTGAGGTAATTCTCTCTGGCTCTGCTATTTGTAGGTAGACTGGCTTAAGATGCACAAGTGATGTCTGCAAGGATACCTTTACTGACTTTCTTGAGAGCAATCTGTCTTTCACAGTTGGGTCTGTACAGGGTAATAGCACAGCTGAAATTTTAAAATAATACCAACTGCTTGAATCTAGGTGAGGAGAAGATGATGAAAAAAAAAAAACCACCTGAAGTTGGTGTCTGTATAGAAAGTAGCTCGTGAGGTGGATGAATGAGACCAATCTGGAGCTGTTCTAGACATGCAGTGCTTGTTGTGGCTTTGGTTTTTCAAAATGGATCTCAGTAACTTCTGAAAGGGTTGATGGAATAGATGTTTTACAGTTGTGCTTGGTTTTTGGTCAGTATTGTAAATGAATCAGTGTTAGTACTGGCATATAGACTTGTGTTTTCTGTTATCTAACATCGTTTAAGAAGGCACGAGTGACATAAACTGACCACTAATCACAGCTGATACGGGCTTCTGTCTTGCACTGTATTACTTAGAAGACTGACCCGTAGTTACTGTTCTCTTGGTGTTTCCTTTTACACACACATTCTTGAATGTGAAAGACCTGCTGGAAGCAGAGAGAAAGTCAAAGTTAACAATTTCTTGGTTTGGGGAATTTTTTATATTAATGGAAGGGCTTGCATAGGACACAACTGAAAACTTTGACGCTATAGTGTGGGTATACTGAGTTTTTTGTGTCCATCAACACTGGGCTTTAATTTAATAAAACCACATTTGAAGTTCTGGATGAGGGCGCACTGATGTGTCATTGCTGCTAAAAGAGAGAAATATTGCAAACCTGTTTTGAGGTGCAAGCTCTCTTCTTTGTCTTTCATAAGAAGATGTCCAAATTATACCCTATCAGACCCTATGGGTAATACAAACCTTTTAAATGGTGTCTGGTAGTTCAGCAACTTGATGCTTGAATACTTTGTGTGTTAGGTAAGAGAAGAAGTCTGCAAATAGCTAGATGGTACAGCCTATTATTAGTACTGCTAATGTGTGTTTTTAGTACTGCTGTGTGTACTGTTCTGTACTGTTATTAGTACTACTAGTGTGTTTTTCTAGCACTAGTATCTGATTATTAGAATGATCTTACTAATATTTGTATTTTCTCACCTAAGATGGACAATTTTGCTGTGAAAAGAAAAGCTTCTTTTACAAATGTTGAAAAGAATAGATCATACTCTAGTGCCTTATGTTGTTGGTGGTTAGATATATGTTATTTAAGCAATAAAAGGATTGACATAATTTGAAATCTTTAGTTTTTCCCCCCTCCCTGCTTCACATTGAAATGGTGAAAACTATTTTATTTTCAAACTTCCTATCTAAATATATGTCCCCAAACTACATATTGGGTATGTCTGGAAAAAATATTAATAGTTGGACTCAATGATCCTAGAGCTCTTTTCCAACCTAAATGATTTTGTCATTTGAGTAACAAAAACGAACAACAAAATGAAAAAATTCTAGCTTTCAAAACCATCTTCTTTCTTTACCAATAAGAGAAATATCTATAGAGAATAAACCATGCACTCTTTATGTGTATTTTCAAGTGGTAAAATACTCCTGGTCAAACTGTCTGGTCAAAAATTCATCCAAGTTCAGGTCCATCAGGACTGGATGTTGTTACAGCACTCAGTTTATCTGTAGTTTTTATACTTCATGCATCACTATTGCATTTGTCTGAATCTTTTGTGTTATTGTCTGTAATTTAATAATAGTAATTAAATAGAGAGTTAACTAGGAATGTAGACTATATTGCATAGCACAATGTACAGTATATAGTTTATTACTGGTACTCAGAGTGATTTTAAAGTCTAACAACTGAGTGGGTTATACTGTGGGTGATTTGGACTTTGTGCTCCTTACTTGCAGCTGTTGATAAGGATTCCACCAGCTCAGGCCTTAAGCACTTATCCTTCATGTGGATGCATGCTGGGGCAATACAGGGTCTAAAGTCAAGGGATATAAGTACAACCACTCTGTTGCACAGAAAGGAACCCTGAAGTAATAGAATTTCTCCTTAAGTGGAATAACTGGTGCTTGCAAAAACTGTCAAATAAATACAAGATGTTAAAACAAGGTAAAAGGTGTCATTATGCTTTTTCAGACAATGCACCTGTTTCAGGTGTGGGACAGCAGAAAGCAAGAATCTCCACAATGCAGTATTTGTATATGTGGAGAAAGAAGAAACACTGGACTTTCTCAAGTACATGTGCCACAGGAAGCAGGTGAGTATACTTCTGAGTGTGGTACAGAGGGACCAGCTCTGAGCTGGAGCTGCAGTAGCTTGGGAAGGGCATCCATCAGGAAGACTGTGGATTCTGGTGAGCTGTGAGCTGAAGGAGAGCTGCAGAGTCTTGTGCCTCTTGAGGCCTCTTGTGGAGGAGAAGCATTGTCGATAAGACAGATGATCACTTGGTCCAAATTACTATCTGTGACAGTTCATCACCGCTGACTTGGAAATGAAAATGTAATCTGCAAAGGAACTCTTGAAAGGTACGCAGCTGCTGATGAGATGATTCTGACCTTCAGTCAAAATATTTTAATGGGTGCTGAGCAGAAGAAATCCTGCTGTCTCACAGTGTATTGCTTTGGGGTATGATATTAAAAATGTAATTTATAGCTGGTTTATGGAATGATCATAACAGAACTGCAAAAGTTCTGCTAAAAATAGTGAGAACTTCTCAGAAGAAAGTAGAAAATTGTTGTCCAGGAAGTGTTCCCAGAAGGCCAAGAGAAAATCCAGGGCTGCAACGTATTAAGGATCTAAGGAAGCTTAAGAGTGGATAGCAGAGTGTCCTAAGATGCAAATATAATAGTGTGGTGGCTTCTCCAGGGCTGCTAGGCCTCTTGTATTCCCTATCCTGTGTAAATTGGTATGTAAACAGATTTCAGTGATCTTACACTGAGACCAGTGAAGTTACTGAAAGGTTCAGACTTTGCTACAGTGTCGCAGTTGAAACAGATGCGACTTGACACTCCAAGGTCCCTACAGCAATAGCAAATTTTTGATAACAGCTTTCTTTTATAGGATTTTCAAAAGCCTTGCATTTGTTCCCAGTTGTCTACAATTTTGTTGCCAGCTCACTCACCAATAGTTGCCTGCATCCATGCTCATCAGGTATTGGCTGGTGTCCGTTGTTTGAATCTCTCAGCTTCTCAGTGCCTTCTTCATGGAGACGTTTCCTTCTTTCCCTTAATGGCACAGGCTGGTCAAGTTATGGTCAGGGTTACTTACGACTATGAAGCCTCCAGGCCAGCTGTCACAGTCAGCAGCTTTAATTCTGTTACACTGCTGCTTAATTGCTCTGAAAGACCATTAGCTACAGTTTGTCTGAAGTGGTTTTTCCCACCTTATCTGACAAAAGAAGCTTTCTTGAATACTTTTACAAGCATACTGTAGAATCCTTGGAATCTCATAGTGGTTTTGGTTTCTTCTGTTGATTTATTACTGTAATTTTTTTGTCTCTTACAAGTATCAAGGATATAAACACAGACAGGATTTAAAGAAAAAGAAAGATTCTAAAGAAAAAGATATCCAGCTTCGCTGTACCTACCAGAAGTTAGTAACATTGTGCTCAGTTTTGGCAATTTTAATATTAAACAAAGTTTAGATCTGTTGTAGCTGAAAAGAAGCACTAACAGCTAACAGCTGCAGAACTCATACTTCTGCATTAAAATGCAAGTTCTGGACAAAAGCCTGTTACAACAGCTCTTCACTCATTGTTTGTTTTGCCTGAGGTTACTAGGAAAAACTAATCCCCAATACTTTTTAAAGAAAGGGTTATTAGCTGTTACTAGTAGTTTGGAGTGAGTGGATGGGGAGAAAGTAGTATTTTTCTGATTCAGCAGATATTTTGACAAAATTCAACAGCAGTCTAAGAGATAATGTAATTTTTCTCTCTAGTTATATAGTGAGTAAACTCACCAATGCCTAGGTAAGCTGCTTTTGCAAACTGTCTTTTTGTTTAAAGGACATAGATAGGATGGTCTAGATGAAACTAGAAGAGTAGTCCTTATTTTTGTTTTGAAAAATGAGCAAACCGTCTTTTTTGAAATCCTGATATTTTTTTCTTTCCCCTTACTTTCCATGTAACGGTATCTGCAGTAGTCCTGTTAGTTGTAAATGATAGACCTAAAAATTAGGAGGGCGGCAGATTAGTTTCTCTCTGTTTACAGCTGAAAAAGGGTTAGGAAATCTGTAATGAGTTTGTGGCTTGGTCCTTATATATGTTAAGTCAAGTCAAGACAGTTAGTAAAATTTGGGCGTTACATATGGAGGAAAGACTATCTTTTTTAGAATGTTAGTGTTCATTTATGGAAGGCCATTAATTTTTTAAGAGTTAGTAAAATTAGTGGAAGTCTCAGGGAAAGTCTGCTGTATCTTATGATATATTAATATTATTACTTGCATTTCTTTAAGATCCTTTGCATCTTCCTATATTTCTTTAAGGTCCTTCATATCTTCTGTGAGAGTTGCCTGTCTGAGCTTTATAATTTTGAATGAGTCAGGTACAAATCTTTATCCCACAAAAATGTATACTAATAATTTTTCTGCTGTGATTTACTGCCTTTGACATCAGTTGGCATATACCTGGAAGGTACGTGGGTGGCATTACACTTGTGTTATAAATGATGTTCTGTTTTTCCAATTTTTCAAACAACGAGATTAAATGTAGCAGCAAATTTTTAATAGTAACAATTATAAATAAATACAGTTAAAGCATTGGAGATGAATACAATCAAAGTGCATATATTTGAAAATATACAAAATTTGGCAGTAAGTAATTTAGTATAATTGAGGTTTGTATAAAGCATAAGCAAAACTGACCGGGGAGGGGCCCCCCCTCCGACCGGGGATACGGGGAGTGGCTCGCCATTCCTCACGTACCAAAGCATCAAGGCTAACAATCCCACTTATATACTCTACGCTACAGAAGTTTCTAGAAAACTCCTCCTAGTTTCTATTCCTAAAATCTACGTCACTATGTTGTATGGTGCATGCTCTACTAATGGGTTAGGGGTCTCTCATCCTTTTGAGGGTCTTATTTCTGATGAAGGCTCGTCATCTTCCTCAATGACCGAGGTGTGACCTGCAGGTACCGCAGGCGCACTATGTGACTGAGCAGATGTTTTCCATAACAAGACTTTAATTGGGTCCCATGCCTGGAATCATCCCATTTTGGCCCATTTCAAGGTCGAAACTTTCCATTTCTAGATGCTGCTTGTCAGACCTACGTCCTTCTACTAATCCCTTCCAACATTCCTCTTTGACTCTCAACATCTGGAAGATGTCCTTTGCCCTGTCTCACCCATCTCCCCTCTCACTCTGTAACAATTGTCTTCTATTGATCTAAATACAATTTTGCTAATATAATTACAATTTAATTAGAACAAATCACATTTATCACACTTGCATGTGTGTATAGGATTGGGTTCTTTTGTACCGAAAGCAAATTGCAGCTTTTTAATACAGATATTTGGAAAGCAAACCATCTGTGCTGAGGTTATGATGATCTGATCATTTCAGTCTTGTTGTTATGGCTGAAATCTAAAGGATCACAAGTTTTTCTTTGCTGTTTTATGGTAGCTCATTCTCTTTAAGTCTTACATAAAACTATAGTTGAAATGTAATGATGTTCTCAGAAGGACATAGAATTAGCAAAAATAAAGTAAAAATAAATATATCCTTAATTAGAAAAGGAGCGTGGTCTTCTATTTCTGCAAATCTGGTACTTTACATCAGGCTTATGCCCTCCAAGAAGTTTTTGTATAAAGGAGATGCACTGATTCATTAAATGTCAAGTTGAGTAGACAAGAACAATGTAAAGTCAATTTTCAAATAGCAGTATGAGGTTTTGCAGGAGTTGTAAGTGGATACAACAAAGTGCCTGAACTGTATAGCTTCTGATTGTTGTCAGAGCAGTTTTAGGTCACACTGCGCTTCGGGGGAGTCTCTCAATATTAAAAATTCACTAAAAGGACTACATTTCCAATTTACCAAGAAGCAAGCAAGGCAAGTAAGTATACTACTGCATTATTCAAAATAGAAGAAAAGGAAAAATCCTGCTCTAAATCACACTAGAATGACTAGGGAAAGATAAAGGCCCTCTTGCAGCACCACAAGGAAGCATTTGATGGTACTTGAAATTACATCTTTGACAGTAGATACTGCCCTTCCCTGCCTTCAGAAATATATTTTCTGATGCTCAATGAAGCATTGCTAGCTGTACAATGAAACAGATGCTCCCAATGGAAAAAGTACCAGGGATCATCTCATGAATTGGTCTCTTCTCTTATTGTGGCCTGGAAAAAAAAGCTTTTAAAAACAGATGCTGCTCATCAAAGCAGCTAGATGGAATTCTGCTTGCTTCTTTTCTATTCAAGCATCAGATGCTTGAGTCTTTTGGGCTATTTCTAGTTCTTCCGAAATTGTGCTTCAGGTAAATGACTACCCCTTATCACAAATAGCGTGGCATTTGCCTTTTGACCTACCAGGGAATATATATAAGGTTTGCTTGCTTTGCTCTCAAAGTGGGCCTGCTGATACCACTTTAGTATGAAACTTCAGTCTGGTTATTTCAAGATTTTTTAACTGCCTGTGGAAAACTGTGGACACTTGCGGGTTTTGAAGAAAAGCAGTATTGATGAGGAATAGGGCATGCACTGATGTGCAGTTTGAGAGGGAATTTATGAGGAATCAAGGAGATGGCACTGTGGCAGGACGTCCCCCCTACCACAGAAGAGTTTATCTGCTCTGTCAATCAACTGATGCAATAGCTCTGGACATTCTTCCCCCCACACGACGTGATGGATAACTTGCTAGTGAGTTATTTCTCTCTGTGGCACCAGGGGTAGCGCTACCAATAAACACCCGGTCATGAGAACAGATGTGGGAAGATAAGCTGGAAATTCCTGACTGAGACACACTACTTCACAAACTATGAAAACTACACACACTTCCATGAAGGCAGAAACCTCCTACACCACGAAGGCAGAAACTTCCTACACACTCTGGAAATGTGTGGGACTTCTCATGCAGAGTTTGGGCGCAAATTTGGCAGATACTTTCCTAGGAATTGAGTGAAAGAATTCTATGCATACTCCATCACCAATTCAATGTGGTAAGTTACATTGAATCCTAATCTATATTAATTCTTCGCTAGCTGTAAGTATAGATACCTTTATCATGCATTGTATTTTATCTACTAGTAGTTCTTTTTGTTTTACTCCTCTGTAGTAAGTAGTCTGTTGAAAGTCTTATGTCTGTTAATTTTGTTAATTCAATAAATAATTCATCTTGTAATAGACCTAATCAATCATTATTAAGAACTTGTGAGTGAGAGCAATCTTGGGCTCAGGCTCAAACAGAGCCACCTTCAGAAACCTGCATCAAAGGCAGGACTTGCCATAGCTCCCCCCCTCTCATCCGTAACAGGCAGCAGGACCATGTCCTGCTGAAGTAATAGTGAATGTTGTATCTCAGTAGCTCACGCATTTAGGAGTACTGAGTCTACTCATAAAGAATCATAATAAGAACAGTATGAAAGTACTGCTGTTTAATTGCTTAAAACAAGAAAGTCTCTAAAGGATGCAAAAATGGTCAGTGCTGACATCTCAGGAGGATTTAATTTCTCACAGAAAACAGCAATCTAGACTGACAAATATCTGCTCCATATTCAGCATAAATACTTAATTCAGGAACACCGAAACCTTCAGGGATGCCTTTGCTTTTGGCAATCCCTGTCACTTGTCCTTAGATGTCCATAGCTTGCATTGCCTGGCAGAGGCCTTCAAGTCCAGGAGAGGTGTTTTGGAAGCATTGCACTGCACAACACTTCTGGCAGCACCTTGGCTTTGTTACTGTGCTTTGATGTCCTTATCACAGGCACTGACCTGACATGCGACAAAGAGAGAATAATAAAGGTATAGGAGAGATAAGGGACTCCACTCTTGCTTTCACTATTGTCATTATCAATTTTATACCAACATTTCCAGCACAGATGAACCTGTTCATTTCTCTCCAGAAGGCAGTGGTCTGGGGAAATTTGGATCTGATAAGGCTGAGCAGGGATCAGAATAAATGTGGGAGCAGCACAGGCAGAGCAGCAAGATGGGCATGCAGCTCTCACTTGTGCTCTGAGTGTGGCTTGGGCTAACTGTGCCAAGGATGATCTCATCACAAGGCTTGTGAGTAACCACATCTTGCAATCCATGATGAAAGTAAGATAGATCAAAGCCTTATCTAGATCCTCTAGATTCCTCTAGGCATTAACATGACCTTTTAGAGTTTGTTGATATCATATCTTTATGAGGTTTTATCTCATCTAGAGCAAATGTGGCTAACCACAAAGATTTTCCGAGCAGAAATTCTTCATGGAAGTAAGGGATTTTCAAAGTTTTGCAGACTCCTGGAATGTAGACTCTGTCTGGTATGGCAGCAAGAAAATATTTGTCTTTTGCAGTCTCTTAACAATATGTGAGTATTTCCACCTCTTCCTGCACCCAACTGCCTTAATAAATAAAAAAATGCCACCACTCTTGTCTTATAGGAGAAACTGAGGGATCGCACAGCTATGGTTTACTATTCATTATAATGAGAAGGCTGGTTTTGGGACCCTTCTGCCACTAGATCTCTCTAGTGATCTAGTGATCTAATTTTGCTTGTGAAATGGCAAAGAAAGGACAGCAGGGGACATAGGAAGGAGGAACTGTCAAAAGGCTGTGAAATATGGTATGAGTAAAGTTAATCTCACTTTAGAATTCCAACTCCAGACACCTGTTCTGATTCTGCAGCTTTAGTTGAGGTGATAAATGACCCCCACAGGTAAATCTGAATATAGCTGAATCACAGGAATGTGCAATCAGTTTTCAAGCTTTTGCCTGAATAAACAGCAATTTGTTTGAGACAGTTTGGAAATCAGGGATTTTTGATTAGCCATTAGAAAAAGTCTCAGACGTTGCTTCCAGACTATTGCATTGGATGCTTCAATGCCTTTGAAAATATGAACTTGTACCTGAGCAGACTGAGCTTGCTTGGTTCACTTATTTAAGTGAGTATTTTGCTAAAGATAAAAAGCCCCTCATATGTGACAACTTCAGCATGGTGAAATAGTGTTTTGTGACCTCTGACAATTTGTTGGGCCTATTTCTTAAAAAGCAATTTGAACCCCTCTGTCTGATGAACTTCACAGAGATCACTGGCTGGACTCTGAATTGCAAGCAGCTATGTGATGTAGCTTAGGGGAAAGACAGCAAAGCTCTATCTCTTCTGGCCCAGTGCCAGGCCACCTGCTTTGTAACATAAGAGCAACTATTTGTAGTAACATTTAATTGCCAGAGCCAGTCTTGGCTGCTGCTCCACTTCACTCCTGCCAGCTGCAGAGCCACTGTACTTCCGGCTCCACATGTGCAGGCAAAATCATCGTACACAGTTGGCCCAGCATCATTCTGTGAGTTTATTCAGCCTCCATCCTGTCTCTCTCTGGCTGCAACCTTGAACAAAGTCAGCAGTCAGTAATGTTTTTTCAGGTTTGTCTGATTTTCCTGCTGTGAATCCAAGGAACAATTAAGTTTATTCAGAGCAAGAGCAAAAGTGCTGGCCCAGGCAGACCATTTGGTAAGTATTTTTCTGTAAGCTTTACTCACACAGCCACGCAAATATCCATAGCTAAGGTTAAATGGAGCAGACAACCACAATATTTGCAGGTGACGGAGTGCTGTCTCCACCACTCATGCTATTTTGCACATAGGCCTCTTTTCCTGGAAAAGCAACCTGTTTGCAATGACAGTGTTCCCAAAGTCCATACAATACTGCACCAAAGGATTAATCCCTTTACTCTTCAGTAGCTTCTTGGCTGGATAATCTGGTTCTATTGAGTTTCAGCCAGAGACTGCCCACATATTACCAGACTGTTTCTTCCAACAAATAATGGCTGAGCTGTCTCCCTGATGTATTGCTGACTGGAAACCAGTCTCCTTCGTATCCCATATTATAGAAGAAATTTACCTTCAACCCCCAAATTAGTCAGCATGCATGCATGGAAAAAAACCCCAAAAAACAACTACAACAGAAAACCATTTAAGAACCTTCTGGAGGATCAAGGAAATAAAACAGATGCTGATTATCAACCCACAGCAATTGTATTAAAATGTGGGTCTATGAGCCTTTCTTCAGCATTTCATAATTGTGGGTCCTGTGTAGTTTTTGATAGATAAATATGCAGTATCTAGCAAGTAGATACTACATGGTAACACAGGCAATTAGTCATCCATATCACATTCCAGCAATTGTGCTGCATTTTATTAATGTAACTGTGCCCAGGACATTGCAAGCAACTTCTGGTATATGTTTCAATACTTCCCTTTCACATTCTGAATCAAGAACATAAGTATCTTTGAGGCTTTTGCAAAAGTCCTTTACCCCATTTTAGGGTGACTACATCACTCCTATTCCTTTTGTTCTGCCATGGAACATTCCTCATTGTTTTTTTTCCTGCTCCTAATGCAGATCTGCAGTCACGGACCAGCACTGCTCATTATGGGTTCCCAAGACAGCAGCGATGCTCTGATGCATGTGACATAGGTGACCTTTGGGCCTGAGGAGTGGTTGGTGGTCTGTGCTACCATTGATTCAGGCAGTGCCCAGCACCTCTCTGGAGTGAGCACAGCTGGTCTGTCATGCCCACGGCCCATGGCCAGGCAGGAATGCCCTCTCACTGGCATTGTTGAGTTGTTTTCCATGTCCTGTCAGCTCTGAACCCCTTCCTCCCACCCTGCGTTACCCCCTCAGCCGCTTCACTCACAGGAACAATGAGAGCTGCTGGTGGCACCGGGGCACTGTCCTCCTCAGGGATGTCATATCTGAAGGAACTGGGGAGCCACTGAAGGGACAGGCGGCAGAGGGGTCTGGGGTAGCTGAGGGGGATGGCAGAGGCTGGAGGGCTGAGGGTTGGCAAGGGCAGACGACTGGGGACATTAATGTGTGGGCTGGGGACACTGAGGGGACATGAGGAAACTGATGACGTAAATAATCAAAAAGTGCATTGTTTGCAGTATCTCAGTTGTGACAACAAACTGAGACCCATTGTTTAAAGTTTCATAAACCATAAAAAGGTTTTCTTACCAAGGAGAGAAGTTGCTCAACCAAGACAGCAGGCTGTGAGCCAATTCGTATGTCATGTCCTCAGGTGAACTTGTGGCCATGAAAGGATAAAGTGAGGTGGAGGCCATCCCCCAAATAACCACCAGAGACCCTCTTGAGACCATTCCCCAGATTGTATACGAATGCCCAACTATAGGGTGTACAGCTTTGTATATGTAAGTAAGTTCTAAAAAAGGGGACGAGAATTCCGGGACTGTGCTGGCGTGTGTTAAGAGGAGTGGTCCCCCGTGGACCCAGCACTGAAATAAAGTAACGCCTGCTCTCTAATATTGAAATTACAGTGTTAGAGAGCTGTATTCCTGCTGACCTTTCAGTGCCGCTGAGGGCAGCGGGTCTGGGCTGGGGGCTCTGAGGGCACCGGCGGTGGTCCGGGCGCCCAGATCGTGAGGCCAACGGTCCCCGCGGGGCCGGCCTGCCGCCCGCGCGAGCCGCCCCTCGTGCGTCGGGCGCGTGCTCGGTGCACGGCGAGGGCGGCACTGCCCTCGCGCGGCGGCCGTTGGCGGTGCCGGGGCGTTGGGCGCGCGCTGCCGCGTGTCGCGACAGTTGCCGCCCGGCGCGATGGCGAAGCAGCCGGCTGGCTTCCGGCCCTCCTCCGCTACCCTCTGGCCCTGCTCCAGTCCCGTCATCCCCCGGCCTCGCACCTTCCCCATGAAGCTGTGGCTGCTGGTCAACAGCCCGTGCGTCGACTCGGTGCGCTGGGACGCCCGCGGCGAAGGGCTATTCATCGACCAGGGGCTCTTCGAGCAGGAGCTGCTGGGCGTGGGGCCCAGCGCCGCCGGGGAGGAGGAACTCTTCAAAACCAAGAACTTCGGCAGTATAGTCCGCCAGCTCAACCTATACGGTTTCCACAAGCTGGCGGCGAGTCCGACCAGCAGCGCGGTCGGGTCCAGGCCGAGGCCGGCCACGGCGGGGGGCGATACCAGCTACGCTGATGGGCCTTTGCATCACTTCTGGAACCCGTATTTTCGCTTCGGCCGCCCCGACCTCCTCGTCAAGATCAGGAGACTGACCAGGGCCAACAAGGAGAAGCTGGACGCTGGCCTGGCGGTGACCAGCCGCCTGCCCGACGACTTGCAGTGCATTACTGGAAGGGGACTTGTTGCTGTCGCCCAGGTCCCTCGGCGAGGTCGGAAGGACCGGTGAGACGGGCGGGTCACGGGTGGCCGCGGTCGGCCTGGGGGTGGCACGGACTTAAAAAATTTACACTGCCCTGGGGGGAGCGAGACACCTGCCCTTGCTAGTGGTCGCTCTATTCACATGGTCTAAGAAAGGGTTTGTTCTTCAGGAAAGTAGATCTGCTGCCAGTAAACCCAGGGAATGTAATTACAGATGGCTACGACTGTGCTGCCTATATATAAATACTATATATACTCTAAATATACTTTATATATATATATTTATATATCTAGATACCTCTCACTGCGTAACTCACAGGTCCTGCTTGTGTTATCTGCAATGAATGACGTGGTTCGCATGTGTTTCAGTGTGCCTGTAGACTGTCAGCAAGGACTTAAAACTAATATACATGCCAAATTGTCCTTAGATAAAAGGTGCAACATGCATCTTTCAATATGTTTAAAATCTTCATAATTTAAAAAAAAAAAAAAAAGTTGCCCAAAACACAGGTTCAGCGTGCTTTGAAAATGAAGAGGCCAATCAAAAGAAAATACTGCAGCAGTTCTGCTTTTTGCAGTCTTGTGTTTTTAACTGTGGGAAACCATATACAACATAGAGAAGAATGGAAAGGAGAAAGGAAGACTTTGAGATCTACTTTAGGAATACACACAAATTGAGTAATTTTCAGTGTACTCAAATTCAGGAAAAAAGATCATAGAAAAGTCAGTTACTATCTCAATAAAATGTTGCTTGATGCAATATGCTAAGAGCTGTTATTCAACACATACCGGTTTTCAAAAATATGAATTGTTGAGTAACACTCATTCACATGAACTGAAAATGTATGCATGGATAGTTTGTAACCTTCAAAACCTTGCCTTTTCCTACAAATAATATTTTATCAGGCTCTTTCTCGTTTTTGTTCGTTTTGTTTGAAATTAGCTTCTGATCTTACTTCACATCACTCACATTGCATAGCTCTTGGCCATATTGTTTTTCTGGTAATAGTAAGATATGCTAACATGAAGCCTGCCTTAGATATCTGAAAGACCTTTTTCACCTTTCATCCAAAGAAAGTTCCCCAGCCCAGGGCATCACAAACGGTATCACGGTTACCTGGGCCATTACTGGGATGGCTGAGGACGGGCAGGATACTGATTGTGCAGCTAAGAGAGACTGATAGGACACTGGCGACCTGCATTAGCATAACAAGGGGAAACAGATGAGATAATGCAGAAAATCTTCCTAATTTTGGAATGGGAATGAGCTCAGAGAGCCTAGAGTTTCTGTAAAGCTTGTGCAAAAGGCTGCGTCTGATTCAGATAATGAAGTAAGCTGTTTCTCTGCAATATGTACAGGCTGGCTGTGGCCAGAACTGCCTCATTGCTCTCTGCTCCACGTGGGTGAACAGTTCCTACCCAAATCTTCAGTCTGTGTTATTATCTCTCTCCTCTAAGACCATTTTATAATAGTGAAAGGCGAATTAAACTAAGTTAAATAAGACATAGCACCTCAAACCTGCAAGGCTTTTTTTAGAGATTTAAGTACAGTGCCCAAACAGGCACCTAATTTACAGCCTGAGGTGTACTTCCATGAGTTTACTATTGCAAATCGCTGAGTCCTTGTGCTACCTAAGGATACCATGGGTTCTTCAGATCTCACAGTTACTGTGCCACACATGGAAAGAAAAGCTGGAACAACTTACATAAAACTTAATGTGTTCAGGGCAGATACTATGAAAGAAGGTTCTATCTATGGCTTTTGCAATTCTGGGGTTCAGATTTGATGACCATAACACTGCTTTCTGGACCTAGCTCCCCTGAATGAGAGCCAAAAATCATACATATGAGGTCCTTTAAATAAATATTTAGAAGTCTAATTGTTGCAATGCACAGTTCATCAACTGTAAATTACTGACTTGTTCTGGGGTTTTTCCCTCCGATGTCCTCACAGTGGACATAAATGAAAAACTTATGACCAACACTGTCTTTCTACATCTTACCTGGAGTGGCCATGGAAAACCCGTGCATGAAGAAGATTAATTAATGAAATTATCATGAATCACAGTTAATGTGTCTCTGACACGATGAAGCATTTAAACTACATTCTTAAAGACACATTCCTCTTTTGGGGGAGTCGCTCAGACCTTCATTGTACTTAATGCAAGCATATTTTCTAAGGTAGAGAGAAAGGAAGGAATGGGAGGGTTTCTCATTCTTTTAAAAAGCACACAGAAGAGAGATGTCTGAATGAAAATGCAAAATGACAAATGCTGCATACTGTCGTCTCGCCAAATACATATCAGCTTACTTTGTGCTGCAAATGGGAGCAGCAGCTGGCAAGTATAGTTGAAGCATGTTTAAAAATAAAAACCACCAGTCTACCAGAAGATTTTAAGAGTAATATCATCAATGGATTTTGGAAACCCACTGTGCAGGGGGACCACCCACAGCAACAGGAAACATCCTAGCTGTCTGTTCAGGGGGCAGAAACATCGTGACATGACAACAGCCACAACAGAGTGAGCACAGCCAGTGCTAGAAGGGTGGAAAAGACTGGCTAGACGCCAGAAACACCAGAAGCCTGGGAAGGAAAGCATCTTCTAAAAATTGAGGCAAATCAGACGCATACAAGAAGAAATGTTTATCTGAATTGGAAATAAATTTAAAGGGACACTGGTGGCCCTATGCTGGGTCTAGGACTGCAGCTATCCAGCAAAAGTTCTTCTCTGCCTCACTGCCTGCCAAGCATGGTGTGCCTCTTCTCCTGAAGCCGATGTCACTGTCGGTGCTGTGACATTCTTGTCTTTCATTCACTCAAGTCCCTGTAACACAGCAGAGTGAGCAGAGGAGTTCACTTTGACCTGTGACCTCCTGGGAGACTTAGGGATAATGCAGTGTCCCTGCCTCTTGTTCCACCTAGTGAGATCCCACATAGTTCTTCTCACTGCGTATTGTAATATGTTTATACTGCTGCTAAGTCACCAGCATGGCATCGTGTGGCAGACAAGTTGTTTGCCACCATCTATGGAGGTACCAAGAAGTAAAAGCACAACAGCTCATTCAGTGTAAAATTCAAGTTTTTTTGGCTGATTTAAATTACTTTTCTTTAAGCTTCTTAAAGGTTTGCCACTTCTGAGTAATAGTGTACCCTCAAACTTGTAACTGGAGATATAAAAGTAGGCTAATAGGTGAATGACCCAAGGAATGGATGGATGGATGGATGGATGGATGGATGGATGGATGGATGGATGGACAGATGGACAGACGGACGGACATGGATGGATAGGAGAACAAATAGAATGTTTTCTCCATCCCTAACAGCATTATTCCAGGACACTGAAGTTCTGTAAAAACATACTGTACCATCTCAAGAGGCTTCTGCCAAAATGCAGATGGAAGGAAGAAAAACTGTGAAACATTAGTCTATATTTTAAAAGAAAGGGATTGTTCTTTGGTGCCATTAACTGTTGCAGTTCCATTGATTTCATCACAAAAAGCTGAAAATCTGGTTTAAAAAAATGAAAATACTAGTGAGAGATTTTTAGAACAGTTGGTGTGGCCAGAAAACTGTTGCCAAACTTGCCAAGTGTAGAAAACTCAAATACCTAAAAACATAAAACATTCATGTTTTTGGATTTTTGTTTTTTTGTTTTTTTTTTTATGGAGAAGTCACAATGGTGCCCTGGAAACATCATTTAATCTGTATTCTGTGTTTGGGTTAAGACATTTAAAACCACCAAACTAGCTAGGGTACAATATACCCTGTTTCAGGTTTTCTTCTGCCCAGGAGCAAGAATCAAAAGGTAGGCAGTAAATTCTTGTAGATAAAGGACTTGACTCTTTGGTAATCTCTGTGCAGGACATTTGCAGTGGCTGAGCTGATGTGTGGTCATGTGTTCTCCCTGGAAAAAAGAGACCTAAGTTGGATGAGCAAGATGGAAAGACAAGGGAGGTCAGGAGGAGTTTGTCAGGCTTACGAAGGAAGAAGCAGGGGCATGCCTGCACACCACACTGTAAAGGAGCAAAACTCACACCTGGACATCTGTAACAGGCAAGGCTTCTTAGTTTAGACAAATTGCTGCAGGGATAAGAGCAACATGAAGAAACATCCTTAAGTGCCAAAGAAGTTGGTATGTACCCTGCTTATGAAACAGTCTGTTGCTGATCTGTCTGCTGCAGGTCCATTCATCATGGGCAGACTTACAGCAGAGACCTGTGTTTCAATGGTCTCAGTGACATTTTGGCTCTGCTTGAGGTCAGTGGTCAAAATGCTGCAAGGCTCAAAAAGGTTAATTCTCACTTTCAACCTGGAAACGATTTATAAATCGTTTATTAAATACAGCTCTTTAAATTGTTGGACTGCTTAGTGTTTTCACTGCCATGTGTGCATGACCTTAATAAAAGTGCCATGAAGTCCAGCTGGTAGAAGGAATATAACTATGTTATGGTGTTCCTGATGACAAAAGGAATATAGACTTTCCCCAAGATTTGACTGTCCAAATAAACAAAGTATAACTGCATTGTCTTTTCCCCTGAAAGGTTAAAATCGCAACAGCAGGTTAGCAGGTTTTGTTTCTGAAGAACACATTTGGAATTCCAATTTGGAATTCCAAATGTTCATTAGTTTTAAATCAATGCTGTTTAGCATCTTGATCAATATTTCAAATAATTCTGTTGAAACAGTGGCTTTTTTTTTTTTATTCATTAGTATCAGCCAATGGACTGCTTAGATCTTATTTCTGTTTTTGCTTTTTCTGCTTTTGCTTCAGTTTATGTGAATTTTCTGTAATTGCACCTGTGATACCTTACTGTAATTTAGTTAACTGTTGTCTTTATTTATAAGTCTGTTATTACATTTATTTGTCAGCATTATGATTAGAAAAATAATGGATAAATGTTCATTTACAACTAACATAGTAGGAACAGAAAACCATTTCTAACCGCTCTAACCACTTTCTTAACAGCTTTGTCAGGGGATGAAACAGTAGGGCAAGTGAAGTTTAAGGGTGACATATGAGGCAAGTCATAATGTAAGCTCTGCTGGACATTCTATGTATTTTACTGTAAACATTTGATTATGTCCAGCAGCTACACTAAAATAATATCATTACAAATTACAAAGTCATCTTCTGAGAATTTGAAGGCATGTTGAAATTTGTGCATTGGAAGTTTGGGTCCAAGAAGAACACTGGAGGAAAAATCCGTGTCACTGCTTAACCTAAAGAAATCACAATAAGGAAAATAGCTCATGGTCACCTTTGCCAGAACTGGATACCGGTTGGAGGGCAGTAAGCCATTGCCATATCATGGAGGAGCAGAATTTGAGTGGGAAGGGATGTCTTATCTGTGGGGTTTAAAGACATTTCTGACAAGAAGAATAGAGAGCATTGGGAATCCCCAGTCTGTGTACACAGCCTGAGAACACAAAGAACTTTCCAGAACAAAAAGTTTAATATTTTTAAAACAACTAAAAATTGAGGACCCTATAATGCAAACTAGGGTGTAAATTTACTCCATTGACTGCTGAAGTTGTTAGTTGCACAGTAACACTAGTGGAGTCCTAACCCAGAACAAAGGTCACAAAGGCTCTGAATGAACAGACAGAAAGGCAAATATACATATTTGCTGTTGCCTGTTAATCAAAAGACAAAAGACAGAATAAGACGTCATGGGTGCTGTGAGGAGCCAATTTAGTTTTGTTATGCCTCAACAATGGATGTCAGAGGCATATGGGGGAGGGATTGCACATGCAGGAGGCAACTAGAAGAAGCCTTATCTCTGGGATGACTTTGCCTGGTATGACCTCACACGGGACAGGCAGTAGGAGACACACTGAATTGCCCAGAGGGGCTTCTCCAGTCAAATGGCTAACAGTTGGACTGGGCCAGTGATCTCCTGGCAGCAGGCAGGCTTTGCAAGGGGCATAAACAGTAACAGCGTAACAAGCGCCCGGGGCTTTTTGAAACTTGCTCTTTCAGTGTGGGTTTTGGCTTGGGGCTCTTTTGAGACTGTGCTTTTGTGGCTTGGTTTTTTGAGACTTGCTTTTCGAAATTTGCTTTTGAGTCAGGGCTTTTGAGTCTTATGCATTTTGCTCTGACCCCAGCCTGCCTTTTGGCTCTCCTGCCCTCGCCAGCTCTTGCTTGCCCCCGCGTCTGTCCTGCCTCCCTGTGTCCCTGACCAACGCCCTGCCTGCTTCATCTCTGCGTCCCTGCCTTGGCCCCTGCGTCCATCCCTGCTGCGGGGATGCAGCCTCTCCAAGAGAGACTCGTTCCGACCCGGCCCGTGCACAGCCAGCCAGCCAGCACAGCCCCGCCGCCTGGACGCTGAGTACCGACGTTTGTCTGACTCACTGGTGGTAAAGCCCTCTTTTCCTCTCTGCCTTCTCTGTCTCTCCCCCCTCTCTCCCATTCATTCTCCATTTTTCTTCCTCCTTTCTGTCTCGTACCCCTCTTTCGTTTGGGCAACTCCTTTTCCTTCTCGTTCCAATAAACAGTTCACAGATGCAATGTTTGTGTCGTTTTGCTTAATTTCATTCCTGATCATCCATTACTGAAAGAACTCTCAGTTTCCCCCCCCCCCGCAATGGGACGCGACAGGTGGCCCGGATGAGTCGGGGCTGAGGGCTGTTCTGCAGATGCTGGCGGGCTCATGGTGTCTAGACACTGCAGACCCCAAGACTATGGCCCCAGGGGCAACGTGAACTTCAAAGATGAGCTGTACAAGTTCCACTTCAAGAGCTTCACCTCTGAGGGAGAGCTCAGCAGGTGGGATTTTTACAGCCACCTCAAGGACTTCTGAGGTTTTGAGGGGAAGTGTTCTGCCTTCCTCTGGGGCTGACCTCAGGGGACAGGAGGGACTTCATCCTAGCCCTGAAGCTTGGAGGGTGGGAATTGTTTCCTCAGTGTGGAAATGCATCTTGGTTTTGTCTTGTTTGTTAAGATGCGTTTTTTACACGGTCAGTATAACTTCTTCTGGAGAGAGAACAGTCCTGGATCCTGACCTGTACTACAATACAATGCTGCACTAAAACACAGTGCTGGCTGCTGGGGGTGGGTGCTCCCTGATCTGGGGCTGTAAGGTAGGCACCAGGCTGTGTGTTGGCTTGGGAAAAGGGAGACCAGTTGGCCTGGGAGAGGGCTGGGATGATTACTTCCCTGCAGACCTGGAGACGCTTTTAGGAGATAGTGGCTGGGGCAGGGACAAGTGTTGGCCCACTGACTGCTGCCCTTGTGTGGTGGAATGGCAGCAGCGTGGCCCTGGACACCCCACTCCATGAGAACCATCTTCCTGTGGATGCTGGGTTTCGTGGGACTTCAGGGACAATGACATACCCCCATTGCCTCAGACCATGGTGTGGTGACACCCTCTCTCCAGTGGGACAACCAGGGTAATGACACATCTTTTGAGGGGGATGGCTGGGCTCATCAGTACCCTCAGGTCTGTGACACCTCATCCTGCTCTCTGGGATACCCCTCTTTGGGACCAGACAGGTGGCTCCTGAGCTTTGCAAGAGCCCCAGGCCTGTGACAACCTCCAGTTTTGGGGAAACAGGGCTTGGTGAGAACCTCAGGGCCATGGGACCCCAGCACTCCTGCCAACCCTGTCCTCTCAATAAATGTGGTCATCCTATCCCTGAAAAGGGTGCAGGTCCTTAGCATGAGGGTTTCTCCTTCTGTCCCGGGCAAGTGCCCTCCCAGTGCCAACTACTTCAGTCATCCTTGGTGTGCCTGTCCTCCCTGCAACTTCCTCAGCTCCCTGCTGAGTCAATGCCATTCCAAGACACCCTGGAGGCAGCTTGTCTGGCTGCCCCCCAGAGACCCATTCCCTGGGTAATGGTAGCCTGTTTTTCAGTGCTGACATTTGCTTTCACTTTGGTTTGTATCCCCAAAGAGAACTTACCATGGGCTGAAATCACTGTGCAGCACCTGACTCCCTACCTGCTCCTTTCCCTGCACCTCCTAAACCTCAACGCCCACATCCTTCTATATCTTGTTGCCAAGATTTCCTGCAGAAAAAAAGTCCTACTTTTACTAATCCTGGAAACAGGATTAGTAAAAGTAGGAAAGATTAAATTACTTAAATTGTGAGATTACAACAAGTACCTATTCTGCTTCCTTAATGTCATTCCCTTTTGCTGGAGTGTGCAAAGATATATATTTTTTTAACATTTTAATATTTATTACTATTTAGATAAGAGGAAATGTGAAATGTTGAAAGTTTTAATCACATTCATAGAATCATAAAATGGCTTGGGTTGGAAGGGACCCATCTAGTCCATCCCTCCTTCCACTAGACCAGCTTGCTCAAAGGCTCATCCATCCTGGCCTTGCATACTTCCAGGGATGGGACATCCACAGCTTCTCTGGACAACTTGTTCCAGTGCCTTACCACCCTCACGGTAAAGAATTTCTTTCTAACATCTAATCTAGACCTCCCCTGTTTTAGTTTAAAGATATTCCCCCCTTGATAATATTACAAGATATCACACCTCCTCTGTAATAAGCAAGGCTGCAATATTACAGCTGCTGAGTTGTTGAGGTCCACCACTGGAAAATTTTCAGATGACACCAAGTTGGAGGGGAATGTTGATCTGCTGGATTATAGTAGGGCTCTGCAGAAGGACCTGGACAGGCTGGATCGATGGGCTGAATCCAGCGGTATGAGGTTTAATGAGAACAAGCGCCAGGTCTTGCACTTTGGCCACAACAACCCCAGGCAGAGCTCCAGGCTGGGGACAGAGTGGTTGGACAGTGGCCAGGCAGAAAGGAACCTGGGGACACTGACTGACAGCAGCTGAAAATGAGCCAGCAGTGCCCAGGTGGCCAAGAAGGCCAATGGCATCCTGGCCTGTTCCAGCAATAATGTGGCCAGCAGGACCAGGGCCGGGGTTGTACTCAGCACTGGTGAGGCTGCATCTCAAATCCTGTGTCTGGTTCTGAGCCCCTCAATTTAGGAAGGACGTTGAGGTGCTGGAGCGTGTCCAGAGAAGGTCAACAAGGATGGTGAAGGGTCTGGAGCTCAGGTCCTATGAGAAGCAGCTGAGGGAGCTGAGGTTGTTTAGGAGGCTCAGGAGTGACCTCATCCCTTTCTACAGCTCCCTGAAGGGAGGGTGTAGCCAGATGAGGGTTGGGCTCTTCTCCCAGGCACCCAGTGACAGGATAAGAGGACACAGCCTTACCCTGTGCCAGGAGAGGTTTAAGTTAGGGAGGAAGGACATTAGGAAGCATTTCTTCACAGAAGGGGTGATTGGGCATTGGAATGGGCTGTCCAGGGATGTCAGTGAGTCACCATCCATGGAGGTGTTTAAGGAAAGACTGGATGTGGCACTTAGTGCCATTGCCTAGTGGATAAAGTGATGTTCATTCATAGGTTGGACTTGATGATCTCTAAGATCTTCTCCAGTCTAGTTGATTCTGTGATTCTATGGAGATGGGAGCAGAAAAGATAGTCATCAGGGACCATACCTGCAACCACTGTGCAAAGACATTAAAATTAATTTCTGGATAGTAGAATACCCCATAGGATCCTGCTATTGGTAAAGATCCATCACTAAGGAAACAAGGTCGCCGTAGTTTTAGAAAAAGCTAGCATGAACAGCAGGGCATTTCAGAAAGCAAAATGGGCATCAGCAAACAGATGCTAAATACACTCAGTACAAGGAACGTTGATCCAGGGATGTTTTTCATGCTGTTGTCTTGTTCTGTGCTAAATGAGGGCTTGTCATTTCAGAAATAAGATACTTTTCTTTAAAAAGTATACAATTCTTGGTTTTACTATCAATTTCTTATCTTCTTACTCTATGTCTTTATTCTTAACTATTTATTTTTCTGGCTCTACAGAGCCATTCACATGTCAACAGAGCACTTTACTCCTCAGCCCTGCCATTTTCTATGTGCCTGTACCAAAAGCATTGTAAACTTAAGAGGCTTCTTTTGATACTGGTTATGCAGTGAAAATGTATAGGAATTTCAGGTTGCAAATATATCATGACATGAAATAGTCCGGTTCAAACTGGTTTTTGAGCATGTTTGTTATCCGTGTTGGTTACTGAAGGCCATTATGTGTTTTGTTTCTTTGCAGGTTTTTTTTCTTTAAAATGTGGTAGTTTTGCACCTGAAATTATCCATATTTTAAGTTCCAGTTCTGAATTCTCACTGTTCACTGCTGCAAGAACCGGTAATTCATGCATTGCATTTGTCCTAGTTTTAGCTGGGATTTTATTCTCAGCAGCTAGTGCTGTGTTTTGTCCTGCTGCTAAGCATATATAACAATACCCTAGAAAGGCAGTTCAGAGACCTGTCCAAGAGTGCAGGCAAATGTAGTGTCAGAGAAAAAATAGTAAATCTTGCTGCACTCCTGCTCCTCCTTTAACCTTTCTTATGTTTCAGATCTGGTTGTTTAAATTAACAGTATTTAGTAGAGACCATGCTTGTAAGTAAGATTCCCTAAAGAAATTGGGGAAAGAACTGTTTTGGAAAAAAGCTATAAAAGAACAGTGGATAAAGAAAATATCATTACTAACACAGTGCCCAGGGGTTCAAATTACAATGGTAAAGCATGTAATTACATATTGTTCCTCATGTCCAACAGAAATGCCATTATATGATATAAGTATATAATATAAGAAAATATACTGTAGGGAGCACACGAAAATCATCAAGCTACAAGGAACAATCATCTCTGGCAAGTGAATGATTTCTTAGTAGTTTTAGTTCGCAACTTACTGTTTAGTATAATTTCAAAAGGAAAAAGGTAAGAAGTGTTGGCCATTATTTCCTGTGGTAATAAGATAACCTCAAAAAGATGTGCAGGAGTGTTTGTAGCATAAATGCAGTTTCTCAAGGAAAATGCAGTCTGGCATCATTCTTACTACTATGGATTTTGCATTATAAAGGCATCTCAGTGATACAGCTGGATAAAGGTGGCGTATGGCTTCTCTGAATAGATTATTAGATTTATTTTTTTTCTGCTTGAAATTTTCCATCCTTATACTGCAATAAAAATGTTGAAGCAATAATATCAGCCTGCTTTAGCAAAACTGATTGTCATCGTGTTTTTTCACAGCTCACAATGCATGTGTTTATGAGACTGAAAGATGGTGAGAGCTGCTACGAAATGCAAGCTCTTGAAAGGGTCTTAGTCATAATTTTCCTAAGGGAGTTTTCTTTCTCAGTGCATATATAACAAATAGCAATGAAAATTCAGCGCTATTCAGCCCTACAGTTCTTCTATTACTCAGAGTTAATATTTTACTTAAGAACCACTAGTTATGATATTATTACCATAATAATGGCAATTTGTAATTCATTCTGCATTTCATAACAATAACAAGCAATTCTCAGCTTGGCTTATGTACAATGAGACTTCTTGAGATGAATAAACTTTACCTGGCAGGTATGATAATTCATGTTTGGAAGTAACATCAGAGGTAAGTAGCGTCTGTGGTAGCTGATAGATCTGAACTATTTGTTAGGTATAGCTCTGCTTCCGAAGGGACAAACTGTGTGTCTGTGCATGTGTGAATTCCAAAGAGCCAGATACATCAACACAGACACAGAGACTTACACAGTTACTGTGAACAACAAACCAGCTTGACATAGTGTGGTGGTTACACCTGGGGAAGTGCAGATTCAGAGAGGTTTTTCTCTATGAGAACTTCCTCTGTGAGTTGATGGGACCAATTGGAGGCTGGTTAAGTTATTAACAGCCTGAGAAACCAATTGGAGAAGTTAGTTCGCTCCGTGAACACACATTTTGAAGGAAGTGACGCAGGAAAAAAAAGTTCTCTTTCATTTCCAGTGGCTGAGCAGGTAACACCGGCCCGGACTGCCTCCTGTGGGTGGGCCCGGGAGGCCACTGGGCCCCGTTTGCAACCAGGGGCCCCGTTTGCAACCAGGGGCCCCGATGGGCAGGAAGAGAAGAGGCTCATTTCTAAAATCTTGGCCCNGAGGAGATGCTGTGAAGATGGCTGAAAATCCTTTTGTGAGTACAGTCCACCTGTAGGGTAGACTCTACTGCACTGAAAAATCCTATAAACTGTGGAGAAAGACATGGGGGTTGGACCATTCCATTTGATAGATCATTTGACCAAAAGCACCTGTGTTGAGAATCTTTTGCCCTGAGGAAAGAAGGGGATCTCGGTTTTCTGAGGATGAAGCATGAACAGAGAGAAAAGAGATGAAGAGAACCTTTGCTTTGGAACAGTTCATTCTTAAAAGTAATACCCCATGAGTCTGACATGGCCCACAAGCACAGCTGGGGGAACGCTGTGAAGTTGCAAGGAGTGTAATGGTTGCAGATTCCTGGGTGGCTGCTATTCGTGAAAGTGAAGTCAAAAGAAAACCGTTTCTTTCCCCCCTTGGGAAAGAAATCCCTGTAGCCAAACAAGAGGAAGCTCCTTTCCCTGAAGTGAACTGAATAAGATTATTTAAGTGGGAAACTGACTGAAGTGTCTTTGTATGTTGTTGTTAAGAAGGAATGGGAGGAAGGAGGAGGGAACGGTCTGAAGATCTTATTCTGAATTTACTATTTTCTTTTTCTTTGTGTAGTTAATAAAGTTTTTTATACTCTTTTAAGTTTTAGGCCTACCTTGCTTTTGCTTCTGGTTCTGTCTCACAACAGAAAATGAGTATATTTAAACTGGCAAATCAAAACTATGACACATAGACAGAGCAATGCCTTTACTAGCAGCCAAGTATCCATAACCACCCCCTTCATGAACATGAACAGAGTCCAGTCTTTTTCTGCCTTTCCAGGTGATCTGGATTGAATGTTTTCTAGTAAAACATGAACACACCTTCACTCCCTATATTCATAAGCACAGCATGTTCCTCAAATAACAGTATAGAAATTAATTGAATTTATCCATTGTACTGTCTGCGGCTGGATGTCAAGCTCCTTACCCAGTCCTTGGTGCAAAACTTGGGTCTTTCTACAAACTACGTCTCCTGGGTCATGAAAGAGTTTTCCCCAGTGCACTGCACACACACAAACACAGACTGATCCCACCAGTCCACACTTTGGACTTCAAACTGCTGTTTCTAAGATCTCTAAGCCCTCCGTTGCTCTGTGACCTGTGTTCCCTTCTTCTGCTGCACCCTTGCCCTCCTCTCTGACCAAGCAGAGTTTCAGTCCTTTGGGCTGACTCTTTTCTATTGCATCTGATGTCTGTCCTCAGCCCAATTTTGCATGTACCAGGTGTGGAAGTCCTTGCCTTGCATGGGAGACTGAATGGGACTGAATGAAAACACTGTTAACAGTGAAATCGGGTCGCTTTACTTCCACAACTAAATCAGATTCAGGATTTGTGTGCACAAAGAGAAGCATGAGCAGGATAGAGCAGGCCTTAGGCACTGAGGCTGCCTTTGGATCACCAGGTATTCATTGCCCCAGAAGAAAATGGTCATGGTCCACTGCAGCCTGCACTGGATCCTGTTCATCCTGCTTCTCTAGCCAGTTTTCTCCTTACGACCTGAAAGAGCTCCTGCACCTGATTAAAAAATTCCACCAGCTTCTGGAGTGAAAATGGGCCAGAGCTAAACCTGTCCAATGGTGTTGGTATTGGTCTTGGCATCTGGGGGGGGGTTGGGGCGGTCATAGAATGTCTTGGTGCCCTTCTATCTGGCTGCAAGTCTATCTGGGCCAGGATCCAGTCATAGAAGTGCTGAACGGAGGTGTAGACTCCAGGCTGGTTTGCTCTCACACAGCCTTTTCCCCAGCTGGTCACACCAACAAGCCAGAAGAAGGCAGCATTGTTGTCTTTGCACACCAGAGGACCACCGCTGTCACCCTGCAGTGGAGTAAAGCAGGAATAAGGTAATGTTTGGTTTAGTGCTTCAGCACTAGAGCTGTCTCCTTCTCCCTCACAGCCCTTGATAGAGCTGTATTCCTGGTAGAGAATGTCTCAGTTCACATGCTGGAGCCTCCAGAACTTTGGCTGGGAGCAGGTCAAGGGGCTTGTACGGTAGGGCTGTCTCTCATCTCTGCACAGTGATCCTGGATGTGCAGAGGATGGATGTTCCAGGGTTGGCATCTGGACCTCTGGACTGCTAAGAGCACTGGATGTGCTTTCTGGGTGTAGTGCTAGGCCTCTGGGACAACGGGGACACTGGGCAAGGACCTGCAAATGGGGAAGGGGAGGGAAGCCCTAGCAGTGGTAGGCAGCCAGGGCTGGGAGGGTGACTGGTTGGGCAAAGCAGGCCCTGGGTTGTGTTGGGTGGTGCTGCTCAGGCTGCCCGCACTGCTGGGGGCTGAGGGGCTTGTCTCACATTTCGTACCTGACAGGGGTTGATGCCACCCACTGGGTAACCAGCACACAAGTTTTCAGTGTGGATGGTCCCTGTGTACCAGAGGCTGCTGTTACAGAGCTGGACATCAATGAGGTGGACCTTGGCTTCCTGCAGGACACCACTTGGTCTTTGAGCTGTGAGCACAGAAAGAAATGAGCATATGGCAGTTCCTTGGCCATTCCCTTCCCCTGTTGGGGGGTGAAGCCCTTCCCTGGGGCTTCCCTGGAGTTTCCTAGGCAAATACCATCTTGGTCTGCTTTCCCTCTTCTGTCTGGCTATGGGGAGTGGTCCAGGGCTACCTCTCTAGAGGCAGACATCCTCCAGCCTGACTCTGGCTTCAGCCTCTGCTGTTGTTCAGCCTCCAACCCATCTCCCTGGTGTGCCAAGTTTGCCCTGAGGGCATGCGTCCTTTTTGGGAACTCACCTCTTGTAGTGGTAGAACTCCAGCCAGTAATGTAACAGGTTTTCAACTCTGACACTTTCAGTGTGGCGTCAGGCACACAGCCCAGTTGTACATAGTGGTTGCACACAACAGGCTGGTCCAATTTCAGCAAGGCAATGTCATTCCTCTCCTCACCAGGAATATAGTGTTCATGAACCCGTATCTGCTTAATCTGGCGCACTTGCACCTCAGGGCCCAGCTGAGTCAATTGGGTGGCCCCCATCACCACATACCACATGTTGCTGTTCCTAAGAAGCACATGGAGAAAGAGGTGAGAGAGAGCAGAGTCATGTGCTGCAGCAGCACAAGAGTTCCCTGTCCTCTGCTTTGCAAGACAGAGAAGAAAGCAATATGTTATGACTGCCCTAGCATGGCCTAGGCTCTGAGAATGTTGACCTAGAGGCTTCTAGGAAGCAGTGGCAAGAGTGTTCTCCTGAGCAGTCTCTCCGTTGGGGTCTGCAGTG
This sequence comes from Rhabdornis inornatus, assembly GCA_013397075.1. Classification (NCBI taxonomy): domain Eukaryota; kingdom Metazoa; phylum Chordata; class Aves; order Passeriformes; family Rhabdornithidae; genus Rhabdornis; species Rhabdornis inornatus. The sequence goes on from VWZS01000625.1 coordinate 106,434, forward strand.
CCCAGGCATTGGGTGTACTGCAGGGAAACAGAATGGGAGTAGCCCATGGTGCTGCCAACAGGGTACCTGCTGGTATTGTGGAGATACACCCATTCCCTGCTGCTCCCTACCTGGCATTGATGAAACAGTGGGCGGCCGTGAGAACCCACTCTCTGCTGATGAGAGACCCTCCACAGATACGCCCTGTGCCTGGTTTCCAGGGATCCTGGATGCTGACAATCCCGGCCCAGGCTCCTGGCTGGACAGCTGTGCCACCAATGATGTGCAGTTCGCCATAGTCTGGAGCCATGGGGTCATAGTCATAAGCCACGGGGCCGTAGGAAGCAGACATGGGCCAGAGACCACAGGTCCCTCTGTAAACAGAAAGTCATTGCTGTCCTGCTTGATGGCTTGCTGCTGCTCAGGTTGAAGGTCAGCGAACTTCTCTCCCCCTATGGCATTGTTTGCATGGACAGCAGAGCCAGGGAATCCCGTGGGCCATGTGTCTGTCCGCCCCTGTTTCTGCTTGAGCCCCTTGAACCCCATAGACAAATTGTGCTGCAGCTTGAGCACTGTCAAGGAACTGAAACTCCTGCATGGGGCTCACAAAACTGTAGTGTGGCCAGAGGGGACAGGAAAAAACCCTCAAATATTGTCCAAACTCCCTTCCAAGAGCCTGAGGCCACCTACCCACAGGTGTCCCATGTGCTGAGCACAGATCTGCACATGGCCAGTAGGACAAGGATGCACAGCAAATTCATCAATGCCAGTGACATGTATCAGCTGCAAGGAGTGAGGGCTCATTCAGTGCAGCTGCCAACTAATGCCTGCAGTACCTTTGGCACTGGGGCTGATGTCACAGAGCAGCTGGTTCAGCGTTTTGGGCACAGTCGCCTTTGGGGGTGGGCAGTGGAGGGGAAGCACAGCAGCATAGAATCATAGACGGGTTTGGATTGGAAAGGAATTTAAAGATTATCTAGTTCCAACTCCCCTGCCTGAATGCAGGATGCTCAAAACCCCATCCCACCTGGGCTTAAACACTTCCAGGGAGAGAACAGCTTCTTTAGACAGCCTGTGCCAGTGCCTCACCACCCATGCAAGTTCCAAGCAGGAGAGAGGCGGAAGCTGGGACTGGACATTTTTGATAGGCCCCAGTGAATGCTCTGGATCAGGGTGTGCAGGCCTTGTGGCAGGCAGCAGCATTTGGCTTCTAGCACTGCCTGTTAAAAGCTCACAGGAACACACACCCCATGGGGCATCACAGCCTCTTTGGAAAGTTCTCTGACACCTTGCTCTCTGCATCAGTTTGCCACCAGGTTCTTCCCAAAAAACATTCAACAGAGAGCAGTATGTGCGTGTTTGGGTGCTGAGGATCCAATCCAGTTACAGCTGTGGTGTCCATGCTGGCTATGCCAGCTACAGTCTGGCAGACTCCACGTCCTTGCTGTCTGTGGCTTCTATTGCTGTTCTGGGCCCACGCTGACAGGATGGTTTTGGCATCTGGGGTGTGTGTAGCCAAGGACACGCTATTTGAAGCTGTAGACAGAGAAGGATGGTCCTGCTCTCAGCCCCACATGCCAACCTCCATGGCTTTGGTAAATCTTGTACCAGTCTCATCTCAGTCTGGCTGCTATAGCCTTGTCCCCCTGCTGGAGTGCAGGGCAGTCACAGTAGAAAAGCAGGAGCCAGCCACATCTATTGAAGCTGCTGAGCAGAGCTAGATCCTTGGAGGGGAGGAGCAGTGTCTCTCTTCTGGTGTCTTCTAACAGAAGCCACCTCTGCTGTTCTACCCTGCCTCCCTTTAAAAGACTTAGCCACTTAAACCCAACGCAAGGTTGCAGAGAAGAGCCATGAGAACATGACAGAGAGGAGGTAAAAAGGGCATAATGATGAGAAACCTGGTCTGGTTAACTTCTCAGGGAGAAGGTGAAAGATCAGGAACTGGAGCTTGATACTAAAGGAGACTTCAGCCTGGCAAGAAATACTTCAAAGACTATAGCTGATGATAGGTAAGCTCAAATAGAAGGCAAGATGTGGTTTCGTGTCTTGATTTTTTACCAGCAAGTGAAATTACTGTTCAGGCAGCTTGTGAAAGTAAGTCAGGGACAAATAAATTTGAACCGTGCTCAGCACTGTCCTTTCTTGGGTGAATCATTTTTCTGTTGTTTACTTTAAAGAAGAGGGTAACATTTTCCCAAGTGGGAAGCTCCAAGTCTTGAGCTTTGGAGAGTACCACCCTACTACAGGAGATCATTCCAAAGCAGGTGGCTCAGACAAGTGCAACTTTATGATTTTGCTTCAAAGCTGTCCTGATGACCCAGCTGTGACTATTCTAGAAAGTCTACCCAGGCAGTTCCATACTCAGCATTAGGCCATTTTGATTCCAGTCTGAGATGCAAATTTTATTGAGGCACCACATAGATACAAAGCACCCTAAGCTCACCCTTTGTAATCCCTCTCTAAGCCTTCGACCATAATTGGGTTCTTTGTGCAAGCATCATGTGCACATTCCAAACACCTGCTTGGGAAAGTCTTTAAGGAAAAATATTTGAATGGAATTTATTAAAACATAGGGAATGTTTAAAAAAAATCTCATTTTAGGAAGAATTTTTTTTCTGTTGCTCCTCTAAGTGTTGAAAGTTTGTTTCTTTAAATGTTTCTGGAAGAGCCTGTATTTTGCTCTTGTAAATGGTACTCATGCAGTGTTCTGTGTATCTATTCAGACAGGAGAGACAAGAAGACATGAAAGCAAATAGAAAAGCAGAACAATACACAGAGAAGATAAAAAGATGGGGTGAAAAAGTGAGTACTTCAGTTTACAAGAAAATACCAAACGGAAGTAAGGAAATGATCAGTTGGAGATCAAAATATATTAAAATCACAGATTCTGAAGAAAGAGTTAGTAAGCATACTGTAATGTTTCAAAATTAACAAAATAGAGTTTTGTGTTAAAAAATAGTGTTTGTGTATTCATTAATCTCTAGTAAGTGTACTGAATAAAAAATAAAAATGTGTTTTATTTAATATACGTTATTTGCCTTGCTTGACTTGAATTGCCTTGCTTGAACTCAACTGTCAAGAATAAGAGTATGCCTTTTGTGAACTCATCTTTCAATTTTAAAGTTATTTGCAGAAAGGTCTGCACCTCAAAGTATCAAGACATCTTCCTCTTTCTGATGCCTACCCCAGACTCCTAACTGTCAGCTCCATGTGTGTGAGGGGTGAGTGATCCACAGTGCTGTTTGGTCCTGAGCAGGTGCAGGCTGTGTTGGTTAGCCTGGAGAAAAGGAAGCAGGGGAGACCCTACTGGTCTATTCCACTCCCTGAAAGGAGGCTGCAATGAAGTGAGGATTGGTCTCTCCTCCCAGGTAACAAGTGGTAGGACCAAAGGAGCCAGCCCTTGGGTTGCTCCAGGCGAGACCTAGTTTAGAAAAATTTCGTTACCGAAAGGCCTGTCAAGCTCTGGAATGGGCTGCCCAAGGAAGGGATCATCCCTGGACATACCTAGATGCATTTAAAAACCACGAAAACATCATGCTTAGGGAACATGGCTTAGTGTTGGACTTGTCAGTGCTTGTACAGCATAGCAAACATATAGAAAGGGGTAAAAGATCACTTGCAGTTACTGGTGACACTTGATATTATCTGTTGTGCTCATTTGAATTTTTTCCTTAAGGATGTCTTCTAAGATATCTTTAAGACACACAGCCATCTGGACATCTTCCCTTCATGCAATTAGCATAGGACTAGTAATGCAGCATTTATCACTATTAAGGAATATTGCAAGAAGGGTTTAGACTAATTTATCCACTTTGAAAAAAGTTGTTATAGTTTAGGATTTATATGATGATGTAACAATGAGGACAAACATTCAAAGATACCCTTTCTAAGTGCTTCTCGAAAGGTTAGAAGGCTTGACCATGGTTTTGTATCTAGACCACACTTCTGTGACAAGGAGATGAGCTTCCTTGCTGTTTCTCCTTTCCACCCCCCTTATGTTACCTGGAAGCAAAGATACCTATTGAACTTTTCAATTAATTGGTAAGACAGTGATATGCAGGAGGAAGATTACTTCAAGTATGTATATTTTAATTTCAGATTTCATATCAATGCACATTTGGATATTGATAGTACCAACATTTTGGTTTTCCACATTCTGCTGGTATAGGTTGACCTTTATTTTCTTATTTGATATCAATAAAAATAACAGACCTGTAAAAGAGGTGCCCTCATCCCTGTTTTGATTTATACAATGCCCACTCCCAATTCTGGAAAGCTCAAGACTACAAAAGTAGTTTAAGAGTGCCTCTGCCCTTCTCCCTATTTTCTGCTTGGTGTGTCTGTTCTTTCAGAGGCATAGTGTGAAATGTCTTCATATGTCCATTCTAGGGGATAATGGCACCTCAGTGCTGTATAGTGTGTCTGTGGAAAGGTGAAGTAAGATTAGGAAGGCTGCAATTTGGCCTCTTGGAAGACAGAAGAAAGTAAAAGAATTGTTTAGCCACACTTCACGTGCCATTTACAGGTGCCTGGATTTGATTGTAACACAGAAAAAAACTATTTTTCCCTGAACACTTTATGTGTTTCTAGGTACCAAAAATATTTTTGTGGGATCAACCTGTGCAGCCTGTGCAGTGTAGCTGTGGGTGAGTATTTTTGACAACCTATTGTGGTAAGTTTGTATGTCTGTGATCTAATTTCTTGTTTTTCCCTCTCTCTCTCTCACCCTCTTCCCCAAATCCTACAGCTACAGTACCCTCCTTGTTTAACAGAGCACAGTGGCTGTTGAATAAAGAGACAGGAATTAACTCTGCAAGTGTGAACAGAGCTGCTGGAAAAAGCTAACTACTGTATGTAATATTACTGGTTTTGCTGTTAATAACAGATGCCTAGAGATAGACGCACATTGGCAATCAGAGAATCACAGTTTGTTTAGATTGGAAAAGACCTTTAAGATCATCATGTCCAATCATAAACCTGGCACAGCCAAGTCTACCACTAAACCATGTCCTTAAGCATCATGTTGACATAAATTTTAAATCCCTCCAGGAATGGTAACTCATCCACTCTCCTGGACAGCCTGTTCCAATGCTTGGCCACTTCTGTGAAGAAATTTTTCTTAATATCCAATCTAAACCTCCCCATGAGAACTTGAGGTTATTTTCTCTTGTCCAGTCACTTGTTACCTATGAGAAGAGACTGATCTCCACCTGACAATAGCCTCATTTCAGGCAGTAGTAGAGCATGATAAAGTCCCCCTGAGCCTCCTTTTCTCCAGGCTAAACACTCCCAGCTCCCTCAGTTGCTCCTCATGAGACCTATATGCAGAACCTTTTCCAGCTCCATTGCCCTTCCATTGTTGGACATGCTCCAGCACCTCNCTGTCTCTGAGGTGAGTGAGGATACCACAGTGAACAACTGTCGTCCTAAAGTGCAGCTAGCTTCCCTCATTGTTTCTAGTCTCTTAAAGAAGTGACTTGACCTTGATTTTCCCCTTTCTATCCACAAATGAAAGGAAATGAGAAAGGAGCCAAATGAGGAGGTTTCTGTACTATGAAACAACCTTTTTTATATATGTAAATATCCTTTTCTTTTTTTAACTTGGATTTCGCACCCACTGGTATTCTCTTTATCAGTAAAAACCTAGGGGGGACCTAGTTAGGAAGAAATTGGGGGAAAAAAGCTTTCTTACCACTCTGGGGAAAAAACCAACAAATATTAGCTATCTTCAGGCTCTTAGTAGTTTAAGTAGCAATATCAGCTGCTGTTGCATGGAGATCCTAAAACCTGTCCAGAAATCTGGCAAGACCATCAGATTATTGATGTGACCTTCTGCACTCAACTGCTTCTGATACTAGAAATGTATAAGAGAAAACTCTCATTTTTAAAATTAAATTTCAGTCTATCTTTGGCTGTAGCATGGTCATTCTCTCTCTGCGACTCTCTGGCTTTCAGCTGGAGAATGGAGTAATCCCTAGGACTGCAGCACACACTTGCATTCTGAATGAAGTACTTGGCTTTGATTTCTCAACTGAGAGTCTTCTTCCATTTAAGACCAAAAATGAATTGCTCAATAAAAGCTACATTAAATTGTTACTTCTTTTAAAGAAACACACATCACCTTGCTTCACCCTTATTCTGTACCTAGATATTAATTAGTAATGGGTTAACTTGGGGCAACGTGATACAAGACTTTACATTAAGTTTGCTTTACTTAAAAATAAATTTGTGAGCAATGACAGATTAGGATTAGTACATGTGATTAAGGAATGAAAAATTAAGTGAAAAGATTTCATTTGCTGGCTGATCACTCCCAACTTTTTTCTAGGGGACAACATGTATTAAGCAATTTTGCTTTCTACACTTCATTTAGTTTTCAAGTATTTTCATACTGTCTTAGTTCAACTTACTCAAATGAGCATTGCAGAAGAGGACATTAAAATGTGTTTATCTTATAATAAACAAAGCAACCTCTAAGCCAAAGAAACCCACCTTTTCTTTTTTACGAGTGAATAATTTCTGGACAGAAGTTATTGTTTCTTGCTTGAATAGAACAGTTTTTGAAAGGTGTGTAAAATATACATCAGGTATATCAGTGATTCTTGGAACTAACCTGTTCATATGCAAGTACTGATTTCATGGCATGTTTCTGCAAGAGGGGTTTATCAGTAAATTCCAAAATGCACTTCTATTAATTTGTGTTGGTAATTGCCTTTTATTAATCTTTGAGATTAGAACTGTCAAGATTTTAGAACAGCACATACATTAAAAGAAAATGGACATATGTGGATTTGTATTTATTTTAACAGCTGATAGTAACATTTTTAATATTAGAAAAGGAACCAGAAATACTGCATCAGTTATAACAGTTGAGAAAATTGCAGACTTTTAAGAACTGACTCAAACTATCTGCTGAGAAGGCCTCCATTTTGGAGTAGGCAACTGTTAATCAGCAGCTCTTTCACCTGTCTACAAATGTTAAGAAAAAGAACTCTGTGTGTTCTTTTTCTTAACATTTTGAAATCTCAGTCCATTTGTCTCCCCATAATACCTCTGTTGTCCCTGTTTTGCACTTACAGACCTTTTCACTGTATTATATGTGAGAAAAAATGCTTACTCTTTGAATAATTTTTTTTTAAACTGAATAAGGTAATAAAAGGGGCGATATCCAGGCCTAGGGTGTTTTGGAGATTAGCCACAAAACAACATACTTATCTTAAAAAAATGTTCTCTCTTTACTACTGTTACATTACAGGGGGTACATGCATATTCATGAGTTTTATACCTTATTCAAACATTCCTGTGAATTCAGATATTCTAGGAATTTTTTTGCTTGGTTTTAAATTTTAAATCTGTATGCCATCCTTCAGATTAAATCAATATATTTTATTTCTTCTCATGGTTTCATCCTGTTGTTTTTACACTCTTTGATAATGAGGAGTGATTAAATTAGGCTCTGGTTTTTGTCACTGTTATCATTCAGATAAGATAGTCCACAAATGTAAGAAACGAGATAATTATTTTACACCATTTCCTGAATTAGCTACATGAATAAAAGCATTTTAACATTACATAGTCTCTATTTTAATATTATGCTAAGGCCTAAGATGTATTTATCACACTACTATTTATATAAGCTATACAGCACATACATAAACTGACAGATTATATTATACCAATAAGCAGTTAAAAGAGAATTATAAATTGTACCATATCAAAATCTTTGTGATTAATAATTATATGCAAAAGCTAAAACAAAAATGTGAAAACCAATACTATATTGTCATTTATAACATTATAGAAATATCTCTTGGAAGAGAAAACTAAGTATAGGACCACCTTGGTGAGTGTTATTTAAGGATGAAACTGCTATTGTGAAGAATTATGTTTCACATTAAAGACAAACTTTCACTTCTTGTTATTTCATGATTTGTTGAAGTTGCCTGAGTGGTAAGAGGAGAGAGAAATTAGTATTCTCTATCATTGCAAAAGAAGATGAACTCTCCATTTTTCCAGGTAAGAAATGCTTTTCACAAAATTATACCATTGTAGAATAGTTAGGTCTTGTAAATCAGGAAATAAAGCACATGTACTGTAGAAGAACAAGTTTCTGGCCTTGTTATTACTGTTACAGTTTATTGTATTTGTGCAGGCATTGTTGTTTTGTATTAGCAGTGGTTACCTATACAAGTCAAAATTCTATTTAGGCTGTGTGAAAAAGAGCAAAAGAGAAAAGCTGTACATAACTTCAGTATATGATTTAGTGCTATGGCAAAATAATTGACATTTACTTACTTGAACTAATGTGTACTTAAATCCTTTGCTGTTTCCTGTTGTTATGCATGACTGGAGGAATCAGCAGTATGCCAAGATTCACTCTGCTAAGTATTTATATTGGTGTTGGAAATGAAGGACATGTCCTTTCTGTTTTAAATGCAAAGAGAGGAAAAAAATCTACCTTCTGCAATCCATTCCATCTGAGCAGGGACCTTAATTAGGTGTTTACAGCAGCACATATTGGAAGAAAAGCTGTTAATTACAGATCAAAACAAGCAGGAGGAAGGAGCCATCAATTCTTCCAAAAGAAGAAGAAGGAGGAAAAAGAGGATTTATTAGTCAAACAAGATGTGCTCTGTTCTCATTCTTATGCTGTATTTGGCATAAAAATATGCAAAAACAGCTGGTGGAATTACTTTTTTTCTGGAAGTACCCACGGAAAATGCATTAATTGTTTCCTGTTTTGTATTTTTTACTCCTATGTGGAATGTATAAGAGAATGTGTAAGAGACCTATATGAAAATTCCACAGGAATGCTACAAAACAAATACCCATGGAGTCTGATGAAAATTAATTAATTTTCATCCGGATATCAAAATTGCAGCACTAAAAAATATCAAATTCCTTAGATTTGACCTGTGACATTGACAGTGCCTAGCTTGTTTATGTTTTTGGTTTGGCTAATATTGGTTTCAAGTCTAAAAGCTTTTGTGAGGGTAATTATGACCAAGTTTACTAAAACTTGGTTTTCTAAAATTTCTGTACTCATTCTCAGCACCCACTGCATGAGTGACTTCAAAGATGATACAAGTCTACTTATTTATAAGCAAAGGAAACTTCTAATAAGTTTTGAAGCAACAAAAAAAGTAGAAATAACTTTCAGAGTGCTATCACTCATTTGTAAGAAAGCACCAAGTAAAATGTTCAAGTTGTGTGTCACATCTAGAAATACCGTATGTTATACGAAATGCTATTCTAGTTTGAAAATTGAATGTAAAGAAAAACTGTATGTTTTCATAGTTGCTAGCCAATTAACCATACTGAGTTCAATAATGGTGACTACCATTCTTATATACATAAGCTCTTAGAGTGCTTGGTTGTGAAATCCTGCCACAGCACACTAACCACATTTAACAGGCTATCCTTGTGAGGCTTCATTAAGTTTTTTTTAATTGATTCTTCTCCATTCAACCCCTGCCCTCCCATAGCAATTACCAGAACTCTAAAAGAAAAAGCAAAGGGGAAAAAAAGTCTTATTCAATAGTAGGAGACAACTTTCAGAGCATTTTTAAGGCCTTAAAAAGTACAGGTTTTAAACTAGGACACATTAATTCCTGTGCATAGTGGGACATTCTGCCAACACATAAGGCCTGGCTGTCTTCTATGCCACTGCTTCAAAGTCTCCCAGATGCAAATATTTACCTCTGTACCACATGGATGAATAGTAGGGAAGGGGCAGTTCTGGACATTTTTTTCTCATTCAAAACAACTCCCTATTAATTTTACAGCATAAGGGAAAAATAAAAGATTGTACTTCACTAGACAGTGAAATATTTAACTTCTGTGAAGGCAATGGCTTGAGATGTTATACTTAAGAAAAAAAGAAAGTCTCTTCCTTAGCGAAGTAAACTACATTGGATTTGGCAGCACATTTTATGTTTGCTTGCACAGCCGCAAATCAAGATGAAAAGACAATTCAAATTTGAAATCATGGTTTTTTAACAAATCCCGTAATACCATGGAGGACTGATTTCCTGGCTTTATTCCAATGATACTTTTCTGACATACACTGGCCGAGTGTTGTGCTTACACTTTCAATTTCATAAAACTCTTTATTAAATACTAAAAAGCTGCCAATAGTTTTAACTACAGAATTAAACCAAAACCATACTGGAATTTATTAAGTTTACTTAGTTCAGCTAGTGCTGTAAGCTGTAGAATAGTATATTTTTTATTAGAAGTATTTTATTCTTTCATCCATTTATAGGTATGCATAGAACATATCTTATTACAGCATCTGAAAACAGAGGTTCCTAATAGACCTCCTGGTGTTGTATAAAATCAGTTTGCAGCTGTGCATCACTATATGTGAGTCATATGAGAAGGGAACATTGTCCTTCCAGCTCTCTTTTTAAGTTGAAATTTATCTTGCACTAACATTCAAACTTGAACTGCACCAGACTCAGTTTTATTTCTGAACGTAAATTTGATATAGAGAAAGAACTCTTTTTCTGTGTTCATTTTCACTGTTTTACAGAAAGCTCACCTAGGTTCACTGGTTTTACTTTTTAAAATATTATTATCAATATTCTAGGTTATTGAACAAAACCAACATGATGTTCATTAATGTAACACATCAAAAGATCTTTGAGCAGCATGCAGCATTTCATGCTTTAAACATTCAGCACCTGTTTCCAGGTACTTCCCTGTGTGAGGATAATCCAGTGGATCACCACAGAAGTCTGTCAAATACTGCAATTTTCTCTCAATGGACTCAGCAATTTAGTTCATTTTGAGACATGAACCTAGAGTCATCTTGCATACCCTTTGTAAGTGTTCTGGGATTTCTCTATGCCTGTAGAAGTCTAACAGAACATATTTGTAAATCCCCCCCAGCACAGCATGATATAAACCTAAAAATGATAGGATATGTGTCCTATCACCTTTTCTGTAGCTCTGTGAGAAGTATTGATAGTGCAGCTACATAAATATCTATTTTTCATTCGTGTACCTAACAAATGAAGAAATCTATAAAGTTGTAGAACAGATTTTAATGAGAACTCTTTCCATGTAATATCATCCACAAGCACATAGTGACTTTTATAGAATGTTTCTGTGTGGTTCAGTGTATGCCTCATTCTGAACAAATGAGCTAGAAAATCAGAAATCAGAAATGCAGATATCATTTTAATACCAAAACCACAACTGCAAAAACAGTAAAACAAAACAAAATCAGCCTTTAGCCTACTGTTGGAAGGCTGGTTTGAATTAAAAGCCCCAGGAAAACAGACACTCTTCTGAGGAAGTCACATGCTGCTCAAAATAATTAAGAAACAGTTGTAGTTTCAGAGATTTTTCTCCAAGTCAATGGCCATCTGCAGATATTTAAAAATAGTTTATGACATTATGGAAAAGAATCCCTAAAACTGTGAAAATTGTAAATGGCTGGAGCTTCCTGGGTGAGGCCCTGAAACCACTGAAGGTAGCGTCAGACAATGATTGGCTTGTTATTTCTAGTAGCATTTAATAGAGCAGGTGAGAGTCTTCTAGTAGAAGTTTGCACAATAAAAGACTGCTTTGTTACACAGTTTAAAAAAAAACCCAGTTATTTAATGTGGGGTGCTGCCTCTCTATCACTCTACCCTGCACAAGCAGTGGAATGAGATTTCTGATGCAATGTCACGTAGTTGGTTATTTATCCTTCCTAAATTTAGTCTGTGCAGGGATTGGTGATTTGAGGCCTGTATGAGAAGGCAACAAATCCAGGAACGTCTGAATCTAAATACTCGGCAGCAGTAGCTCAGTTCTCTAGAATCTGGCAAGTTTCCCTTGCCAATAATGAAAGGAGTACGTGAAATCTGAATTCAGCTCAGAGGTCTGTTGTATCTCCTGTATCTGTGAAGAAATCCCAGTCTTTAGCATTTCTTCAATGTGGAAGGGGAAGCAGAAACTTGTTTTCAGAGTTATGGGCAGTTTTCTATGCTGAGGTGATACAGCTAACACTACAGAAATCCTCAATTGTACTTTAATCAAACACTCATAAAAGCATTAATAAAAGAGGATGTAATCACAAAGTATGCATTATGGCTGAGTTCAGGAAATAGCACAGAACTGAACATGGTACTTCCTTTAAAATAAATCATTATCACACAAAATCCCAACTGAAAAAAATTTCCCATGCTAATATATAGTACATCTTGAGAGGAGGAATATGGATTCAGTTTTGCTAGAATAGAGTTGGAATTTCCCAAGAATTCAAAGAGAATAGTGCTTTCTTCCCCAAGATCTGTTAGGAACACAGGGCTTGGTCAGGTAAGCCAGTAGATCAAAGAGCACTCATGGTCTTTATATGGAAAACAACACAAGAGAAAAAGGCCAGCCTTCACTCACAACATTCAACTATAATACTGGATTTCAGAAAATCTCAGAAATTCTCCCAGGAACACTGATTCTAGGACATGTAGGTGTCACACTCCATCTGCTCTTGAAATGGCGAGCTGAGAAATAAGGACAAATGACTCTACAGCTCATTGTTTTGAGTCAGCTTTAGAAAAGGGCTAAAATAATTCACTTTAATTGCCACGTGAATGAAACTCTTAGCAGGTCTATCTAACTATAAACAACAGAAAGCAAGCAGTATCAAGATGCATAGGAAGCCTGCACTCTATTCTTCTCAATAGGTAGCTAAATTACTTTCACTGTCACTTCTACCAGATCTCTACACTTTGGAAAAATACCAGAAGTTGATTGCTCTCTCACACAGTCAAAGTATGGAAATAAAACAAAAACAAGAATTAGTCTGTGGCTCTCAGTGTAAACAGGTATCCCAGAGTAACAGACTGTGAGAGCTACTAAGAATTCACCACTTCTCTTCAATTCATCTCATCATCTTTTCCAGCTCAGCTGACTTTTAATGAACAATGCACTGAATTCTAAGTAAATCAGAAAGTTAAAAATCAAGCTAAAACAAGCTTGTAGACAGCCACAGGGGAAAGCAAAATAGGGAGTAGGCAGTGGGAGGCAGAGAAACACCTGTGGCTCTGCTGCCTCCATTGCTGTGTCATTATCCAGGTAATGGATGGTAACTCATAAAAACTCTGGATGCTGTCACCACCCTTCCCAGCTTCAGCATGGCAGCAGGAATAACTGGTAACCAGTTCCAGGCTATCTTTAGATCTCCGTCTTTGGCAACCCTTTTGGGCAGCAAAATTCAGTTATGCCTACACATCAGCTGCTGGCAAAGAAAGGCAATTTTTTCATAATTAAATGGTTGGATATAGTTAGAGCAAAGTATCAACATTGTATTATTGTTACTGAGTACAGCCTTCAGTGCATTTTCATTGACGAAAAGCTGTATAAAGACCAGTGACCAATTTAAGATGTCACGGGAGGTTTTGAGTATGTAGATGTATTAACTGCAAATCTGACTCGATTTCTATTTACTTCAGACACAACCAGGAGCCCCTGACACAACTTCCATCAGAACTGGGGACTCTGGACCAGCTCTTGAGACAGAGAGCGCCAGAGTTCTTCCAAATCTGTCTTTAGAAAACACTACAATTCACAGGTGCAGCCCATATTCAACACCGAAGACTCAGGACACATTTACAGGAGGTGCTGGAGCATGTTACTCCTTAGGGAAGGGCATCCAGAACTGGCCTCAAAATTGGAAAGCAACAGCAGTGTGGCAGTCAAGGGACTGCAGAAAGGCAGATCTTGTGCCTAAAAGGTTGCTCCTCAGTGTAAGCAGTTGGAGAGTTGTTGAAACTGGCCTAAAAGATAGACCAGGAGCTGTGCAACACCCCATTAACTTGCACCTCTGTGTCCTATGCTCTGTCCTGTGCTTCATCACACAGCACACCCATATCATGTGACACCACAGCCCTCCAGATTCCTCCCCCAGCTGCACAGAAAAAGGCAGCATCTACACACAGTGAGGGGCTGGGAGACACAAGGATCACCAGGGCTGATAAATGACAAGTTTTATGGTGATTTTGTAGGCCCATCTGAGGTACTCCTGGCTTCAGAAAACATGTTGGAATTTGGCTGGGCCAAGCCACATGTAACCATGCGTTTCCCTCATCCCTGTTCTCAGGGATGCTTTGTTCTTAGGGATTCCCAGTCACAATGCTTAGAACCATGAGAGTGTGTTCAAGGAAGCCCAAGTCGCAGCAAGAGCCTCAACCTCTGCTGGGTTCACTCATCTGCTCTGCTCTGCAAACTCTCTCTTCCTGGAACTGCTCACCTTTGCTGCTTCAGCAAACATTAGTGATGGGACCACAGTGAAATGAGGACCAAAAGAACAGAATTACCTCTGTAATCAAGTGTAATATTACCACATTTATGAGCACCTTCCCTGTTCATAAGCCCTTACCCAACCCCCCTCTAGTGAACCAGCACTTGCCAATGGCCTTTCACACAACCATGCATCTGCACAGAGCTGGTGCCATCCCATGCTCCCTAGCATCAAGGGCACTTAATCAGGGTTGTGGCACATTCTCATTTCTGTTGCGCCCCAGGTAAACCACACCTGAGAAGAGGGGTGCCAGGCAGTAAAGGCAGAAAGGGAAGAGGATGGTTGATGGCAAGTTCAACATGAGTCAGCAGTGCCCTGGCAGCCAGGAGGGCCAACGCTGTCCTGGGGGACATCAGGCACAGCATCACAGCCAGGCAAGGGATGGGATTGTCCTGCTCTGCTCTGAGCTGGGGCAGCCTCACCTCCAGTGCTGGTGCCACAGTTTAAGCGATATAAAACTATTGGGGAGTGTCCAAAGGAGGGTTACTAGGATGCTGAAGGGCCTTGAGGGGAATCTGTATGAGGAAAGTCTGAGGTCACTTGGTCTGCTCAGCCCAGAGGAAGACTGAGAGGAGACCTCACTGCAGTCTACATCTTCGCCTTCTGAGGAGGGGCAGACACTGATTTCTCCTCTGTGGTGACAGTGACAGAACCCGAGAGAATGGCCTGAATTTGTGTCAGGGGAGGTTTAGGTTATCAGGAAAAGGTTCTCCACCCAGAGGGTGGCTGAGTCCTGGAACAGGCTCCCCAGGGCAGTGAACCCAGCACCAAGCTGGATGGAGGCATTTAAGGACGCATTTGGACAATGCTCTCAGATATATGGTGTGATTCTGGGAGTTATATATGCAGCACCAGGAGCTGGACTTTATGATCCTTTTGGGCCCCTTCCAACTCAGCATATTCTATGACTCTGTGAACAGAATTCTCCCTCTCAGCCTTCCCTTCTAAGAGATGGTGCAGTCCCTCAGTCACCTCTCTTGCTCTCTGTTGGACCTGCTCCAGGAGCTCCATGTCTCTCTTGTCCTGAGGAGCCCAGAACTGGACACAGCACTCCAGGTGAGGCTTTATCAGGGCTGCGCAGATGGAAAGATCACCTCCTTCCACCTCCTAGGTATACTGTTCCTAATGCCCCCCAGGATACCACTGCCCACAACGGCATACTGCTGGCTCACGGAGGCGTGTTTCCCGCCAGGTCTCCCGGGCCGGTCCCAGCCCCACAGCAGGGAGGCGCCGCGAGGCAGGCGGCTCGGGGGCGCCGCGGCGCGCTGTACGGCACGGCATCGCGGCACTGTCGTGAGACAGCAGTGCGGCGGCCAATGGGGAGCGGCGCCGGGCGCACGCAGCCGGAAGGCGCGGTCGGGCCGCACGTGTGCAGTGGGAGCGTCGGGGTCCGGAGCTGCCGCCGGGCTGCGGTGCGCGTCTGGGCAGCGGCGACCGCGGGCGTGCCTGGCTGAGCCTCCCTGCCTGTGCGCGGCCTCTGGTACCCCACCGTCCACTGGGATGGTGTCCCTTCGCCAGGGGTGTTAACCAGGAGGCGTAGGCTGTCTCCTCCTCGCAGGGGAGCCGTGGCGGTTCAGTAATGCTGTCTCTTGCTCTGTTTGCAGTGTTGCCGCGATGGAGAACAAGGGTAAAAAGAAGTTCATGGGGAAGAGTGGAAAAGGACCTCGTGGAAAAGCGCCGCACTGGAAAAGGAAGTTTAAAAAGGATAATGGTAAGAAGGCAAAGGGTCCTCAATAGGAGCCCTGACTGAATGGTTATGGTTGTGTACTGGCATGCTTGGAGTTGTTTGTTTGTTTGTTTGTTTGTTTGTTTGTTTGTTGTCTCCCTTGGTAAATTCGTGTTTTGAAACGACTAGTTTGGCAGATGAGCAACAAGAAGTGGGTGTTGTCTGCCTGGACTTCAGTAAAACTTTGGCAGTGCCTTCTCTCCTTTGAGATTCTCACAGATGTGCTGAAGAATTAAGGGCTGCAAGAGCAATTGGTGAGGTAGATTGAAAACTGGCTGAACGGCTGGGTCCAGAGACTGGTATGCTCTCTGGTGACCACTGATTAGCAGTGGACCCCAGGAGTCAGTACAAAGCCGAGTTTGGTTCAACAGCTTCCTGGAGGACCCAGATGATGGGGCAAAGTGTAGCGTCTTCAGATTTACAGGTGACACAGAATTGCAAGGAATGTTAGATGCACCAGAGGGTTGTGCTGCCCTCCAGGAGGATGTCAGCAGGTCAGACAAATGGGCTGGTAGAAGCCTGGTGAAGTTCATTAATGAACTTCATTAATGAAGGCAGAGTCCTGCAGCTTGAGGGGAACAGTTCCATGCACTTGAAAATACTGGGGAAGTCCCAGGGGCTGCTGATGATCAGAGTTGAACTTGAACCAGCAGTGTGCCTTGGTGGCTAGCTGGATATTGTGCTGCATTAGGAGGAGTGCTGTCAGCAGGGAGAGGGCTGTGACCCTTGCCCCCTCCTCAGCCCTGGTGAGGCTTCATCTGAAGTGCTGCGTCCCAGCTCTGGCTCTTCAGTGCAATAGAGATACGGACATGCTGGAGGGAGCTCAGTGAAGGGCTGCAAAGATGATGAAGGGACCAGGGCATCTCTTCTCGTAGGAAAAGCTGAGACATCTGGGGCAGTTCACCCTGCCCCAGAGAGAAGACAAGGCTGAGTGCGATATAATCAATGTGTACAGGTGTCTGAAGGGAGGGTTCGAAGACGGAGCCAGACTTTTTCAGTAGTAGTGCCCAGTGACAGGACCAGAGAACAGTGGGCACAAACTAAAACACAGGAGATTCCTTCTCGATACCAGGAAAACTGTTTTACTCTGGGAGTGACTGTGCATGGGCACAGGTTGCCCAGGGAGATGGCGGAGTTTACCACATTAGAGATAGTCAGAAGCTACACAGACATAGTTGAGGGCAACTGATTTTGGTTGGCCCTGTGTGAGCAGGAGAGTTGGAGCAGATGACTTCGAGAAGTGTCTTCCATCCGCAGCCATTCTATAACTGTGTCTTGTATTCAAAATTGTACTGACTGAATGAGCCACTAACTTGCTGAAATGCTTTAAATAGGTTGCATTGCAAGCTCTTCATCTCTGTTTGATTCACTTAAAATATTCTAAGTTAAAAATTTGAAGTTGATAACCTTTTGATTCTAGACTTGGCATTCCCACATTGAGACAAAATTATCTGAGAGGTGAAGTTAGGTGGGAACCTGCTGTGGATTAGATTGAGAAGATACCTTTCATTGCTGTCTTAGAACAGATGATGTTGAAACAGCTCTGATCATGAACTGTGCAAACTTTAGGAATTTGGGGATTGATGATTTTGATGTCGGGGATGGTGAAATTCAAAATACAGAATAATCTTTTTTATGCCTGAGCTGTTACACTGCTGCCGAGAAAATAATGCCTGGGCAAAACTTCCTGAGAGAAAACATACATACCCAGGAACTGCAGTGAAAACCCCAGCTTTGAGAAGCACATCAGATTTTTTGTTGAATACAGAATTGTTATTATAAAGTAGTTTAATTCTTGTTACAGCCAATTTTTTTTTTTTATTTTGAAGCAGCAATAGATTTATGATAGCATTTTAATTTCTGTTGTTTTGGTTAATAAATTCAGGTCCACCAAAGAAAGTATTTAACAAAGGAGATGAGGAAGGAAAGCCTAAATCCATTTCCAAGAAATTTGTTAAAGGACAGTTAAGACCTGGAAAAGCTACTGACAAACAATTCAAGAATAAACAGCAACCAGAAAAGTTTGCGAAGAAGAGAAAACTCCAGGACAGTGAAGAGGGAGGTGAGCAGATTTTTAAGCCTGCATATCAAGGGAAACCAGGTTTTGGGAAACACGTTCATCTAGAGCTTTCTCTTTCTGTCTGCCTTTCCAAATTGGCTGAATAATTCCAGGTTTACTTCCTTTTTACTCTTTGCTTTGGGAAAAATTACTTCACTTGACTAAGCTTGAGGCTGAAGTCATGAAAAGCAACAGTTTGGAATTTTCTTGGAAGTCAAAACTAAAGACACAGTAACGAATTTAAAAATTGTCATACCATCCTAAAGCTTTGTTTATTTTAATGGAAGTGTTAAGTGGTTAGCTAGAAATGGGCGATTGTTACATGATTTGCAAACACAGAGCTTTTCATAGTGTATTTTGGACTGTTCTAAAAGTACTTGCTATAAGTTTTGGAATAGAAATTCATGCAGCAAAGTTGATTAACCTTTACATTATTTCCTTTCTGTGGTCCGGACTATCTGGTCACGTCCTTTAAGAGAAAAAAAATCATAATGGGTATTAACACTGCTTTTGCAAGTTTTACAGCTGTTTTCTTTCTGGTGTTTATACAGAAAGCCTAAATAGTTGTCTGGTTTTATCACGTTTAAATGACTTTCTTTTTCAAATTGATTTATTCTGCTTGAGATCTTCATCTTTTCCCGTCCTCTCCTCTAAAGTAAATCTCTGCTGGGACAGTTAATCAGTGTTGTAAAATGACGAGTGGAATCTTAAATGAGGGGTTCTGAAATTCTGCAGAAATATGTCATTTTGTTTGAAGGACAGTAGATTATGTTGAGTATTTTATTATTGCTGTTCTTGCATGTTTGCAGAATGGATTCATATGGAATATGCAGTAGATGTCTGAAAATCTAATAACAACAATGTTTTTAGTAGGCTGCTTTAAAAAAATGAAACCCACAGCAAACCTTTAAATGTTATTCATAAGAGTAAATGAAAGCCTCTGTGTATTGCAGTACTCTCAAAGCATTACAAGTTTTTCTTGTAATCACTTAGGAGAGCGATACAAAAATCAGTAATACGCGTTGTAAAAAGGAAAGTGTTTTTGAATGGGTAAAACAGTTAAGTATATGCTGCTAAATACCAATGAGCAGTGCTTTAAGCTCTGAAAATTTAAGACTGTGTCTTTAATGCATGATTTGTGGCCCTTTTATAACATTATTTTGCCCAAATTTGTTGTGTGGCAGTGTACAGTGGTTGTATAGTAAAATGCCATGCTTAAGGAATTTGAGTAAAAGGATTGGGCATGTAAAAAGGGTTTCGCTTTTCTTCTTTTTTGAGTTTCAGATATTTATCTTTGAGTTAGGGTTCTCCTTTTGAGAGAGGGAAAAGGTATGCATGGATTAAGAGTGAGCTAAAACAGGAGAATTATTGGGGCAGCCAGAGTTGCTGAGCACATCTTCAGTCAATTTTCAAGCTATTAAGAGATTTGTGATGCATCCTGTTACAGTTTTGAGGAGAATTAATTGTTTGCTTTGTTCTTCCAGTAGTCTAAAAGTGGTGATTGCTAGCTTAGCATACTTACTGAAGATTTACGGTTTCATGTTAGCTAGCTGAGTAACTGCAGGTTGGTCCTGAATTGTTAGTGATTCAAGTCATAGAACTGCCACGGTTTAGGCTGGTAAAGAATTCTATTGCTGCTCTTTTATTAACTGAAGAAAAATTTATTTTTGTCCTAAGGGTCAGATTCGAAGAAGCCGAAATGGGATGACTTCAAAAAGAAAAGGAAAGAGTTAAAGCAAACTAGACAAATTAATGATAAAAGTAATTATGACACAATTGTAAAATCAAAACAAATATGGGAAAGCATGAGAAGGTAATGACTTTTTTTCTTCCACTCTGTTTACATTTAGCCTTTTTATCATCTTGTAATTATATAAATTGAGTCTCTTTCGGTCAGCAGTAACATTGCATGAAATTTTGTAGGTAGTTCAAACAGAGTATGGTAACCCATGGTCCTAGGAATGTTTGGATTGAACTTGAATTTTAGGCTAAAATTTATAAATTTGTAAGTAATTGCTTAAGAAATTGCATTTTTTTTTTTTAACCCTGAAATACAGAGCATGATTCACCCTGATCCTGCAGTGGGATTACTGCATGAGTTTTTTGTGAAGGGTCATTGTCTCTCTAAGGGTGTAATTCTAGGACTGGTGCCTCATGTCAGCAAGAAAAGTTAATATTGTTTGTTCGAAGTGTTTGTGCTTTGCATGCATACAGGTCTTTGGACTTGTAAGCAACTCTGACTGCAAATTTGAGTGTGTTTCAAAAAATATTTTACTCAAAAAAAGAATAAAGTTAAAGTGTGGAATTCTGGTTTGATTTCCGCAAACTAAAACAGCTTAATCACATCTCTGTACAGGGTTAATGAATGACAGTGTCAATTTGGACTGGCAAAAGCCAACCTGGTTTTATTACTTCTGTCTTGCTTCTAAATTTATACATATAAGTGAATCATACTACAAAAAAGTTGCTTCCACAATTAGAATTGTTTTACTCGTTTTTTTTTGTTTGTAGGAAGAAATGTGATAAAGAGAAACGAGAAAAGCTGATGAATGAACTACAGAAGCTTCTTCATGGGAAAATTAAAAATGTAAGAAAAAACTAATGGTGTAGTGCACAAATCCACAAAATCTTCTTTAAAATACTCTTGTGAGTAAGAAGAATAAAAACAGGGCTGAAAGACTGCATTTGGCACCTGTGTTTCAGGACAGCAGTCCTGGGCTACTTTTAACAGCTGGCAATTGAAAAAGGCTGCCAAGTAGCTTTAGTCTCCTGAAATTAATGTTAGCTGGGGTTCAGGAACTCAGAGGTTTGATTAGTTACGATGTTGCTTTGCAATTTTCTAGGCAAGTTAGTTATGCTTAATTATACTAAACAGTCTTTCTGCTTTATTCTTGAAATGTATAAATTTGCAGTGAAGAGCATGTTAAGCTTTTCGTATTTCATGCTGAAGTGTAACTGTTCCATCACACTTACTCTGAAATTATAAAGAAGAGGAACAAAATGGAGGTACCATTTAATGGTTTTCAGTATGAAAAACCTTGATACTTGTCCTTAATTGTCAGCAGCTGTTGTCTGTATTTTCTTTGATAGAGTACTTGTGATGGGGTAAAAGCCCTTAAGTCTTGGTTTGTTATAAGCTGGTAACTGCTTTTCTAATTTTATAATTGGCATTACATGTAGCATGAAACTATACCAGAGAGCACATACATAAAGACAGTTATGGTGCATACTGCCTTTTGAATGGCCTAGAGTAACAAAACATCTCTTTTAGCTGGCATTTGCACATGATTCAACCCGAGTGATCCAGTGCTTTATTCAGTATGGTAATGAGAAGCAAAGGCAAGAGACATTCGAAGAATTGAAAGGTATTTTCATTTTACATGCTTCTGTGTTGTGGTTAGGATGCATTTAAACAAATGATATGGTTTTGAATATTTTTGCTTTTTTTCTGAACTGATGCATCATTTCTAGTGAACTCATCATACTTATTTAAATAATGACGTATCGTTTCATAGAGTTAATGTAGTGAAAAATAAACCAGCTGAATGCTTCTCCCTTCTTCTAGATAGCCTAATAGAGTTGAGCAAGTCAAAATATTCCAGAAATATTGTGAAGAAGTTTCTTATGTATGGGTGAGTATCAAGTGAATTTGCTTATCAGTGTTGTGTTGTTTCATTTCTGGTGTGAATGCTGCTTCTTAATCTATAGTGGATCAATCATGAATAAAAAATATGTCTCTGGAAACATCTTTGTAATGTAATGAAGTAAAGGCAGGGAGTGCAAACAGTATTTTTCCTTTTGCAAGAAGTAAAGCTAATGCTGTAGGTGTCAAGGAAAGCATGACAAAAAATTGGTTAGTTGTATGCTCAGAGTTGATCTTTGCTGTATATAAAACACTGGCTTTTTGAAATTTTCTTTGCTTTATTTCAGGATGGCATTCATTATTCTCTACAATTTATTCACTGTTTACTTACCCTTGAAATGCCTTACAATTTCTCCACATTCCTGGCTTTTGTTATATATTTTCCCAAATGCTGTAAGGCTGATTGAGATTCGTAAATTTCATTGTTTCTGTGATAAAACGTACTACCGAAATGTGTTTCTAAAAATAAGACTGTCAATAGGTAAGTTTATCTCTAGAGGTTTTAAGTCTTGCCATTTGTATTTCCCTATAAAACAGGACAAAAGCACAAGTTGCAGAAATAATAAGAAGTTTTAAAGGCCACGTGAAAAAAATGCTCCGTCATGCCGAAGCATCTGCTGTAGTGGAATATGCATATAATGACAAAGCCATTCTGGAGCAGAGGAATATGCTGACAGAAGAACTGTATGGGAACACTTTCCAGGTTTACAAGGTGCTATTTCAGTACTTTGTAGTTTAAGATAGTTTAGCCTATAAGGTGTTGTGTTAGTAATGCCTTACCTGTCTTACCTACAGTTTCTTCTGATTATATTTCTTTCTGTCAGCTGGTCTGCTAGCTTTCCAAAGGCAGTCTAGTTTAGTATGTTTAAATGTAATGATTACTTTTGCATTTCTAGTTTAGATGAAATTGTGGGTTTTTTTAGTTTGAACTATGTAAAATATACCATGTTCCTGTGTAAGATTGCTCTCTGCTCAGCAAAGACAATTTGTTCTTATATAGCGTCAGTTCTCATAGTGTCTAGGCTGAAATCATTCTTGCTGAGGTGAGACTTAGGTGTAGTTCTTCATTAATACTGTAGATGACTCTTGTGTCAGAGCTACCTTATATCTCGTGAGAGCTGAGTGCGGGCAGAACGGGCTGGTATCCACATACAGTGTTCCATTTAGGCTTAGTTTTTCTCTTTGTTTTCTTTTCCTATGGAGACTGTAGGACTTGAGTCCAAACTCCACTGAAACCTAGGTCTATGGTAGATCCTCACCAGGCAGTTGGAACCTTCTTGAAAACTACAACCTCCATTCTTTTGAATTCTGTTTTTAATTTTTGCTGACTTGGAAAGTTGGTATCCATTAGGAATTTTGCTGCAAAGTACAGAACTGTTTTACACAATTACTAACTTCACTCCAATGACTTTTTCACCTGTTCACTAATACTTAAGATTTCTGTTAAAATTGTCTTAAGAAATTAACACCTCATTTCTGAACCTGTATTTTCTTAACAGGTTATTATAAGTTCTAGTTAGGCATTTTGCAACACTGAGTAGTAGAGAGGCATGTTTGTTGTGATTAAGGGCTGTGATTTGTACTGAGAGTCAAACATCCCATGACATCAAATGCAGTATTAGCTTCCATCATTCTGCTATTTTTGGCATAACTGCTTTAAGTATATGCATTCTGGTGCAAAACCGAGATTCAGCACAAATGTAGGTTTATAAAAAATTGCAGTGTAGTCTTTAAAAAGTGGCAGGGATGGTTTAAAAAATATTTCTTCTAATTGTCTATCCAATCAGACTTCTCTTCTAGCAGCAGATTATTTTAAAAGAGTTACTAGTGTAATTCTTTCGTTAAGATACCTGGAGGTATTTCTGTGTGTAAGATATATGGTATATAATCCTCCTCTCTGCTGTTCCTGAACTGGAATTTCCCAGGCCTTTGTTAACTTCTCACTTGATTAACTGTTTGTGTTGCCCTCTGTGCATAAATCACGATTTCTGCTTAGCTCAGGAGCACCTTAACACAATGCCAGTTTTGTGTATTTTGCTGATAAAACTGGCAAAAAGCAGCTCAGACTATAAAAGTGGGTTTTGTTTACTAATGAGGAATATTTTATTTGTAGAAACTTAGGTTTACAGCTTCTGACATACTCAGAAAAGGTAGCTTTTTATTTTTAAAATGGTTAAAATTGTTAGTTTTGCAGAAAATTAATTTTGTTTTAGATATTCATGACATTTGATTGAAAAAGGTCTAAGCATTGTAATTTTCTATGAACTCTGATACTTACTGGTACGATTAAATCTCTGATGTGCATCCATTTCAGACACCGGCTGTCCCAACACTGGATAAAGTGCTAGAAGCTCAACCTGAAAAGAGAGAGGCCATCTTGGATGAAATGAAGCAGATTCTTACACCAATGGCACAAAAGTAAGGACAAAAATTGGCTGAAGGTGTGACAGTCTAATACAAACCAGTTTGTTTCTGACATACAAACAATGGGACTGGTAAATTTGTAAGTTCAGATGACAGTGACACTTACAGTCTTCTAAGCTGTAATATTGCTGTGCTGAATAGTCTATAGTTTTGTCCCAGATGTTATAATGAATATCTTACCTTACTTTTGAACTCCACTTCTATGAATTAAAGTGTCCCCTGTCCCAGTCAGACAGTTGGTAGAAATGTTGCATTGTGATGTATTTCCGTAGTGCATTATTCTGTATGCTTCTCCAGTGGTCCTTATGAGAAAAGAGGTTCTATAATTTGTAAGTTTTGGTAGAATCTTCCACGTATTGTAGATGTTAAACATCTGAATCCAAAATGACCATGTGTTTTTTGCTCACCACGCTTCCTAACTTTTTAAAATACAAATGAGGTATTGCTAGCATAATTGAAAATTATTATTTGTGGGGAACTTGTTGCTCTTTTTCATCTACCCAAATACAGAGAGGCGGTGATCAAGCACTCACTGGTACATAAAGTATTTTTGGACTTTTTCACTTATGCTCTTCCGAAACAAAGATCTGTAAGTATCTTTTTCATATTCTTTTGCCTTTCCATGGAATGTTTTCTGTCTTCTTGTGAAAATGTTGTAAGTTAACTAGACAAAAATACACATCTTTCATTGATAGAGTTCTGCACATCTGGTGATTCTAGATAGATGATTGGAGAGTAGTGTTGTATGGAGATTTATAGTCACAGTGAACTTTCACAGTAGTGTTTGTGATACTTGAATTTAAAAAAAGTGAGATGACTCTTATGTTTCCTCTCTTCCTGCTAAATGATCCTTCTTAGTAGCTGGGGAATAATTAAAGTGAGGACCATTGCTTGCAGTAGTTTAGCTTTCCAATGTGTAGTTTCTTAGCAGCTTGCAATGATTGTCCAAAAATCTCTTGGCCAAAATACAATGAGATTGGCCCTTCTGTCAGCAGCCAAAACTTCGTCTGCTATATCTGTATTAAATTGCAGATTTAAGATTACATCAGATGTTTTTTTATGTAGGCCTAAATCCATCTGTGTGATGTGATATGGTTTAAGCTGGTATCCTGTTTGACTTTAGCTGTCTTCAAGGTGTGTCCCTCAGACTCACCTTGTTTCTGCAGCTCAGAACCATCTCACTTCAAGTCAGGCAGAGCCTTCTACACTTGCTGCCTCTTGCCTCTTTCTGCCAGACCGGACTCCTGAATACTTCTTTGTTACTGTTAACAAACTCAAAGCTAAGGGTAGGGAGGTGGCCTATTCTGAGTCCAAATCTTCGGAGCCCAGAACATCTCTGTGCATAGTTTCATGTAATGCTGTGTCTGAGAATGCTTTTGGATTCGCAGGCCTGCATGAATCAGGGGAATAAGGGCATATCTCCTTGCTTGACTTTCTGTGCAAATGTGCTGGTATATGGACATGTTCTTTGGGGTTTGGAAACCTGTTCTGCAGATCTGTTCCTGCCTGTGCTTACAGCTAGTGACACCAGTTGTGTTGTGACTGAGCAGTTTGTAAATAATTGGTAAAATGCTTGGAGCCTTTGACTAGAGAGCAAGAAGAACTAGGGATAGAAAGAGGCATAGGTGGGAGCTGTGCTTCCAGGAAATCTATTGGATAGTAACAGAAGTAGTATCTAAGTGACCTAAGAGGGTGTCATTTGATTTGGTTTGATTTGTTTCTTTGGCTGATGGTATTGTCAGATAGCTTCAGAAAACCTAATTTCTTTGATACGAAGACACAGCTTTTGGCTGTGTCTTGTAATATCTGATTTATAATGTAACCTGGTGCTTAAATGACTTCTTAGTTTTTCTTACTTTCTGGCTAGTACTCTGTATGTATGAATACACATCAGCTTCAAATATTTCTTCCTAAATTAGTGGCTGTCTCTTTTTCTCTAGTTTCTGTCTCAGTTCTGAGCACCCTTTCTTGAATTTTTTGTAATAGGACAGCTGACAAGCTTCAATACAGTTGTGATTTCATGGTGTGATTATGATGAACAGTGTAGTTTTAGAGAGAGAAAGCTTGTGTCATTTACAGTCTTTTGGACTCCTCTTGAGGCAGTTTTTCACAGGTCAGGGAAATGAGAGTGATTCTGCAGAGCCAGTGATGCAGTATAGTGTGGGCAGACAAAATAATGCTTTCAGGCCCTCACCCACCTGCCTTGAGCTCCTCAAGCCTTTTCTTTCATCTTTTTGCTTTCTCGCCTTTTCTCCCCCAGGAAATGATAGAAGCTATCAGAGAGGCTGTCATCTACCTGGCACACACTCACGATGGAGCCCGAGTAGCAATGCACTGTTTATGGCATGGCACTCCCAAGGTAATGTTTGGTTTCCCTCTACTTAGTCTTCTCTGACTGCCCACATGGGTCCTTCGGCTTGTGCACATTTTCATGCAATTAACAGTTTGAGAGCAAGGTTAAAAGCTGGCCCCTCTTTATCTGTTGGCAGACTTAAGCAGTGTTTTTTTGTGAATCAAATGCTTTGATTAGAACTAGTGGAAGCATTTCCGTTTATTTTTAGCAGTGGTTTTGGCAGTGACACATGGAGTAATTTTTCCATTGTAAGGTTATTGGCATTTGATTTGTCCCATAGGTTTCTTAATATAAGCAAAAATTTACAGTAGGGAGAGGTCAGTGAAGAAATCATAATGTGAAACCATGCTTGGCTTTGGAATGCCAAGACTTACAAAATATTATAGGAAGTGTGTTTTATTTCCATATGCTGATACAGTATCCAGAAATATTTTTGGTGTAATGTATGTCATCTTGTCTTGGAAGTGCTGTAATGCCTCCTATGTTTTTCTGTATTAAAAAATAAAAAAGATGACATATTAAAACAGTTCACTTGTTAAAAGAATGAAGAAAAAAAATAAGTTCCTAGGATCTAGGCATAGTAATGGATCAAAAGAAAACAGCAGTGATTTTGAGAGCCAAAAATACAGGGAGGAAACAAAATATTCTTGCAAGTGATAGAGGTTTAAATCAAGCTAGAGTTTCAGGTCATGTAGAATATGTTTCTTTCCAAATGAAGAGATGAAATGCATTCTTCTTTAATTAATGGACAAAATATGAGTGAACATATGTGGTGGTTTGGGGTTTTTTGTTTGCTGTGTTTTTTTCCAAATTTTCTCGACACCTCCTATTGGTGATCTGGACTTTTAAATATGCCACGGGGTCTTTCTGAAATCAAGTCACAATGCAGGTTTAACTTTCCACACTGGTTCTAGGTGTAAACTAATAGAATATGTGTGAGTCTTTGGTAAATGCTTTTGCTTTAGAAAGCAAATTGAAGATTGTCTTTTTGAAAGGTGTAAATAGTGGTTTAGTTACTCAGAATCACTGGTATTCTAGGCTCATTTGAGTTTCCCCTTTCCTTTTGGATAGGACAGAAAAGTCATTGTGAAAACTATGAAGACGTATGTTGAAAAAATAGCAACGGTGAGTGTTCATTAACCATTTGTTTCATAGTCTCTGAAACTAGTGATTTGATAGAGGATAGCTTGAAAGTTCTTTGGTACTGGGAACACCTTTGAGATCTTAAAATAGCAGTGATGTATTAAATAATATAAAATAATGGAACTGTACAGAATATTTAGAGACATGCCAGCAAGCTTCATTGTGGGCACTACATGTAGTAGTATGCTTCATTATGGCTGAGTTCATTATTATTCCTCAGTTTTCTCTACTTTTTATTTTGTTGATTCCCATCTTTGTATGGCATCTTCATGTGGCTCATTGTGGCACCAGTTCTTTTTGGTTGGGAGTAAAACAGCCTGTATAAAGAAGAGGAAGAAAAATCAAGATGTGTTGGAGATGTCATTGAAAAGGCTCTTTGAACATCATATTTCTTAGAAGATGCTCAGTAGTTTTTTTTCAAGTCAGGAAACTTCAAAATACATTGGCATACAATGGAATAAGTCTGTTTTGTTTTTTAAAGAATAACATTTGTGTTTGGAGACTGCAGTACCAGCAGAGTAACAGTTGAAACCAGATTTCATGGAGTTGGGCAAAACCACAGCTGTAAAGAGCTTTTTTAAACTTCTCTTACTGGTTGCTGTGGGTTTTTTAATTTGCTAACAGTTATTGTGGTCTCAATCAGTGGCCTTAAAACATTTTTATCACATCCTGGGCATGCATCCTCAATATATATATTAATGTATAAATTACATGCCTTTACTGCTATAATTCTTTACATTATAAAGCATACACAGAAATAGAAAATTTGAAAGGATGAGATTAAAAAAACCAGAAGCCATTTTTATTTTTTTATTAATGGTGCCAAAAATACTTCCTTTCTGCATCACAATGGATTGTTTTGTGCAACCCACTTTGCTGGCCACTGTTCTAGGTAACATTTCTCTCCATAATTTTCCACTAGAATAAATTAGTTGTTTCATTTTAGAAATTATATGGAAATATGAGACAGTAGGTAGATAATAGCTGGAGCACAGAAGATCTGGCTTCACTTTGATGTAGAGCCTCACTGACATACAAGTGCATTTGGTCGTGCCCTTTTGAGTTGAGACTTGATCTCCAGCAATGCAGTAGAGGCTGTAGGGCTCATTACAGAGATATGAGATCTTCAGAAACATTGTACGGGACTTAGTTCAATTTTAAGCAAATCTATAATAGAAATTAAGTCTGTATGTAATGTTGCTGTAGGGAAAATACTGATTTCAAATGTTGACAATACAGTAGGATTAGGCTAATAGCTTGAATGTGATAAAGCAGTATAGCTACTTGAAATGGAAGATCTGCTTTTGTTTTAACAACGTATTTCTCTTAACGAGCCTTGCTTTTAGAGAGAAACTTAAATGTTGGACTTTTCTCATTCTATGACAGTAGTCGGATTTTGCTTGTGCTTCGTATTGTGTTAAATTTGAGACAAACCCTCAGAAATCCTGATTCTCACTTAGTTAGTATATTAATAAAAAATTACTGTATTTGATTTCTTATGTTTCATCTTTGCAGGGTGAATTTTCTCATCTAGTCTTGCTGGCAGCATTTGATTGCATTGATGATACTAAACTTGTGAAGCAGTTAATTATATCAGTAAGTAATTTAATTTCTCCTAAAATAGTATATTAAGTAGTGTCAGTATGTTTGTCAGTGTGTAGGAGGATGAAAATAGGAATCCATCTGCTTTTTTAGACTATTTAAATACTTTCCATCTTTATTGTTTCATTATATGTGTCATGATTCGTTTTTTCTTTTCCTAGCAGACTGTAGCACTTTCATACATTGTTTTAATTATTTATTTTAATTAATTTTAAAGCTGGGTTCAGTGCTTGCTGAAATTTTCCCTTTTAGTACACATTCATTCTGGATAATGGGTGGCTGGGGTCTTTTAAAGTCAATGTCTTTTATCATAGAAGTTTGAGCTCTGCTAGTATTTCTAGAGATTAAATTGGTGGAAAACTTCAGAATGATGATGTTACCTCATTGATTTTACAAGCAAAACTATTTGCATCCTCTCAGCAGAGAAATTAACGTTGATATACATGTCATAATCTGCTTGCAGTAGTACTCATGCTATAGCTGTAAGGGCTGACTTGACTGGTTTAGGGGAAATGGCACGGAGATAAACATGAGGCAAATCTGTGTGTGGAGAAGGAATATGAGGGGAAAGTGGTTCTGATGAGGCTTGTTTTGAAAAATAGGAACAATTCTTCTCTTGAGCAACTTTGTGTAGGGTGCAATTGGGATTTTGTACCCTATCATAAGGATTTGGTCCTTAGGCTGTGTCTCTCTAGTGAGTATGGAGAGATGAAAGCATCTTTGTGTGGAGGTGGCTTTTGTTCGTCAAGGACTTCAGCTGTGATTGCAGCTAGGTTTGGTTCCCAGAGCCATGTCTGGAATGCAGCAGCTTCTGGGAAAGGTCTAAGGAAATAAGTTCTGACATATCTGAGCTGTCCTAGTATGAGATATTTGACCTGTTCCTATGCGTGTAACAAGCACTCTGCTTTCTGGAGAGTTTTATTGGTTCAGACGCTGTGTCTTTAGGTGAGCTTCCAAGATGTCATTAAATTATGGAATCATCTGAGATCAAGAATTAATCCATTATCAAAGGTAATGGAATGTTTACTGGTTGGTCATGCTACCATGTCAGTCTGGACAGAAAATGGAGAACAAGATGTGGCCTTTGCACATACACAATTGGCCCATTAGGGCTTATGTGAGGTTAAGAATGAGAAAGGGTGGCAGGAAAACGGGAAAAAAAATCTTAGGATCAAAACCAGCTCTTCAGATAATGAATGAAAACTAGTAGCAGATGATGAGTTGGGGGCATCTTAAAATGAAGCACTGAAGCATATTCTGTAGAGGAAACCATCTTTAAAATTATTTCAAAGAACAGTTAGACTTCAAAAATGCCTTATAGAGATTAGCATTCTGTCCATTAAAAAAATTAGCTTTTTTTGTTGGTTTGGAATTTTTTGGTAGTATTGCAAAATTCATAATTTATGTGAGTTGGCAGTATGGCTGAGAATTTGTAGGTAAAGGAGGGTTTTAAGCTCTTTAAATTCTTTTGAGGAAAGTCTTTTCTTATCATCATTTCTCAGGTCCACAGAGTCTTAATCCTGGACCAAAGTCTGTGTGTGGTGCTTTGAACATTCGTATGCGATTGGAGCTATACACTGAGCACTTGGCATGTATAAGGATTCAGGCAGATTTTAGCACAGAGTCCCTCTCTTTCATGTGGACTCCAAAAAGATGGAGACATTACCAACAAGAGATAGCATGTCTCTCTCATTTAGTTTCTCCTGGTACTTCTTCACAGTTCTAATACTGATAGTGACCAAGAACTGTTATTTCATTAATGTTTTGTCGTGATTTGTTGACTCTTACAGGAAATAAAGGCTTCTTTGCCTGATATAATAAACAACAAATATGGAAAGAAGGTGTTGTTGTACTTGCTGAGTCCTAGGGATCCTGCACATTTTGTTCCAGAAATCATCACACTTCTGCAACAGGGAGATGGAAATACATATAGGTAACTCAGATATGAAGGTTGTATGTTTCTTCTTAAGAGTCCAGAAGAAGTCATGCAACTTTTTGTCTTGATTTAATTTCAACTTTTCTTTGTAATAAATCTAAGTAATGTAAATATATAAAAATAATATGTTTGGCCCTTTTGTAAAGGGCAGATATTGTGATATATTTTGTATGCAAGCTCATGTATCAAATTTAGTATAGAAGAAAATTTGTAATATGCATTACTGGTGCTTTGGGTAGCATAAAAGTATATCTCAAAATCTAGCAATAAAAATGGAAATTGTTAATTTGATTTGAGTATCTGGTATTGACATTGATGCTTACCAGCTTTTGAAGAAGGAGCAATTCTAGATGACTAGTAAGCTGTGTAAAAAATACATCTCCATAGTTGAGATAACAAAATGAAAAGAAATAGTAAATGTTACTAGCAAGAAGAAATTTTATGAGGTTTTGAGACACTCTGCTTTAAACACTTTTTCACTCCATGTGTTCTTAAATTCTGTGTCCAACATACATTTAATTGAACATGAAAAACAGAGGGAACAATAATGCCTGTATTTGAATCTAGCAGTAATTTACATGTCTCAAATAGCATATACATTCTGAAATTTCTTGTTACTTGATGTGCATACAGTTCAAGTCTTCTGCAGTAATGTGCTGTCTCTTTCATCAGTAAGAAGAATACTGAAGTCCGTCGCCATGAACTTCTGGAAGCCATTTCCTCACCTCTGCTGGAATATTTGCAAGAACATACCCAAAAAGTAGTGATAGACAAAGCTACATTTGTTTTGGTTGCTGATATTTTAAGAACAGCTCTTGGTGACATCCAGCCTGCACTAGATGCAATTGCTAAGTTAGCAGCAGAAGAGCTGGTTCCAGGGGGCCGTGATGGACAGGTAATGTACAGAAGACAAGGTGCTGAGATCTTGCAGATCTTCTACATTACTGAAATGAATTCTGGTCATGTTTTCCTTTATGTAAGACATCAGTGTACTGCCCTGATAGCACTTAGACATTAGATGTGATCCTGTTTTCTGACTTGTGGATTTCATAGTTTATTATTAGTGCATCTGGAGTGATGGTGGCTTGAGCCAGCATTTCATATGGGTTGTAGGGCAAGGTGCTTCATGATCTTCAATCTTCAGAACTCCTTTAAACACTCAGTGGGAAGGTTGCTGACAAGCATGTTACACAGTCTCTCTTTTAATGTTATCACTGCAATCAAGCACTTAAGAAAAGTTTTATAGGTCGTTTGACTGTTTACACTGAGAGGGACAGGATCACTTACCTTTCAGGAGTGCACATCTCCATGCAAAGAAAGATCTTAGATAAGAGCTGTTTGTCTTCACAGTATGACCTTCTCTTCAAAGAGTTCCCCTCCTCTAATTTGTTAAACTCAGTCAGATATGTGTCCACAGACTAGAGAGCAAAAAAACACAGTGTATGCTCTATTTAAGATAGATATCCTCCAGATAGTTGTGGTGTTTTAGCTCTGTGTTTTGCAATCTTTGATACACATTTTATGAAATTTAATGTGAACTACATGTGTTTTCTGTGACTTTCTGTGAACCATACTGTAGTTGATTTTCAGGTGTGGAAATGTGAAAGGTCTGGAAGTTCTGGCAGAGCCAGTATGACCAGGAGGTTCTGTGTATTAAGAATGAGGTCTTTGGAAGAGTGGATGAAATTTTGGTTGATCCAGTTTATATTACTGAAAGTTAAATGTTACAGGAAAGATGGTAAGGGTTAAAATGGTAAATTTGAATGAGTAGCTATAAACTTGCATCAAACTTGTTGATATTAGCATAGGTCATGACTCAGTGAAATCAGTGTGATGGCAGAGTGAATAAATAAATCAAGCAGAAATATTTATGGCCAGACATGTAACTGAATTTTGAACCAGCATCACTAAATAATTTTGTTTTAATTTGGTTTGTCTATTCCCCTTAAAGCTTCACGTTGCAGAACATCCGGCAGGACATCTAGTTTTGAAATGGTTAATAGAGCAAGATGAAAAAATGAGAGACAGTGGAAAAGCAGGTATGTTGGAAACACAGTTTTATTTGCTCACATTGACTTCAGAGTAATTTACTGTCTGACCTCAAGTAAGATAGTTGCAGTTGTTTCTGTGAGTGTACTAGTATATGGAAAATTTGATGTTACTGTTTCTATCTTTTTGCTGTTGTGAGCTGCTATACAAACAGAATGCCAAGGGTATGTTTGTTTTCTTTGCAATGCAAGCAGTGGTTGGGTTTTTTTCTCAGGGCTTTAATGGTGGAGTTCATTTCTGTGCTAAAATGTCTTGATAGCTTTGGTAGATTACATAGTAGTTTAAATATAATAATAAAAACAGTAAAGTCTTTCTTACAGGAACCCATGTTTCATTGGTGCTTGTAAGCCGGGCTGTAATCTTTACTGTGTTCATTAGTGCTGCTGGGTTAATGCTTTGTAACTGTTACTAAAATAATTTGTGCACAAAAATAGGACATCTTTGCTGGTTTACGTTCCATAAGGCAGATATTGGGCACAGATGTTCTCATCTTAATTTAGCTTTTAAACTTATGTTATTACGTAACTGCAAAATCTTCTGTATGTATCACTCTGTCCTAATAGTGATTGCTTTTTCTCATACAAAATGCTCAAAAAATGAAAGCGTGTGGTTGGCAAAGTGTAATCTGAAGGAACTCCTCTATGTGTAATAGGTTTTTCTATGTAGAATTATCAGATAATGTTAAACTTTTTATTCCTTTTCCACCTGCTACATTCAGGCATTCTTTTAAGAATGTTTGTTGTGCTTTATTAAATGTTTCTCAAAGTAGACTGTTTTCCCACTTCTCAAGCAGATTATTGAAAATGTGCAAAGGAAAAGTTTTATGACTGTCTTTCAGAGACTTGCCTATCTGAAATGTTGATAGTAATCTGGATTTATTTCTGTAAAAAATGTACAATTTCCAGTTTAATCACATGCTGTTCCCATTGGTTTCCTCCAAAAAGTACCATTCAGAATTGTTTCTCTGAGTTTATTAATTGTTGTTAAACCCCAAGCAAATCGTTAACACACGGGGAACAAGTTGTATAAAATCTCACGTGTCTTCAGGTGGAATTAGGATCTAAAGTGATAGTGAAAAATAGCTTCAGTGTTTGGGGGCTGGTGTTTGTTGGGGTTTTTTGTATTGTTACCAGCAAACTGGTCAGTTTGCTCAGCATGCCAAGTTGTAAGAACAGTTTCCATGCAGTTTAGTTCTTTAAATTCAGCTGGGGCCTTGAAGTCAGCCTGGGTTAGTGTGATGAATCTGAAGTCAACTTAGGCTTTCAAAGCCGCTGAAAAAATAGAGCCCTGGAGCATCAGTACAGCTGAAAAAGACAAAGTTTTTGAATCAATAGAGGATTAGCTCTGAAATTTTAAGTAACTTCTATTCAAATTCTTTTCATTCAGTTGTAGAGTCAAGATGCATGGAGCATTTTCCTAGAGAGGTGTTTATGTATTTAGTATATTGCATACAATGATCTGTTCAACCAGGATGATTTTGTCATTCTTGCTGAGTTCTGTCTTTGGACTGGATGCCTTCTATAATATATTAATAGCCTTTCATGCCCTTTTTAAAAAACAAACAAGTTTGCATACTTTATAATAGTAAACTGTCACACAGAGCTGCTGTTGTCTAACAAATTCCATGCAGTGCATGGAAGTAGTCTAATATCTATAAAGGTTTGCATTGCATTGAACAGTCCATTATTTTGAGGGAGCAAAACTTTGTGACTACTTGGGGGACAAAAAGCAATTTGATTAAATCAAAACTACAGAGAACTTTCAACAGTCTTCTTTGTAGAAAGATGATTGTCTCATTTTATTCTTCCCCTGCTTCTTTCCCACATTTTGCAGTTTGCTTTGGAAGAACACTGGTGGAACATGTTGGTATTGAGAATCTGAAGACCTGGGCAGAAGTAAATCGAGGTGCCATTATTCTTTGTTGGTAAGTAAGGCACATGACTACTTCTGATTAGATCACATTGTTAATTTCTTGAGCAGCTGAGAGAACATCAGTTGAAATTTCTACCAACAAAATGACATTCATTGTGTGCTATCTTGAATGCAAATGGCAAGTCTTGCGTAAAACAGGGATTAGAAGAATTCAAACCAGAGTTTCCACAGGTTATTCCTTGAGTTCCATCTTTTGTAGTACTAGGAAGCAGCTCAGTATCAGAAAATCTGAAGATTAAAAACAAAATTATTTTTTAAATTGTGCTTACCATGTCTTGTTTTACAAGCACAAAACTCTCAGAAGTGCAGTCCACAAAAAGCTACAATAAAATAATAAACTTTAGAATACCTGGGACTGGTGGTAGCATACAAAAATCTGGAAATGGTTCTGTGTTGTTTGTTTGGTAAATTATTGCTTTGTGTTGATGCCTTAATTGCAAAGCCTAAAAAGTTCTCATACTGAAGTAGAGAAGTGTTTGAAGAGACCATACGTAAGAATAGATTGTGCAAAGGCCTATGATGAGCTAACTGGTTCACAAATTTGAAGCAGTGAATCATGCAACTAGTGAGATCAAAAACACCCCACAGGGATCAGATTAACATTAGAGTTTTACTTTATCAAGAGTGAGCTGCAGTGTTAATCTATTATCATCACTGCTTTCACTTTGTAGCTAACTGTCAGTATCAGGTCATAGAAACCCAAGGTTTTGTCCTATAACCTGAGGTATGTGGTCTGTGTTCTGGAACTTTTGTATCAGCCTGGCCCTTCTGGCAACTTTCACTGAACCAATGCCAGCGAGCAGTTCAAACAGACAACATAATTTTGAACATTAAGTCCCTTGATCTCTTTTTTCTGCTCCACTTTTCTCTCTTGTAAAGTAACAATAGATTGCTTGGTGTTTGCTTTCCCTCTCTGGTCTGTATCAGTTTAGAGTAGGGCTACTTTGATGTTCCAGCTCTTTTGCAAATCCAAAGCAATTTTGTGAATCCAGAGCCATTTTCACATCTGTTAGCTAATCTGAGTTTAGTTCTAACTTTTTTTAGTCATTGTCATTCAGATCACTAGTGAAAGAACTGATAGTAGAAGAGTAGTTGCAATCCAGATACAAAACCAGTTCACACAACATCTTACTAGTCATATGTGTGTGGCTGTTAAGATTGTTCAGCTGCCAAAATAGTAATGCTCTTTCTTTGCCTCTTATAACAGGCCTTTAGAATTCAACAAATGCACCTAATGNCAATATTAATGCTTGGACATTTTTCCTTTAAGTCAAGGCTGAACAGATTATTTTAACATGTGACGTTGCTGGTGTATGTACTAAACTGTGGGGATCGTCCAAATAAAGTTGTAAAGTAAATTGATAGATTTTTTCCAGTATTTAACACTTTAATAACTGTTTGGTGATCACTGCGATAGAAGTCTTCTAATAGATATTGAAGACTTAGAGATAAAACAGGAAACTTGTAATTTCTCATTAAAGAAACTAGCACAGGAGTGGTGTATTTTGTGGAAAAGTCTGTGAGGAATGGCAGTCTTTCCTCTTCTCTGCTGTTACTCATATCACTTCAGGTGGAGTGTTGACAAGTGGCCTTTGTTACCAAGCAGAGGATTTTACCTTCCACTATTTTCACCCATACTGAAACTTAACATAAAAAGTATATTATAGGAGTGTTTGTTCGTTTGATGGAATTTTGTTGGTAGTGTTTGGTTTATTTCACTTAAATCTAAATTCTTTGTAGAATGAACTTCTCATGACTTCTTAGGCATGAAGTCCTTTTGTTTAGGCAGCTGAGAGCACACAAACATAGTGATGTCCTTTTGTTTCATTTCATGCGACACTTCCTTACCTCACTATCACATAGCAATTAATCGCATTTTTATTTAACTGCATGCACTGAAGTCAAGAGATTACCTAAATTGTACAGCAGTGATTAATTTAGTCCAGTGTAAAGTAACAGCATGGGGGGGGGAGGTTAACATAAAGTAATTGTTGAGTTTAAAAAACCCAGATACTTCTTGTTGTGGTTTGACACTGGCCAAATGGCAGGCACTCAGGAAAGACGCTTTCACCCTCCCCTGCCACAGCTGGGCAGAGGAGAGAAAAAATAATTGTCAAAGGGTTCATGAGTTGAGATAAGGACCGGGAGAAAACATTCCAAGGGCAAAACACGTTTAACTTAAAGATAGAAAGTGAATTTATTACTAACAGAATCAGAGGAGGATAATGAGAAGTAAAATAAGCCCTTAAAAAAAACCCACCTTTTTTTCCCCCTGCCTCTCCCTGCATCCCACTGACAGCGCAGGGAGGACAG
This sequence comes from Rhabdornis inornatus, assembly GCA_013397075.1. NCBI lineage: Eukaryota > Metazoa > Chordata > Aves > Passeriformes > Rhabdornithidae > Rhabdornis > Rhabdornis inornatus. Next base: position 143,886 of record VWZS01000625.1, read on the forward strand.
GGCATCAGGGTTTTGGTCAGTTCATCACCAAGATTTTCTTCCACTGCTCAGGGAGAGGAGTCCTTCCCCTGTGAGACCATGGGGTCCCTCCCACAGGACACAGTTCTCTGTGAACTTCCCCAGCATGGGTCCAATCTTACAAGCAGCAGCCAAACCACACCTCCAGCAATGTGAGTCCCTGCCACGGGCAGACAGGTCTCCCAANTGTGTGTCTACTTTGTTTTGAATTTCTTTTTAAATATGTCATCACAGAACAGAGGCATTACCATCATCTCTAGTTGACCCAACCTTGGCCAGCAGCGTGTCCATCCTCAGAGCCATCAGGGATTTGCTGTGCTGGACATGGTTGAAGCTTCCAGCAACTTCTCACCGAAGCTGCCCCTATGACTGCCCCCCCACTACCAAAAACCAGGCCGTATAAAACCAACACACATATTTTGTCATAGAGAATCTCAAATGCTCAGACAAAGGTAGTTTTCAGACAATGCTAGTTCCTACTAAAGCCATGATTGATTTTTGTTTTGTTGTTGGCTTTTGGAAGCCATCTGTCAAATATGTGCAGATCTGAAACTCAGAATTACTCAGTAACTCCATTTGAAGATTTTTGGCTATTTAGTCCTTTAAGCTTATTTGTCAGTTATAAGCAGTCACTGCATTCTCAGTAGCCTGGTGTTCTGTGGATCTTCTCCTTTCCTTGCCCTACTTACGTTTAATTTTTATAAAACTACCTGAGGCCTGGTTCTGACTCAGTGCTATCTTGAGGAGCCCAAAGGTAATCAGAGGACCCTCTGCATGTTTACATGTGTGTTAAGTACTTGAATGTCATAGATGCTTGCCTATATAAATTCCTATATATGACTTTTCTATTTATTTTTAAACTTGTAAATGATGTGTAGCATCAGGGTAAAAAATGGATAAGACTGTACTTCACCAAATACGTTACTGACCTCCTTTATTTCTGTAATCTGTGGAAGTTATGTTTTACATCCACGAAATACCTAGGTGCCAGCTTTCCAGACCTTGTAAGAACTTGGAGAAGAGTAATTTGAAAACACTCCACTATGTCACTATGTTGGTCTTTTGGCTGTTATCAAACATGCAGATGTTCTGTATTAAGAACGTTGTCTTGACATACCTATGGTTACTATGAGTTTGAAAGCAGCTGTACATATATAGCTGTCAGAAGCTGACATTCATTTTTAGAGATAAGTAAAATGGTGTCCAGAGTGGCTTGCTGCTTTGTGTGGTCCTTGTCTCTTGTGGTGAGTGAAACATATATACCTCTCCATGATAATTACAAATGTATTCAGCGCGCCTTTTCCCAGAATTCTGGACTTTCCTGCTTTTATCAGGGGTACATGACTCATAGAAGAGATGAGAAAATATTACCCTCATCTGTGTTGAATTCAGTTTTAAAGAAGGCCTCTTGATTAAATGATACCGTTACAGCTAAAAGTGTAACACAGTTTGCTGCTAAAGGTTGTTGTAAAGTCATAGTCATAGATAAAAATCTGGAATTAAGTAGCTGAAAGTTATGGTGTTGTCACATGGATATCCAACACTTTTCTGCCTATAGTGTTGCCATCCAGCACAGGATTTGGTGCCCTAAAGGAGACATAATTTAAGTCTCGTCTTAAGATACCTTAATTCCTTCAGTTCAGTTTGCCATGTCTAGTAGTTGTTTAAAAAGTAGGTAAGAAACAAGCTTTTAGGTTGATGCAAATTTAGGAGCCACTCGGAAAAATCCTAGGGATTGTAAGGACTTGTAGCATCATGCAGCCTGCTTCATACCAGCACATGGGTGTTGCAATTTGTTTCCATTCTTAGTGTATTTGTATGTCAGACTTGTAGTTCTGATCTGTTTTGCACAAACTGGCTGTAGAAGGCACTTTTCTAGGCAGTGTTCACTCATCATTTTGAAGTAGCAAATTTGGTGTGCCATTAACTCAGCAGATCTTGTATTTCAATCCAAGAACATTTCACTGTTAACTGAAGAAAGGGAAAAACACAGTCACTACTAAGCTGATAGTATTTTACAGCTTATGATGAATTTCTTTGTTTCTGAGGAAGAGAATTAATCTGGGAAATATGATTTGTTTTCCAGAAGTAGTATCTAAAAGGAGAACAAAACTGATAAGGCTTCATCATTCTTCACTAACTGCAGCATGAAAGTACAGTAGTGAAGATGCTTGATGTGTATTAGATGTACTTTACTGCATCCAGTTTTAGGACCCCCATTACAAGAAAGGCATCAACAACTGGAGTGAATTCAGTGAAGTGTGACCAGCATAGTCATGGGCTGGGTGCCTTGGCCTGAAGGAGAGTCTGTGGGGCCTAGTCTGTTTCAGCTGGGAGAAGGGACAGCTTGTGGGCTCCTGACGGCATCCCTGGCACGAACGGGACGGATGGAGAGCTAGTCCCTTCACAGCAGTGTATGAGTGGAGAGCAAGACAACAGTGGCACAAGCTGGAACACAAGAAGCTTAGGCTGGAGATAATTTCCCCATGAGGATGGTGCAGCAGTGGGGCTGGGGTCCGGGGAGTTTTGGCTGTCCTCAGCCTGGCAGGTTTGAAGCCCGGACTGGGTGAAACCCTGAACAGCCTGGTCAGACCCAGTATTTGAACATGCTTTGAGTGGGGGTAGCAGTTCCTTGCAGACTGATTTGTCCTCTATTGGCTGTGTTCTGACTTGGTGTTTCATATTTTATGGAATGTTTTACATTTTTTTGTAATACAGGGTGATAGCATCTGGCTTGAACTATATTCCTCTTAAATAGTTTTTGTTTCCCGTCACTGACAGCTACTTTTTCTATAACCTGCATGCTGACCTTTGATATCCTTAATTTTTTTCCTGTGTCTTGCAGCCTTCTCCGAAGCACTGATGAAAAGGTGGTAAGCACAGTCAAAAAAGGACTAAAAAAGCTCATCCCAAAGCTGAAGCGGAATAAAAATGTAAAAGGAGTAGAAGCATTACTGGAGAAATTGACTTCCTAGTGTAAATGAACCTAAAATAATTATTTACATCAATGCAATCAACTGAGATTTGGTAAGGTTTTGTACCATGGATGTTTTAAGAAGCAGTGTATGACTTTGTATATTAAATAATTTCTAAAACCACTTGTCATTGTAGTCATTCTGTTGTACACAATAGAAGATTGTTCTCAGAGATTGAAATCTCAAGACTTAAGAGCTAATGGAAACTTCTGAACATATAATCAAGGCATTCAACCTTTACTGATAACTTGCAAAAAAATGTTTTAGTGTTGTTATAATTTGCATGTGTTGTGCCATGGTTACCATAGAAACACAAGCATCTGTTCTGGACATACTGTGTTTGGGCAACTATATTTGTTTTAATCCCCTTCCCTCCTGGTTTCCTGAAAAAAAAAAGACCAAACAAACCAACCAGGAAGGCTACCCAGTCTTACTCTGTGACGGAGGCTATCGTCCCTAGGAACCAACAAGAATAAAATGGAAATAGTGTTTCTGACTTTTTTCAGAGAAGTTCATGAAGGAACAGCTGACTATTTCAATGGACCGCATTTTGGTTTCACTCAAGCCTTCTAACTACACACTTTTAAGCCCTAATAAACCCAAGGGATTTGGGGGGGAGAGGGGTGTTGATTTTTTTGTGGTAATGGGGGAGGGTTGAATTCACTTCCACATGATACCAAATCAGGATCCTATTGATTTTTCCTGCACCTTATTTTGATCTAGAAAAATGAAGCCAATATTTTATTTTCTCCATTTAGAAAAACATTCAAAACTTCCTTTGTAAGGCATTCATAGAACACCCGCCCTGCTGGTGCTCAAGGTTGTGCTGATAGACTGATCCAAGCGGAGAACCTGATTGATAAAATCTCCAGTTGTAGGAGTCACTCTTTACTGTTGCTTAGCTTGGCAAGATATGGCTCCATTAGTAACAGCAGGTACTTAGGCATTGCTTCCCCTAAGATAACAGCTTCCTCAGCATGAAGTAAAACACAACTACCAGTGGTTGGTTGCTAGTGGTTAAGTAAACTGGTTAAAGTTCCCATGATTTATGTACTTGAAATCAGTCTCCTAAATTACTGCATTTACTGACAGAGGTCATAATGATCCACCACTAGTCCTGCACTCCATTGGGAACTGCAAGTGCTCAGCACACATCACAGCCAGATTACCCAGTGTTAGACTCAGACTTGAATGCATTGCATGAGGTAAAATACTCTGGTTCCCTAGGGAGCACCTGTATGGCCCTGATGTTAAAGGAAATAATCAAAGCATCAGCTTCATGTAAGCACACATTCTTAACATGGCTGTTTGCTATTCAGTTTATCAGCACCTTCTCTAGCTATGACTTAATTTCATTGCTCCTATATGTCTGTGCCAGGTTCTAAACGTTAGATTATTGCCCTCAGTAACCTGAAAATTGAAGGGGATTTTTTTTGCCCTCCCTCTTTTGCTCTACCACTAATTGGAGCTACACAGTTGATCAAGGAATTGGAGCATCTTCCAGTGGGGAAAGGCTGGGGAAACTGGGCTGCTCAGCCTTGAAATCACTGGAGTAAGACCTCGTCAATGCATGTGAGTATCCAAAGGGAGAGTGCCAAGAGGATGGAGTCAGGCTCTTCTTGGTGCTGAGCAATAGGACAAGAGGCAAAGGGTGGAGACTGGTGCACAGAAGTTCCACCAGAACATGAGGAAGAGGTTTTTTGTGCAGTGGAACAGGTTGCTTAGAGAGATTGTGAAGTCTCCTTTCACTGGGGATATTCCAGAACACTCTGGTTACAATCATGTGCTAAGTGCTTTAGGATGACCTTGCTTGGGCAGGAAGGTTGGACCAAATGACCCACTGTGGTTCCTTCCAAACTGATTCATTCTGTGATGCTGTACTTCTGTAATTATTCAGCATAAATCTGTTGCATGTTTTGTTCAGGTTGGCTTTTTCGGAGTAACTTAAGACTTCTTAATAACAGTTCACTACCATTTAAATTTACTATCTGTTGCTAATTAAAACCATCTGGTTTATTGTCACAAAAGAAAATCATGTTACAGATGAGCATGTAACTAGTGAGCTGCAATCTTCAGTAGCTGAGAGGATGCGTTTACAAGGAGGAACACTTAATGCCAGGGCCAAGCAGGTCTAATTGGGATTAACCTTTAAATATTTACACCTACTCATAAACTTAGGTGGAATTAGAGGAGAGCACAGTCAGCAAAGTATCAGTAAATCAACAGATGCAAATAAACAAACAATGTTAGAAACCATTTTCATAACTGTAACATTTATGTACCGCCCAAGTAGCGTAAGTAAACTACAAATTACAATTTGGTTAATGATTTATTTGTTTTTATGAATTTGCCTATTTGAGTATTTTGTGGTTTTTTTGTGAACTAACAAATACTGCCCCCAGACAGGATCAATGAAAAGCAAGAGATTATTTATAAAGATTAAAGAGTGCATTTCACTGCTTTAAACTATTTAGACTTAAACGTACACACCTAGAAAATGTACTTAATCCCAGCATCAGAATGGCAATGGCATTAAGTGTTCCTGCTTGTAAACATCCTCTCAGTTACTGAAGATTGGATCTCATTAGCTTCTGTAACAGGATTTTCTTTCATGACAATAAAACAGATCAGTTTAATTAGCAGCAGATAATGAATTTAAATTGCAGTGAACTGTTTCTAAAGAAGACTCAGTTACTGCCAAAAAGCCAACCTGAATGAAATATGCAACAGATTTGTGACTGAATAATTAATGGTAAAATAAAACAGGGAGAAGAAAAAAATCTGGTACAACCCTTCTCAATTTTTGGGTTAATAAGGGGAACTAATACTTACAATCTGGCACAGACATACTTCCAATCAAGAGGATTACAGGGAGGAATGAAAATAAATCATAGCTAGAGAAGATGCTAATAAACTGAACAGCTAAAAGCCATGTAAGAATCTGTGCTTACATGAATCTGATCTGATGCTTTGATTGTGTGCTTTAATTACGGTTGCTTTAGCTGGATGTGTACCAGGCAGTTTATTTGCATTTTTGAGTCTGCATACATCATTTATTTTAAGTTATCTGTAGTAATTTGTAGTGACTAGCTGTTAGTTTTCCTTACTACAAGCTGAGAAATGCCTGTTTTCATAAAGTAGACATCAGTTAAGGTAATGCTATAGTTGCCACTGTTTTCCTACCAGAGATAGAACATAAATTTTACTGTTAAGGTGTGTCTTTAATGTGAATTGAAAACAAATTCTGGAATAGCCTAAATGGAAAGAGAGGAAAAGCAGGTTATGTGGAGTATGAAAGTTTGTTTCAATGGCTTAAGCTACATCAAGAGGTTGCCTGTTTTTTCCCAGTGAAGAATCTGACTGGATGAAGTGCTGTATCTGTCCCAGTCTGCCATGGTCTCTGTGGCTATGTGAAGGCAGAGAAGTAAATTTTCGAAAGATTCTGAAATAATAGTGATCCTTTTCTTGATTCAAGGGTTTTTAAAAGTATATGCTTTTTACTTTGTTTGATGTGTATTTTTTTGCCTACTTTCGGTTATCCGAAGTGCTCAAATTATTGCCAGCATCTTAATATAGCTTGTAGTAATTTTTTTATTGCCAAGAAAACGATGGAAGTGCGCAGGCTGCAAGTACATTTTTTGTCTGCTACTTGCTCAAAAGAAAGGCTTTGCCAGCAGTTATGGGGCATTTGCTTTAAAGCCATTTTCCCAAGGTGAAATGCCTGTCCCTTGTGACCAGCCAGCAACTCTCACCTTACTTAGCAGAAGTTGGAGGGTGAACCACCGTTGTGAGTGCTAGGACAGAAAAGGTGGTAATGATTGTTTTATTTTTTGTTCTTAGAGGACAGAAGACGCATTTCCTTGGTATTGATGCATAGTACTGTGTAACAGTGTGTTTTCCATTACCTTGGAAATAGGGGCATGCAGATGGGTGCGGTTGCACCTTAGTAGCTCTTGGTTTAAAGTACAGAAGAATCAGCCTTCCCCTTTGCTGCTGACAACAGGATCTTTGAAGAGCATGCAGTGTTTTACTTTCCCACTGATTCCGCCAACTTACGTTATCTTCTAAAACAAAAAAAGTACACGATGACTTTGTTTTCTGAGTGCAGAACTGAGGAAGAAATGGAATCAGCAGAAAATGCAGAGCGATTGACTTAGCTGGAAATAAAGGAGGAATGTTTGGGGACAGTATACACATTGCAGACAGACTGTGACCCTTAAGCTATGAGACTTTCTTGCTTAGTCCTGTGCATCTCTTGTCTAGTTGGGTTGTAGACTGTCAGAATGGACACCAGGCCATGTCCACATATGCACACCACTTGGTATTTATGGCATGTGTTCTCTTTATTCCTGTGTTACATTCAAAAAATTATATTGTAGGAGTCAAATATTAAAAGTGGGGGATTTTTAATTTCTTACATCTTTAAAACAGATTCATGCAAGAGTTCATTGCATTAATCAAGACATATTTCCTTTGGATTTCTTGGAAGAAATCTGTACTTCCCATTTAACATTTGGCATTATCAAGTGCAAGATTATTGCCAAAACCCATCCATTTTGCCTCAGTATATATCACACTTCTCGGCTGCTTTGTGAAAACACCAGAGTTCATTTACCCTTAACTGTATTATTCTTCCATCAGTTTCCTCGTTTTCTGCTTGGGGTTTAAAACTATTGCTTTGAGTTGCTCCCTTACATTCACCATTGTATAAATTGCACTTTTTTCTCTTTTTTTTAAGTTTTTTTGTTGTTTAAAGACCATTCTATGGTTTTCTGTGTCTTCTTTTAAGATCCTGTACTTTTAAGATGTGAAACCTTTTTAAAGATCTATAAATAGTAAATACCTTGTGTTAACTATCTAATAAAAGCGCAACAGATATTCCTGGAAATCATTGCTGATTAAGAAACACTAATTAATCTATCATAGTGGGTCCTCCATCTTTTTTCTTATTCCCACAAGTCTAAATTTCATCAGTTCAAGTTTTCCTTGACATGATTTGTAAATGCATACAGAACATCTAACCCATTTTACTGTAGCATCAAAGTAGCCAGTAGGGTGTTACACACTGCTCTGTCTGGAGGGACTGAGGGAAGGGAAAGTCACTGATGGCTGGAAAACCAGAAAGTATGTGAGTTTAAACACAGTTACCAGCAGTAATTCCTTGTGTATGCCCTAAACATCATATACCTTTGTGATTTTTCTCTTGCAGTAGTTGTATTGAAGTTTTGTCAAGGGCTTTACTGGCTGGAGTGGATTTAACCATCCTGTCATCTGCTGTCATGGAAGATGACTGTAATTGCTATATTTATGTGTCTTTCAATCAGAATGTGTCTTACAAGTACACTTACGTTTTGCACAATGCAAAAATCCTACAGATTCTCTGATTTCCACTGTTCTCCTGACAGCTGGCTCTGCCTGCCATTCAGGTATCTTGTTGGTCTGTGCTTTAACTAGAGTGTAGCTAAATGGATTACATCTTTTATTAGAATTTAAAACCAAAAATAAAATGTGTAGAGAAAGGAGCCTACAGGGCCTCTGGGTATAAAGACATGGACAAGCAGGTGCTATAAGCATTGAATTAAAAAGTCATCAAAAAGTTTTTATCCATTTGCAAAATGGATACAAATAAGACTTGTGGGGAAAGAAAGAAAACTAATCTGAAAGAGCCAACCATCACCACCACCACAAAAACCAACCAACCAACCAAACAAACAAAAACAAAATAAAACCCACAAGCAAACAAAAAAACACCCAGAAAACACCAATTAAAAGAAAGAAACAAACCAGGGGTTGTTATTTTAATGATTGACTAAATTATAAGCATCTCTGAGTAAACATTTTTTGGGGAGAAGAATAGTAAAATAATATGAGAATTTGTTCAGTATGTTGTGGTTGATAAAGTTTCTGTTCCCAGGCTGTGGTGAGATGAAGAACATCAGCTGACACAACACTTACAATGAAGTCATCTTCACAGCGTGGTGATAGCACCAGTTTTCAAGGCAGTTGTTTCTACAGTTGAAATGCTTTCTGAGGCTGTTTTACAAATTGGTGCCACCCATTTTTTTATACAGACATTTTCAATTTTTATGTGTTTTTTCCTCTGTTTATCTAAACAGCTAAAAATATTTAGATTTAGAGCCTCTTTCAAATTCTGTATCTTTTGATAGTGAACAGTAAAAAAAATAGGCCATACCAATTAAAAATGTCTGAGATATGTCTGAATTATTTCTCTGCCAATGAATTTAAAATGGTTGAACTTTTACATTACTGTAAACACTTAGTGACGAGATCTCAGGTTTTTGGTAGACTGCTTGAGGAAGATGCAAGCACGGCTGGCTATCATGGCAGGTAGCAGGCACCAGATACTGTTAAGGAAAAGGGGAGTCTGGCAGCCTATAACCTCTGTGCGGCAGCAGTGAACAATATTCCGTGCCAGAAGCTGTTCCCACAAGGGGACCCACCCAGCTACTTTGTCCTGCCCTAAAGAGGCCCCCCCGTCACAGTGGAAGGTACTGTCACGACCTACCTGTGATTTCCTCAATTTTCCTGAATTTCTGCAACATACTGGTTTGGGGGTTTTTTTGCTTCTTTGTTGTGTTGTTGGATGTCGTGTGTTATCATCGTTGTCCCTGTGTCCCCCCAGCCCAGCCCCTGCCAAAATTGGCGAAGGAAAAAGTGAACATGGTGGCCTGAAGAGCAGTTACTAAGTGGTGGCAAAAGACTGGCTTTAAAATATGGTACGTGCTTATCTGGTTATTAATGATGTCAAATTCTTCTGCTTATAAATCGAGCAAATCCACTTCAGGAATTTGAATGACAGTACAGAGTAATTTTTTAGAGTAGAACTAGGCACTGACAAGTTTTATTTAAAAACCTTGATAATCTGTATCTGAGGACTTGTAGAAAGCTTCCATTTTTTGCGGCATATTTCCATTAAATTAGCTAAGTACATAAAAAAACTTCTACCTCTGACCTTTCCCTATTTTAGTCCTACATAAAGGACTGGATTACAGTCAAAAGGCATGTAATTTTTATACGACTGAACAAAGAAGCCAATAAAAGTTTTGTAATAGTAGATAAGCATATTTTTGCATGACATAAAACCAGAATGGTCTAAACAGCTGAAACTATTTTTTGAAGCAAGGTGATGATTTTTGTTTCTTAGTCTTATTGATAGTAATTATATTTCATAATAAAAACTTGATGTTTTCCTAGCTGCTCTTTTAAAAATTTCACCTAGTTTGCTTGCAATATTTAAAGACTGAATATTATTATTTGCCTTAGAAACCTGGGAATAGTACCAGATGCTTATTAATCTGTGGTGTACTTTAGCTACCTCTTCAAGTGCTATCTTTCTGAATGAGAAAAGCAAACAGCTCCTGAACTGCACTGAGAAAGTGATGTTCTTCTATGACAGGATTTGTGCAGGAGCATATTCTAACTGGAATTCTTTCCACTCTCTCATGTAAGGACAAACCCTACATTTCTACTACCCCACTCATATTTTTTAAAAAAAATCATCTTATCTTTTCTTTTGTTTTTGTTTTTTTTCTTTTTGCTTTTCTTTTTCATCCCTCTTTTCCCCAACAATTCCCAGGACTAAATTAAGTGGAAGAAACAATGCTTGGCTCTCCTAAAAGGAAGCCAGGCAATCCAGATAAACTGTTTCTTTGTCTTACAGATACGCCATGTTTATAAGTCTATAGTGAAACATAATGATAGAATGTATTTTCCTTCTCCCTCAGGGTCTCATTAGTATCTGCAACTAGTTAAAATAGAGGACTTTAGCATGGCCATATTTAGAGAGATTTCTAATTTCTCAGTGGTTTGAGAATTCTCCACCCTGTTTCCCCAAAACCTTAGTTATGCGAAATTAACATCTCATAAAACAAGACTGTCTACTTTATCTTTAATAGTGTTGCCCATCTTTGTTGTGTTTAAGCATGTTTTCTCTTGATGTGTTATTTCAAAACCTTTTGATTGCCAAAGCCCTGTGGAATGCAAGTAACCAAGACGATCATGACTCTGCTGTGTTGTTTCTGGATGTCATCATGTCTACCACTTGACTGTTTCCTTTGAGTAGTTTAGGGACAGTGATGCCACCGAAAGTCTTTGTGGATGTGGCACAATAAATTAACTGAGTCTTCTGGGGGAAACATTGTGTCAAGAAAAAAAAAGAGCAGAAAAATAAAAGAAGGCAAAAATGCTTCATCCTCTTTCAAAACCAGCTGCTACAGGTTTGCACAGCCTTCTGCAGGTTCTCGAAAGTTTGTTCTGTGGTAATATGAATTTGTTCCTTGCTCTGAGCTGGCTGGAGATCCACTTTGTATGATTGGAGCAGAAGAGGATTTGTGGGAGGATCTTGCTAGTTCTTGTCTACATGAATAGTGCAGAAAGGGGTGGCACTGACAGAGCCTTGAGCAATACAGGCACTATCTGGCTCCTATAATGGTTCCTCGAATTTAGGCATAATCTTTGCTATTGAAATGCACAGACTTATGCTTGTCACCCCTAAAATAATAATAGTTAAGCCAAAGGCAGAAAACTGCATAAAATAATCCAGAAAAGAAAATTACAAATCTTAGGGTAAAAAACCTACCAAGCACTAACTTCTAATTTTCGGGAAAGTGCTTTACTCCACTAAGCTCCAATTCACCTCCTCAGTACTGCAGAGCAGGGGTGACAGCTATTGCAAAATAAGATCCAGCAACTTTTTGTAGCCTTATGCTTAGTGTTTTACTGCCAGAGACGTGTCCTCTGGACTGCACCCTTCTAATATTTACCTTGTGCCAGGTCTAGTGCTAGTCAGAACTCTTGGCACTGAGCTTGGTCATGAGCCAAGTGAGGATCTATCCCCACTCCCTCAAAGAGTCACATTTGTGTGCTGAGTCAGTGCACAGAGTAGTCAAGGTGGTACCAAAGCTGCCATCTGTGAGATGGTGGGGCTGGATGAGGGATGAGGAGGCAAAGTGCGCTGAGAAAAAAGAGTGGAGCAGCTACTGGGTGAGCTGAGGTGCCCAAAATGTGATGGTCTTGGTGCTCAGGGCACCCAAATGGGACCTGGTGGTACTGGTCACAATGTCTTGTGCTTCTGAAGGGACAGAAATCACTCTCCTTTGTGTCTGGCAGTGTTTTGGCCCACAGCCATTAGTCTGTGAGCTACTCTAAGTAAGAGTTTTACCTTCATGTGGCTGTAGTGTGTAGAGACTCTGGATTCCTTCTAAACTAAAGCCCTCAACTAAAGATTGCTTGAGCCAGAGGGGACTGGGTGTTTGGGAAGACTTTGCTGCTTGGTCAGGGTACTTTCATAGCTCTTTATTGAAGCAGAGTCTTTGACACCCTCTTTTCCACTCAGCTAAGTGCTGGAAACACCGAACTCTATGGTCTTCCTTTTACTGTCACCTTGTGGACCAATACTGACCTGGTGCACTGTGGAACAGATTTAGTTAGAGGGGTGCAAGACACCCTCTTCAAGCTGCATTTGAACAGTTAGAGCAGTACTGATTTGTGCATTGAAATCTTATTGAATAGATAAAGCATTTGCCAAGGGCATTCAATTCTGACTCCTGATTAAAAAGCGAGACTCCTTCTTCTTCTGCTTGTGTTTGGTGCAGAAAATCTATTTCATTACACATCTTCAAAAATACCCACTTGAGTAGGTCCTGCAGGTGAGGCAAATGGGGTGGAAAACGTGACTGGTGATCTTTGTCAGGTCTGAGGCTGTGACAACGTCCTGTCTCAGCAGTTAGTGCTCAGACTCTGGATTTCTGTAGGTGGCAAGTAGCTGCTGAGCCTGCCATGCAAGGCTGAGCATCTGTGTCCCATCTGCATCGTCATGCAAGTATGAATACCTTCAGCAAAGAAATTGGTTTACAGCAACCTATATTTTGGAAAATTCAGTAATCACCAGTTTTTAAGTCCTTTTAATGGGTCTAACTCAATTTGCATGTTGAAAATAAAGCATAGTTGTGTTTTTACATGCTTGTAACTTGTCACCTCACTGAACTGCAGTCAGAGATTTCCTGTGGTTCCTGGAAGCTTCTTGTCCTGTTGTTGCTGTGCAGAAGGGCTATGCAAATTTCCTAGAGCCAAAGCAAAGCAGCTATTCTTCTCAGTAAGTGCCAGGATTGTGCTGCTGCATTGTGTGCAGTCCAGAACAGCAAACATCTATCACATTGAACTCCCAGGGCTCAGCTGTGCTTTAAAGACGTGGTTTAGCTTTTAACAGAGCTGATCAGCACACAGCGTTCTGACTGTCATTCCTAAAGAACAAAATGACAGATGGGCTTATGATACGTTTGTCTGGAGGTAGAGAATGAGAAGAGCAAGTTGGTTACTAATTACCTTCCCACCACTGAAAGGAGAAATGTCTCCATGCTTGACACCATTCGCATGGTTGTGTCAAAATTAATGAACATTTTCACCCTCAGCTGTCCCAGAGTGAGCTTCACACCATTGTGTACCATGTGGCCCTGAGATTTTAATGCAGCCATTTGCATTCATCAGGGCAGCACAGGCACAATGTGAGAGCTCAGGAGTTTTGAAATGCATCTCTGTCATCGAGATGCCTTGCAGCAGGAGTGCTGCTGAGTAACAGCCATGGGTCATATCAGTGTACTGTCACTGCTGATCCTTTTCATTACACTTTTTTTCTTTAAGGTCTTTGCATCTGATTATCAATAAAATATTTTTTCTTTCAGATCAGTTATTCAGATTACTGTTCCTAAATTGGTATGACTGCTCTTATGTAAAAAAAATATTCCTGATGGTCTCTGAAGTAATACATAAAACTGCAATTCCATTTAATTATTGTTGGTTTTATTTGTTATTTAAGTGTTGGGATGAGTGTAGACACATGAGAAATCCCCATCAACTGTGCAAGAAGACACAGTAATCTTAGGATACAAGGAACTCCTGAGGGTGAGCTAAGGTGTTAGGATTGTGTCCCTAATGCCTGTATGTACCAGATAATATCAATTATCTTGATTGTAAATTATATTTAAAATTTGTTACAGTTAAATGCTGATAAAATCCTTGGTATGGTCCTTAAGAATTACTACCCATTACCCAAAGGAATCATATTTCCTTTGATTATTTTTTAAATACTGCTTTAATACTTACATTCCTTGACAGGTCTATTATTCTAACAATCCAATGAGTAGATACATTAAATACTGCAAATTAAATTATCACTTAATCCTATACCTAAAAAAGGATTGGGTTTGGAAATGTTTTCAGATTTGATCAATGAGATTAATCAACTCAGACTCCAGAATTCTTTGCTAGTTCTTGTCATACTGAAAGATTACTATAGAGGTGGGGAGTGGGAAATACTGAAAGCAGTGTATTACTTGGCTAGGCTGGGAGATAGGAGGGGTCATTTGCAGAACTGCATTTGAAAAATAAGTTTGGAACAATGAAGCATAGCTATCTGGCAATAGAAACAGAGGCTGATATTTTAAGGAGTACAGCTGCTGCTAATATTTAGGTAAGTGCTTGAGGCCATTTTCCTCTAATTGAAAGCCAATGCAATACCAATTTAAGTGATGCAGTCAGTATATTGGGTATTCTGTTTGTTTAATTTTTGACATTGCTTTGACAGAGGTAAGGTGACCCTTAATGCCAGCAATTTGTTTTCAGTTTGTACAATTATGGTGGGTCTTTATTGTCAATCTAATCAGTAGCAGGGGGTTCAATCTTCATGTGGACCTTATTTAGATTGTTTAATCTGAAGGACGTAATTTCAGAGAGTCAATGAGCACTTAAGTGCTGCACACAGGCTATCAGAGTTTAAGAAAATCTGTTGTTTTAATCTGAGCCTTTCTAGTTTCGAAAACCCCCTTCAAAACAGATTTCACCATCTACTTTTGTTACTTTTGGCCCTTTTTGTTTGTCTTTTGGCTGATTTATTTTTCCTCTTTCTCTCCAGCTTCTTGGTTGCTCCCCAATATCCAAAGAACAAGCTATCAATGCTGAGACAAAGGGTGGGATGCACCCTCTCCACAGCACTCAGATATTTTCCTCATGGCTCTCCGTGTGAAGTCGACCTTCCCTCTTTCTTTCTTGAGAGCTGTGTACTCATAGGCCTTCAGCTTGCTGTAATAGTCTGAGAATTTATTGTAGAGGATGGAGATGGGCATGCCATTCAGGATTATTCCAAAAGCAATGCAGAGGAAAGCAAACAGGCGTCCAAGGTGAGTTTCTGGACACATATCTCCATATCCCACTGTAGAGATGCTGACCTACAGGCAAACCGACACGCAGCTTATTAGCTGAGAAGAAGTACATAGACAGATATGTTCACCGATCAGGGACAATATTAAAGTTAACTCTTTTGTACTTTGCATTGTANTGAGTTTGCTTGGCTGTAGGGAGAAGAGAGATGTGACTCCCTGTCATGACCCTGACCATGCAAATCCACTGATAGCTGCAACCCTGCTCCTTCATCATGTCACTTGGAACAGATGTCCTATTTCTAAATCCACTGTGCTGATAAAGCCCTGTATTTGGGACTTATTCTGTGGGTTGTATATTGAGTTTTGCCTTTGTTTGTCATATATATATCAGGAACTAGTGAAAAACACATTAAAACCTTCAATTATGAAATGAATTTTCCTATTTGCATTACAGGAAGAAATGATCCAGGACTTCCAAGTTTCTAGATAAAATCCCCTTTAATAATTCCATACCTACAAGGAAATGTAGCCTGGAAGTTTTTGCTTGCAGTGTATGGTTGCAACATGTATAGTTATGGTGTTGAATAAGTACACAGCTGGGTAATTTTTGCTGAATTTCCTTTTGAAGAAGGATTTAGGGGTTGTTTAAAATGTTTAGGCTTTGGCTGTTTGATTTGTTTTGATTTTGGTTTGTTTGTTTGTTTGTTTATTTGTTTTTGAGAATGATGGCATTTAGTTTATTTGTTTTATATAAATCTGAACACTTTGCCAGCTCATTGTACACATACCTTCACATGTTTCTTCTCAGCCAATATAATTTTCTCTTTCTACCCTGTGGATATATGAGGGAACTGTGTTGTGGGTCCAGTGCTACACCAAGTACTGAAATACTTCCATTGTAAAATTCAGATAAAAAATGAATTGATGTTTGATTATGGAGATGCTACATTTGAAAGCTATACTCTCAAACAGTCAACATAGGATAACTCCTAATTTGTTTAGTTTCACTATACACATCTTAATGTTTTATAATTTTTACACTTTGTAAATATAACTTACTTTTTTTCCTGGCAGGTAAAACTTGCACGTTTCTGTCACCTCTCACTTTCTAGTCTGTGCAAGGGATCTTTTTCAGCCAGTGAATTTTATTTAATTTTTTTCGCAGTGTCTCAATACACTGTGTGTATCAGTTAAACAGTAACCTAAAACTCTGACAAAAAAAAGCCACAGAGAGTAGGACTTTCACTATAATGCCCTTGTGGCTTTAACACAGAAATAAGTCTTTAGAAGGTCACTGTGTAGAGTTTGCCACCCTCTAAAATGGTAAATAGAATATTTTAAATGAAGAAAACCTTAGAATACATGACACAACACTGTGTGAGTACATTTTTAGGATGCACCTGGTGTTTCCTCTGGAATAAAAAGGATTAGTGATTCAGTTTAATGGAAATTAAGTCACTGGATTTAAATGCTAATACAGGATAAATATCTCCAAAAATAAATACTGAGATGAAGGCAAGATGTTTATCTCTACCAGCCAGGACAAAAACATTGTCCTGTGATAAGGTTCTGTACCACTGGCATAGTCTTATGCATTGTCTGTAACAATTTAGGAGGGATGCTTCTTCTCCTGTGTATGTGAGATGGTGAATACTGTTGGATTTTTATAAAATTTGAATTATCTAGGTATTTTAATTTACAGTATTAAAGACCAAATACGCCTTAAAAAAGCGTTTTATACTTTGGAGTTGCAATGCACATGATACAGCTTCTGTTTTGAAGACAGTTCAAAATTGCCTGTTTTAAAGACAGCCAGAATTGCTCAGCTGAATAGGCCTTTTTCACCTGGCCATGTAAGTTTATTAGGAATATCTAAATGATTATGGTGTCACCAGTTTGCAAAAATAAGCCCTGAAGACTTTGCATGTTCAGAAAACAAAATATATTTTAGCAATGTATGAATCACCAATATTTTCATAGCCTTTGTATATCACTTACGGATGATCTGTGAAGACCACATTACAGGACTCTTTCCTTTATTCACTGATTTTTCCATCCTTCCATGGCCAATCTTAAAGAATATTTGGCACAGTTACACATTCGCCTTTATATATACACACATATACACATTTATGTGTGCACATTTATATGTGCACATATAAATGTGTGTATCTATGCTTGTCTGTAATGCTTTTTTTCTGCCATGTGCTAAATCGCTGCAAATGTGTGGTAAACCACCACATCTCATTGTCCATGGCTAAACCAAAAGTGTAGACCTTGGGCTCCAGGGCAGCTGGCCAGGAGAAGTGACCTTGAATGGGTTGGGATTACTATCCAGTGGGCCCCATATGCAGCTTGGTGCATCCAGTGCCTGTGCTGATCAACCATCATGAGATATTCTAACTCCTATCCAGTCTATTTGCATGTGTTTCTTTCTCTGGGGAAGTGACTGGGACAGAGCCAGACCCATAGCCATGCGCAGGGCTCAGAAGTGCTCCTGGGCCCCCACGTAAAAATGGACTATGCAGGCTGGCATCAGCTACTGCAAAACAAAATATATGTGACAATAGCCTAGGACAAGCCTTATGGTTATGGATGGCCAAGATGTGGGTCCTGTGCCTTCCCTTGGAATTGACAATGTCTAGCTACCCACTGGTTTCATCTAGGATGCTATAAATACACACATCTTCTGCAGCACAGCAGAATGCAATCTCTTGTGTAAAACAACTGTTGGTCCTAATGGATTTTTAGCAGTCAGAGTTCTGGGACAGCTTTCACTTTAAAGTTTGAGTGATCTGACTGTAGTTAATAAACTATGTCTTACCATCTTGCAGTTTTATGATGGGTCGCAGAAGATCTATGCATACAATAAGAACGAAAACACTGTAACTAGATAGCCTAATGCAGGCATTTTTTTCCCTATTGTTTTGGCAACAACGACAATGGCAGTAAATTGGGAAATGCTTTTTTATTCTGTGTGTCTGCCCAGTTCTTCTTTAAAGGTGAAAACATTGTCTGCATTTGGAGATACGGGAATTTCAAGACCGCCTGCCTGATTAAGCCTTGATTTAAGCTTACAGAGAGTTGAATGAGTGCATGTGTGTGTGTGCGTGCGCATATGTCCTGTAAGCTCAGAATTCACAGCAGATGTTCACTGATCTGAGCCTGTTGTTTTCAAGCCTGTCAGCAACTCCAGCAAGGAAGGGGAGGGGAAGGAAGGGAGGGTCTCTGGCTACCCAGCAAGGTAAGATGTGTTTACTTACGGCGGCCCACCACCAAGCATGGGGAATGCTGGTGAAGTTGGTACTGGAGACATCGTGCTCCACTGTGTAGACCATGGCAGAGAAGGCAAAGATGCCCATAGCAATGAAGAGCAAAAGGCAGCCCACCTGCTGGTAGCACTGGCGCAAGGTAAAGCCAAAGGCACGCAGCCCTGTGGAGTGGCGGGCCAGCTTGAGGATGCGGAAGATGCGCATGAGGCGCATGATGCGAAGCACTTGTCCTACCTTGCTCACCCGTCCCACCTTCTCGATATCGTGCTCGTGCTGGGAGCCCCGACCCCGGGGCTGGTCATCGTCAGTAAAGCATTCAAGCAGCAGCTGCAGATATAGGGGCAGGATGGCAATGAGGTCTACTGCATTGAGGGCACTGCTGGCAAAGCGGCGCAGGTCTGGGGTAGAGACCAAGCGCAGCAGGTACTCCAGTGTGAAGAATGCAATGCACAAGGTCTCAACATGCTCCAAGACAGGCCGACTATCCCCACTCTTCCAGTCTACCTGCTGCATCTCCTCTACTGTGTTGAGTGCCAGGGCCACCACAGAGATGAGCACGAAGAAGCTGGAGGCCACTGCCATCACTTTGGCAGTGACAGAGGAGAAGGGTTTCTCCATGAGGTTCCAGAGGCGCCAGCGCTGGGGACCGTAGTAGCGCATGTGGTGGAAGAGCTGCTCATTCTCCTCAGCCTCTGCCTGGGAGCGCAGCTCCCGCTGGACCTTCAGCTGCTCACTCAGCTCGTCCCGGCGCTCCTCAAAGCAGATGCGGCAGCAGCGGGGTGTGTATTTGAGACGCACGCCCCAGTAGCTCAGCTCCTCCAGGAAGCTGCGGGGGCACAGCTCGTCTCTCACCCGCAGCACGCCCGAGGCATAGAAGTTGTACACCAGCTGGAAGACAGCTGGGTCCCGGTCAAAGAAATACTCATCAACCTGGGCAGCGTAGTCATCACACAGGCCCAGCTGGCAACGACGGTCAGTGGAGGTAGCCAGGCGGCCCAGGCGGGTCTTGGGATAGATGGCCACTGCCTGGTAGGTGAGGCGGTAACTTTGGCCACCAACATTGATGTTCAGCACGGATGGAGCAGATGCTGTGGCTGGGGTCCTGGAGGAAAGAGCAGGCGAACAAGGAATAAATGATGAGGCCTTGCCTTCTCCTTTAAATGCATCTTCATGTGGCCAGTTTTCTTGTTCTTTCTCTTCATCTTCCTCGTCTTCATCATCCACATAGTAGTTGTAATTCCCCTCAGATCCTAGTTGCAGCAGGGGTTGGGCATTCAAGGAAGCGGTGGCAGAGGAACCACTCTGCTTGTCTACATAAACGACTTCCTCTTCCTTCCCCTTGCTGGGCTGCAGGAGGATGTTTGGTGCCTCCATCTCTCTGCCTTTATGTTTTAGGAAAGGAAACTCTTGCTGCCTGTTAAACTGCAACATAATATTATTCCTTACTCTTCTGCCCTCTTTTCATTCACCCGATCAAGCAGTTAACACCAGTCCTTTTCAACGCTGCAAAAACTGACAACCTGGTTTTCTTCTCTCTTTATCTCAGAAGTATCATGCACAGCAGTGGTTCTGCATATTTCTCCCTGCCAGCCACCACTCCAGTTGTTGTGAAAGCTCTGTGTGGGATATAGACACATGAAGACTGCTGTTGACCGTTTTAATCTTGCTGACAGCAAAGATCTGAGTGCTTAGAGGAGAGGATTTAAGCGCTATTATCCTGTTCAAGCCTCGTTTCCCTTAGGCTGTGACGTGAATGATTATGGATCCAAAAAACTATGAAAAATCAGTAGGGGGGGAAATCCTCTAAAGTTTTATTGCTAATAAAACCCACACATTTTCCTCTTTCAAGCATATCTGGATTAAAAATAATCTCAAATAAAAATGTATGAGGGGCAGAGAGAAAGAGAGCATTACAATTTTTTTGCATCCTAGTGAGCATATCATGGCTTGTTTTTCTTCAATGAAAATTGTTAATAATTGATATGCAGATAAAGGGTAGGAGCTCACTGGAGTAGATCTCAAAATGTTTTCAAAAACATGATCAAATAAAAGTAATTTAATTTTATTCACAGTTAGAATACCTCCATTTGGTTAAGAGCTAAGGAATATTTCAGCCTGTGCCTGAAGTTTTGGATGTACTCTGCAAGTGCAGGTCTAATGCACAGTGGAAGCAAAGGACAGGGGTGTGAAGGGGTTTTCAGCTTCAAACTCTTCATTAGCTGCTGAGAAAGAGCGTAAAGCCTCTGTTCCTTTTGCAGATAGTGTTAGAGTAGGATAAAGCTGCAGTGGGTAACTAGAAGGACAGGAGAAATGCTTTCCTTGTGTTTGGATGGAGGTTTCATCTTCAGCTCTGGTTGAGCTGGCACCAGGGATTCCTGTAACAACGAGCATCCCGAAAACCATGTTACTTCGTTTTGTCACTGAGAGCACTTCAGCTAAGCTGGAGCTCCTGTAGAGCAGGGGATGCACACAACAGAATGCTGGTTCCTTGTGCATGCTTTTAGCACCTGACTTGTGACTCCTAGGCAGCTGCTCATTATTCCACCTGTATCAAGGCTGGTGCAGGAAGAGACAAGGCACTGGAAAACTACTAGCTTTGGCAACACCCTTGCTGGTCTGGAAGGCTTCCCACCTGCAATTCTGTAGCCTGCCTTCTGCTCCCAGCTCCCTTTCGCACAGGCTGCTGGGACAGTGTATCCCAGAGCACTGCAGCAGTGTTTTCACGTCCTCAAACTCCTGGTCTTCTGCATTGGTCTCCTGTCCTTGCACCTGCAGACCCCACTACTGTTGTTTTGGTAGTGTCCTATGTGGAGCAATCGCTGTTACTATGAGAATGTCTCCTTTTTTCCTGTATCCTTACCTCCAGCTGTAGCTTTTGTATTTATATTTACCAGTTCTTGGCAAAATGGAGGATGCCATAGCTGAGCATTTTACAATACTTTTGGTCTCAGCCTGTATTCTAGTGAGTGGATCCCACTAAACTGTTCAAGGTTTCTTTGATTCACACTGTTTAAGGCCTGAATTATTTGTAATTTATATTTAACCCTGCTTGAAAGTGAGTTTGTCTCCCCTGCCAGTTCTCTTCCTTGATGTAAAAGAGGCAAGGCCCCTATTAAAAGGGATCATCAGTACCTCTTCAGAGATACAACCTGGTTTGCAGTTTGCTTTGAGCATTAAACCTCACAATGGTGAGTCCTTTGCATACCAACCTTAATGCAAATTCCTGTCAAGTTTCAAAGCTGTTTCTTTCCCCTAAGAAAACTAATTCAGATGCTAGAAAAAGGTAGTTCACAACACCATCATTTTAGTACTGAAAATCCTTGAATATTTCTTAATCAAGACCCACAGTAGACTATAACCGTATTCCTTATGCCAGTCTCTGCTGTAGCATTTAATTTTGCTTTTTGTCAGGCTCCCTGGCCCCTTCTAAGAGATATCCGGTAAGGTTTATTGCTCACTATTCCAGAGATCATTTCTTACACCATACCGCAGAAGCAGTAGCTTCTACAGGGTGAACTTCACGACTGTCAGGCACCAGTTCCTCATGCACCTGGACTCAGACCTTGGACATCATTACTAAGCAAAGCAAGGAAGATCACTAGCTTTGTTCTGCTCAGACTAATCTCTTTGACCTAAATATTCTTGGGAATAGAGCTCTGGGGCACCTGCTGCACTCTGCTCAAACTTGCCTCTGACTGACAAAATAGCTAAAATAAAATAGTTTCATTTATGCTCTTTATTTTCCGGTGGGAGCTGATTCTGAGGTGTTAGATTCTCAGTCTAAATACATAAGAAAATTAAGTGACTAGAAGGAGACCACTTTTTCCCTTATCTATCTTATTCAGTGTGCCACTTTTCTTCATAAATGTCATTAGTAAGAATTGCTTGTCTTTTTGTATGGGGAGGAGCAGACTACGGGCTACTTAAAGAACTAGTTAGTGAAGTCCCTTGGGAACCCTTTTTTTTTTAAAGTTATTTGAGTTACATGCCTGTCCTTTCTCAAGAGCTCTCTTTTAAGAGCGCAGGAGCAGCCAAACACAACGTGTTGAAAGCCAAGCCATTGGGGCAGAAGGCTGGCTTGGCTGAGCAGTGTGCTTAGATGGAGAAGGAAAGCACATGAACATTGGAAGTGAGGTGACATGGGAGGATGACAGCATCTGACAGAGATGCTGCTCATTTCTGTGGAGAGAAAATCTGTGTGACCAAAACTCAGATAGAATTCAAGCTGTCTAGGACAAGCTGTGAAGGAAAGCAAAAAGGGCTTTTTTGATTTTTGTGTGTTAACAGCAAAAAAAGGATCAGAGATTACATTGGTCCATTGCTTAATGAGGTCCAAATAAAATTGCAGACACAGCAGGGATCTTTAGAGCTGGAATCTTTGGAGCCCATTGTTGGAAGGCTGTCACTTGGGGAATGATGTACTCCCAGGCAATCCTGAAATTGTTTGAGACTTGCTGTTTCAGTTGGATGCACACGGGTGTATGAGGCTGGACAGGATTCTTTCCATGGAAGAACTGGCTGATGTACTTGGCAGGACCTCACTCCATTATATTTCATTTGTCTTGTGGGTCTGGAGACGTCCCAGTCAGCTGGAACCTGGAAATTTGTTCCAGTATTCAAAAAGGGTAAAAAGAAAACTCTGGAAGTTATAGGCCTGTCACTTTCACTGCAGCATGTGGTAAAATTATAGGGAAGGTTTTCCTGGAAGCTACTGAAAAATGTTTGAGACGCAATGCAGTCATTGGTCACAGCCAGCACAGGTTCACAAGGGAAAAGTCCTGTTTGACCAATTTAATTTTCTTTTATGTCAAAGTAACCCATCTAGTTGGCCAAGGGAAGCCAGTAGATGTGGACTGTTCTTTATTTTAGCAGAGCTTTGGGTACTGTCTGCCACAGTACCCTGTTGGATAAACTGCCTGTCACACAGCTAGTTGAGTCCATAATGCATTGTGTGAGCAACTGGCTGGTAGGTCGGGCTCAAAGGGTTTTGGTAAATGTTGTTACATCAGACTGGCAGCCAGGGACCAGAGGTTCCCCAGGGCTCCATTTCAGCGCCAGTGCTCTAAAATGTTTTTAAAAAAGATTTGGATGCAGGGATCAAATGTACATTAAGTAGGTGTGGTGATGATAATACACTAGGAAGAGCTGTGGACTCCCTTGAGAGTAGAGAGGCTCTGCAGAGAGATGTGGGTAGATTAGAGATTTGGGTGACTATCAACACTTAGAAATTAAACTAGATCAGTTGCAGGATTCTCCACCTGGGATAGAGTAACACTGGACGTACATGTAGATTTGAGGACAAAAGGCTTGGGGAAAGAGATCTGGGGGCCCTAGTCGATGGCAAGTTGAACATGACGCAGCAGTGCCCTGGCAGCCAGGAGGGCCACCTGTGTCCTGGGGGACATCAAGGACAGCATCACCAGCCAGGTGAGGGAGGGGATTGTCCCTCTCTGCTCTGCACTGGAACAGCCTCACCTCGAGTGCTAGGGACAGTTCTGGCTGTCACAGTGTAAGAACATCGAACTATTAGAGTGTCCACAGGAGCGTGACCAAGACGGGGGAAGTTCTCAATGGCAAGACTGAGGCCACTTGGTTTCCTCAGCTTGGAGAAGAAAAGGCTGAGGTTACCTCAGGGCAACCTACAACTTCCTCAAGGTGGGCAGTGGAGCGAATGGTGCTAATCTCCTCTCTCTGGTGGCCAGTGATAGGATAAGGCGAAATGGAATGAAGCTGAATCAGGAGAAGTTCAGACTGGACATTAGCAAAAGGTTCTTCATGGAGGTGGTGGTCAGCATTTGAATCATGCTTCCCAGGGAAGAGGTCACATCACCAAGACTGTCAGAATTTAAGGACTGTCTGGACAACACTCTTAGTTATATGGTTCCATTTCAGGTAGTCCTGTGAGGAGTGGGGATTTGGATTTTGTGATTCTTATTAATTCCTTCTAATCTGAGATACTGTATGATTCTCTGATTCTATGGATAGATGAAGAAATGTGAAAACTCAGCAGTCAGTAACACTGGAGAATGCTGTCCAATCAACCTGACAGTGCTCTGGGTACCAGCTTCCTGAGAACAGGATTTAACAACAGAAAGCTATATCAAAATGGAAAACAGTTATGATCAGATGGGTCTTTGCAAACCTTCATTTTTAGGAGTGCTGACTTTTCCAGGATAGGGGGCTATTGTAATAATACAACTGTAGTTGTAATACTCTTTCACTGAGCAAATCAGCTTCAGAATTGAGTATATGTGCTTTTTCTTTGTTTAAAAATTAGAGAATTTTAAATTAAAATTGCTTTAAAGAATTCATATGATCCTATAAACCTCAGTCGATTAGTTCCTACCTCATGAGGAATTTTTCATAGATTAGTTTTTCAAGTAGTTTTTTAATGTCAGGACAGGCCTGTAAGATCACTTGTTCTGGCCTACTTGAACAATGAAGCTAGAACTTCACTCAGTAACTTTGCCATTTTGCCATGTTTCAAAAGGTCCAGCCAGGCTCTTTCCTTAACATCCAGTGACTTCTGAAGCTAAGTCGACCGTGTGGAAAATACTGCTAATGGTGATTATTAATGATGTAATAATTAATAATGTGCTGTTTATCATTTTAGGGCACTCAAGAAACTATGTAATAGGGCTGAAGGTAGACTGGCTGCAATGCCTGCTGAAACTGTAAGGGGTGACTCAGCAGGTAAGAGAATTAGGATTCTGTTCTGTCTGCCTCTCCACATTCCAGTACTTTGTAAAGAAGGATTGGCAAATAAATGAAAATGCAATAATTTTTAAAAAATCCTGAGCTAGAGCTTTTCAAAATAAAAAG
>VWZS01000625.1:170026-184704 GCA_013397075.1 Rhabdornis inornatus
CACCCCCCCCCACAAAAAAAGGGGAAAAAAAGAGGTACAATTAACCTTGGATTCCTTTTGGTGGCATAACAGTGAGTTGTGTTGGACCCAGTTACAGAACAATATGATAGTTACATGTGTCATGGCCTCTGGATAGAGTTTTGTTTTTATTTATGTGTTCTGTCACACATTGTACTAAAAACTGCTAGTTCTTTACTTAGACCACTGAAATCAGATAGCAACATGGAAAAAACCCAACTCATTCATGCACTTTCCTTGTAACAGGATCACACAGACTTTGGAAGGACTTAATGCAAGACATATATCCAAGAATAGTCTTTTCCATGTTCTGTCCCTTAGCAAACATATCCGTTGTAACAACTTTTTGCATTGTTCCTTCTTGTTTCCTTGGGTGTAACTGCTTCTCCTGAGCCTTCCTTATACCAGCACTACCAGTTACTGTAAGTTAGAACAGCTTACCTGTCTCCTGAACATTTACTTGCTGCTTTGCAGCTGAATTACCCTCATGTGTCTAATGCTACATCCCAAATCTGAAAGAACAGCTTGGCATCTGCCAGATCCTCCTTCCAGAGACGTATCAAGCTTCACACAAACATTACCTTTAAGGAAGGGAAAAGGGGTGCCATGCTCCCTGAAGGGAATTTTTTGACCCCAGACTTCTGAGTCCATAATCCATGGCGTGTTTTTTCAGGCTGTGCTGTTGTGAAATTCTGTTTGCTTTATGCATATGCATTTCACACCTCTCTCTCTCTCTCCCCGTGAGTTTGGGATTGCAGCTGCACGTCCTCTGCTTTTCTGGAATTTATTCTTGCTTCCTTCAGTGCCCCTGTTGTATCTGTGCTGTACTGCCTTTGTCCCACCTATCTGCCTGTTCTACAGCAGCATCTCTCACTACAAAATCAGTGACACTAACATTCCTCCGAGTCGGCTGTTTATGTTCCTCATGAAGACTTTTCTACCCACAGCATGTTTGAGGGCTCATCTTTTAGTTCAAAGAATATAAAGTGTATGCTTTTAGCATATCAGTTGAAATGCTGCAAAATTATTGGAGTTTCCTTACACACAAGAAAGATTTGCTAAAAATAAACTAGCTGCTCCTTGAACTTTTCAGATGAAATTAGATAACTTTGTGAAGTGGAAGAAGAGATTTCAATTGTTACTGAGATTCTTAATTCTGAGCTAATTGTGATTTTAAATTCTGGGGGATATTTTCCAAACACTAACAGATTTTTAATAAAGCTCTCTATCTGTAAAGCTGCATACCAAGGAACAAATCAGTTCAGGGGCAAAAATAGCTTTTGCAAGCCTGGATTTTAGCCAGTTTTTGTGTATGGATGTTTGCATACACACATATTTTACACATATGCGTGCAAATCTGTCAGCAAGAGTGCTATCCTTATCCTAACTATGTGCCATTGGTAAACCACTTTAATGCAGTGAGCATTTTGGGCATATCATGAAAATATAGTTTAGTGATTTGAACAAGTTACCTTTTATTTTCCTGCTGTGGCCCTACACTGCACTGCACTGGATTGATTTACAGGCTAAACTTTTCCAGAGGAGAGTTCAAATCCCAGCTCTGTACTTCTCTTGCTCAATGTAATGCAATACCCACAACTTTTTTTCTTTGTTTTTCTCAGAAATTGTCATTGTTTGGAGAGCGAATAAGATTGAGAAACAGTCTTTTGCTGATATTGTCTCTGAAGAAATAATGAATATACCTTTGAAAATATTTCTTTGATTTTGACTTCTGGTGAAAAACAAGTTCATTCCTTACCCTACCCTGAAAGGCTGGCAAGAGAAAGAAATAGGTAAAGCTGAAACACTGCAGATGGTTTTCAAATGTGACAGAGTAACAAGTGCCTGTTTAAGTTAATCACTAGCTTTGTCGAATAGTGCTTAGAAAATTGTCCTGAAAATTGCTGCTTTTAGAAAATACACTGTGCTCTGCTGTTTTTAAAAAAGGTCACAAATCCCTATTTTATAATTATGAATGTTAATTTTGCTGTAATGACACGTTAATTGCAAGATGCTTTCTTTCAAACTGGAATTGCAGATCTCTGTACACAAGATGGTCTCTTGAGATTTGCTTGGAAGAGAGTATCTAGAAAATATTCTGCAGAAACATGGTATGATTGCTATTGTGAATAACCATTGCACAAATTAATGATCTAGGTAGCTTAAAAAACAATATCAGCAGACTTACAGTTTATATCTCGAAGTAGACTTAGAAAAGTAAAATATATTAATGAAAGGTGATTCACAGTAACATTAGTTTGATCATGAGTGACTTCAGGAGATCAGAAGAAAAAGTCAGGCATAGATGAGCTTTTCTCTGATGCAAGGGCAAGTAAGTGGCATAAGTAGTGAGACACGGTTGCTGGGGTTAGATGGGCTTCATTGCAGCTCAAACTGGGCATGCTGAAGGTAATGCTCAAAGTGTAAGAACACCCTTATTCACCCCGTGTTAGGATGGCTTAGTGCTAACCTGTCAGGAGGGAGGGAGGGGCAGGGANGATAGATGAAGAAATGTGAAAACTCAGCAGTCAGTAACACTGGAGAATGCTGTCCAATCAACCTGACAGTGCTCTGGGTACCAGCTTCCTGAGAACAGGATTTAACAACAGAAAGCTATATCAAAATGGAAAACAGTTATGATCAGATGGGTCTTTGCAAACCTTCATTTTTAGGAGTGCTGACTTTTCCAGGATAGGGGGCTATTGTAATAATACAACTGTAGTTGTAATACTCTTTCACTGAGCAAATCAGCTTCAGAATTGAGTATATGTGCTTTTTCTTTGTTTAAAAATTAGAGAATTTTAAATTAAAATTGCTTTAAAGAATTCATATGATCCTATAAACCTCAGTCGATTAGTTCCTACCTCATGAGGAATTTTTCATAGATTAGTTTTTCAAGTAGTTTTTTAATGTCAGGACAGGCCTGTAAGATCACTTGTTCTGGCCTACTTGAACAATGAAGCTAGAACTTCACTCAGTAACTTTGCCATTTTGCCATGTTTCAAAAGGTCCAGCCAGGCTCTTTCCTTAACATCCAGTGACTTCTGAAGCTAAGTCGACCGTGTGGAAAATACTGCTAATGGTGATTATTAATGATGTAATAATTAATAATGTGCTGTTTATCATTTTAGGGCACTCAAGAAACTATGTAATAGGGCTGAAGGTAGACTGGCTGCAATGCCTGCTGAAACTGTAAGGGGTGACTCAGCAGGTAAGAGAATTAGGATTCTGTTCTGTCTGCCTCTCCACATTCCAGTACTTTGTAAAGAAGGATTGGCAAATAAATGAAAATGCAATAATTTTTAAAAAATCCTGAGCTAGAGCTTTTCAAAATAAAAAGCTTTTCAAAATACAAGGTCTGTGCAGAGCTGAAGCAACATTCACTCTCTCTTTGTCTCCACTCAGTTCAATTATTTAGATCCAAATGCAAGCAGGTAAGCAAGAAGATCCATTCTGCTCTGCAATTTCAGTTGTCTTTGCACCCTACCACTCTGGCAGACTTTCTCAGCCATCAGAGTGCCATGCTGCTGCTGAACAAATGCTCGCCTGGTCATTACTTTCTCTATTTCTGCTTTTGGGGTTTTCTTTTTCCCTCACTCACCAACCCTGCTGCTGCAGCCAGCCAGACAATGCTTAGAAAGATGAATACTTGGGAAGAGAGGGTCATTGAGGGGTGGGATAATCAGCCTAATCTAGTCGACCTCTTCCTGCTCCCAGTAAGAGTTCATGTGCCTGTGCAACCCCCTTCCTTTGCTCATCAGTGTTGCCTTCATGTGGAAGGGGAAAGAACACAGAATGCCAGCTGCAGACATAGTAAAGAGGCAGAGGGGAAGACTGGGGTTGTTGTCTTGTCACCTGAACATTCAGACTGTGTCATCCAGGGCAGCAGCAGTGATGTATGTCCAAGTGTCCAAGGGGTGTACTAGCTGACTGCAGCAGGTCTCTGAGTCCAGAGACCTGGCAGTAACACGTTGCTAAAGGTATGGGAGGAGCGACTTGTGCAATCAACAGGCTTTATGTTTTCTGAGCATTACAGATTTATGAGAGTAAACACTTTTCTTGCTGACAGATTTGCCAGTTTTGCTTTGACAATCTTTTTCATATTGCTGAATGGGAGGAAGTATTGATATGTTTATGCAGTGTTTTCACTTCCTCTCTCTCCCAGGAATGTATACTTATGGGCTTTTTATTTGTTTTGCTGTTTCCTTGTGTGTGATAGAGGCACTTTTGACTGGCAGCATGTAGTAATACAGGGTTTGTTTTTTTTTTTTAANTTCCTAGAATAAGCTGGCACTTGGTGACCTGAGGCAGCAATAAGAGGAATAAGAAATGCAGCCAGGGAAGTGCAGAGTTCATTCACAAATGAAGGAGATTCAGGAGAAACAAACCATACATAACTGACTGANACAGGGATTTGTCTAAATTGTCAGCACCTCTGTTTGAAATCCGTTTGAGGAGCTGGAAAGTACATTACAACTGTAATTATGCTGCACGTTAAATTTTTTTGTATGGGTTTTTGTACCACTTACAGGACCAAGGGTATGGAATTAATGGCCAGGACGTCCCTTCTAGCATGGTCCTTAGCTTGTGATTAGTCAGACATTTGTGATGGGTCAGGCACGCAAGCTTATGTGATACTTTCCTGCCTCAGAGACCATATGGTGCAATAGTCATTTTCATATCCTGTCACTCAGTGATTTCCTTAATATGTTCAATACAGATTTCTTTCTCACTAACTTGCTGAAATCCTCCACTAGGACAAGTAGGTCCTGAAGGACAATTCTCTGTCACCATTCTGCTTCAGTAACTGCGTTAGGTTATGTCTTACTTCATTAACTGTCCTCCATCCAATGTTTTACTTTGTTACCAGTTTAATTCTCCACTGGCCCATCACTGTAGTTTTTATATGTATCTTCACAGCAAAACTTGTCTGTGTGGGGTCAAGGGGTTCAATAATCTGCCAGATATAATTTAGCTATGAAAAGTGTGGGATGTCATTGTAGGGGGAGATAAGTGTGAGGTTGAAATGGTAGGGAGCAGGGGTGCAGATCAGGACCAGAGGAAGCAAGGAATGAAGGAGACAATGTAAAACAACACGTTTTACAGGGGTATTCATATTTAAAGATTTAGTAGGAAGTCAGGCAGGCAAGGAGATAGGGAGCCATCATACCAAATTGCTCTAAGACTCCAGAGAGTGATAAAGTGGGTATTTAAAGAGGGCATTCTTTTCCTTACACTTTCCCTTTTGTAATGAAAAAAGAAATTATCCATTCTGTGATACTTTACTACTCCACGGTGTAAAGGCAACAAGTGTCACTCAGGATTTTAGCTACTGCTGGGAACAGTGTAAGCAAGCCTATCACCAATGACACAAACACATCACCACCAGTGGCATCTTCAGTATCTTTGGAGTGGTGAACAAGACTAGGAAGAAACCCTGGATTGCTGTCTTTCCTGGCTGGAAACAGTAAGGAAGCCTACACCTGGAGACAAGAAGCTGCTTCAGCTCTGTGCACAGAAGTGCACAGTAGTGGAGGGCATCAGCACAGGAGTGATAGTTTATGGCCAAGGGATACTGAGGTACTGAACATTGAAGAACAAGGAAGATGAAGCACCAAAACCCATCCTCACTGAAGGACCCCAGGAAATACAAAATGCAACATGGTTCATCCAAAATTAATTAAGACTGGAGTTTACAGTAAAAGATGAAGTAGTAATGCAGATGTAGGAGAAGGCTTACAGTGGGAGTGAAGTGGTTGTGATCCTGTGATAACCGGTAGTCACAGCTCATCAGGTACCTCAGATTTTCTAGGTCTGTGGTGGATTTTGTAGACTTTGTGAAGAAAGCCTAATCTTTAAAAGATGAGAGATGTTTAAAGAGAAAGTTATTCTCTGAACTGTTTTCCTAGCATTGTTTCCTGAACCTTCACAGCGGTGGCTGCCAGAGCTATTTTTATTGTTCCTGGCTTTTTCTCCATGTCTCCCCATTGAGATGAACCAACATGTTCACACAGAGTCTGCTGGAGGCAAGACAGTGCATGATAGTCATGAAGCATCACAGGGCTCTGAACTTGCCACATATGCATGGGACTTCATGTAAAGTATTTTTCTTAGAATTAGATCACCATTTAGAACTGTAGGTTGGGGTGCTGGCAGTTCAGATATTCCTAGTACTTTGTCTCACCCCAACCTTCTTGCTCCTGTCTGCTGCTGGTGACCACAGCCTGTCCTGAAGCCTGTGGTGCTCCATTGCAAACAGTAATTTGTGTACATTTTGGGGGAGTATTTGTTTCCCTTTGGCTACCCTGAGAATAGCATTATATACATTACAATGTCCTAGGTTGCTGTTTTCCTGGTGCTCAGGGTTATAAACTGCAGTTAGTTTTGTTTTGCCATGAACTATGCTTTAGGTTAAATCTCGATCTTAAATTGACCCAGCAATGTATCTTTAGCTCATGGATTCCTTGTACTTTCTCTTTTTATTATTTTTTTTCTGATTTTTGTTTTCTTCTCAAATGTGAGCAATTGCATACCCATCCTATGCTGCTGGGACTAAATTGTAATGAACACAGAAAAGACATTATAGCCAATTTGGTAGGTGAAGCAGCACGCAAGGAATATAATTTACTTGATTGCAGTCTTATTTATAAATTGAAGAAACATACACACATAATACATTTAACTACATATGGCATAAATCAGTCCATTTAATTTAGATGTCCAAGTTACAAGGCACTGAGGGGAGTTTGGGACACCAGGGCGTGTGGCATGGACAGAGGGGAGCCTGCTTCACACTGCCACCACTATCTCCTCCAGCAGCTGCAGCATGGGACTGCAAACTTCTCCTTCCCAGGGATCAGCACCATGGTACCATCACCCCACACCCTGCCTGGAAAGTTGTTTTTAGGTTTCTCCATGGCCTAGCCTGGGTGCCTGTATCCCCAGGTATCCTCAGGGTGGGCAGGCATAGCTTGATCCCTAACTCGTTGCCAGGAGAGAACCATAGAAGCACGAACCCACTTAGAATGTTGGAATGGGCTAAATAATTTAGGTGCTCTGTTAGGTTGTAATGGAAAGCAGGCGGGTTTAAACTGGTCCTGGGGCGTCAGCTGAATTTCAAGAGCGTAGAGTCCATCCTTGATTTCATTTAGGCAAGCTAAATCTGCATCCGCACATGCTCAGCTGTGGTAGAAGAAGCAAGTCTGCAAGCTTGACCCTCTGTCTGAAAAAATCAATGTAAATCATAATGATATTGTGCATACCAGAAGAGAATGCTGATTCAGCTGCAGTTCTAACAAGTTATACTGATGAAGAACCTGGGATGATGGATTTTTAGTCCATTTGAGATGAACTGAAGCCTTCAAACTCGAGACAGTGTAAGACTTAAGACATGCATGCTAAGACATGTATTAATAGATGTTAATAGGTCACTGACAGAGAAATCCCTTTTCAGCCTTTAGTTTATGCAAGCTTCCAGTGGCATTCCACCTCAGAAGCTAATGATAAAAAAAATTTCCAGTGGAGAAAGCATTTAATCATTCAGCATGGCACGTTGTCTCTAGTTTGAAATGAGTACTGCACGTTCAGACTGCAGATGCAGCACCCTAGGAGCTGTAGTGGGTACTTGCATGAGCAATGAAAACAGGATCTCATGGCTTGCACATGCTGATAATTATGTCTAACAAATGAAGAGAGGTTTTTGTGTTTTTTTTTCCATTTGTTGTGACTGGATGCCATGGTGATTGGAAGTATAAATAGGTAGATGGTTTAGATGGATAGAAACATTGGCTCTTTATGGCATAAAATATCAGTTTAGCTGAAAAATTCTCTGTGTTTCAGCACAATGCTTGCACAGCACATTTATCTACCTATGAGACCAAAATTTTATTTTTTATGAACCAGATTTGGTCTCCTGGGGAGGAGCAATACTTAGGGGTTTTAAAGCGTTTCCAGGGACAACATCATAATGTCAGAACACCAATGTATTTTGGGAAGGAAGGGTCTCCTAGCAGACTTCAGTAATAAAATCTTCCTTAGAGTAGTTTGGAACTGCAAGGTTTGGGGATTTGCTGACAGAATCTCAGCAAAGTGCTAGATAGAAATATTACGCTTGTCATTTTTCATCAGTAATGCCCTAAAGGGAAATTCCATTTATCAGGCCTGTTCACAGGAGAGTTTATGTCCTATCTAATGAACCAAAAACAAAAACAAAAACAAAAACCAAAACCCAAAAAATCCCAAAAAAATCAACAAAAAAACCCAACAAAAAACCAAAAAAAACCCAAAAATAAAAAACCCAAAAAAAACCGGATTTGTTTCTCTATTTTAATTTGTAGTGTTAGCTGCAAAGTTAAATTGTATTAATTGTTTACTGTGTTTCTGAGAGCTGGAGTACCTTAAGTAATTACTTACCCTGGAGTTATTGCTGCTCTCTGTGTGATAAGTGTAATATTCAGTATGCTGATGGGACCAGACACAGCCTTTCTCCCTGCCTTAGTGAATTCAGCAAGATGATTAAACCGCAAGACCTTACAGTCTGCCCAGCTGGGAGCAGTACGTGAAAGCACAGCTGTAAGTGTGGCTAGAGAGGAAACAGACAGCTTTGGACGTGACTTGGCAGGGCTCAGTTGTGGACAGGTCTGTGTGTTGGTGATGCAGCTGAGCAAAGGCTGAGCCAGGTCACCAGGTGCAAGGCTGAAGGTGTCCTAGCATGCCGAGCTCAGAAATTCGAATTGCTCTACTACTAATGCCCTCCTGTCAGCCTCTGTGGAGAAATGCATGGCCTGAAGCTGCAGCCTTCCCTGGGTAACCTTCCCCCAGCACTGTGTGCTGAGCATGGCACCATATGGTACGGCGTGTCCCTGTGACAGCCGGGGTCAGCTGTCCTTCTGCATGCCTAGCCTGCTCTCTGATGGCACGGCATGAGGAGCAGAAAAGGCCTTGATACTGTGCAAGTGCTGCTCAGCAATAATGAAAACATCTCCATATTATCAACACTGTTTTCAACGAATATCCAAACCACAGGCCCATGCTAGCTACTGTGAAGAAAAGCAACTCCACTCCAGCTAAAACCAGATCTCTGTGAAGTCCCTCACCCAAAGACAGTGTGTGTGCTAAAGTTTTCATGGCTCACAAATGAGACTAGATTAATTCTTAGAATAAAATGTGAAGGATAGTTGTGAAAGAAGACAAGTGCATTTAAATGACAAATTATTCTGTCAAAGTGTTCTGTGAAAGTACCACTATACGATGTCCTTAAATTCTCCCTAGGCACCCACAGATGGCTACTGCCAGGGAGCAGACAGTGGGTGAGATAGATCTCTGATATGCCCTGGCACAACTGGTATTTTCTCCTCATGTGATGACCTTGTCCATCTGCTGTAACTGTTGTCTGTAATATTCCCACTGACTGGAAGTTATGAGGGCAGCACAGTCTCAGTATTCTATATTTATAAAATCAAGGGAATTCGATTAAATATTTGGTATTCCTAGCCATGAGACAATACAAGTAACAATGTTGAGAGAATTGGTGAGTGAGTCAGTATTGCAGCACAGACCTGTAGCTGGTGGTCACAGGGTGGTGCCAGTTCCAATTCTGCCTAAATGACTTTGGAATGTACAGTAGGCTGTGATGCTATACTCAACAATGGTGTTGCATGAAGTGTTTTAAAGGATTAGTTTAAACAGAAAGCAGAGTGTATTAAACAGAGTGTATTCCTCTTCTGAGCCTCCATAATATAATTTTTTTTGCTAGGGCTGTAATCTGCTGCTGCTACTGGTTGAGAAATGGTAAGGGAAACCCTTTGCATTTGCCTGATAAAGCTGATTTATACCCAAGGGTTACTCCCTGGCTCAGAGGGGATGTTTTCCAAGCACGTCTGGCATCAGAACTACAGAATGTAATTATGATAATGCAACTTGTCCTTCTTCTGGCATTTTTCACTTGTTGCATGGAGAACACAGCTCTCCCAAATGGTTTTAAACACTTAAGTGACTAGTTAGAACATCTCCAGGTGTGTAAAATCTAAACCATGCAACAGTCCAGAAAAGTGAAGCACAATGTCTTGCATTATCCTACTGTGCCGTCCTGTCAGTTGCTATGTGTACCACCAATTCAACAGCCAGGCTGAAGTACCCTCGTAGGAGCTGGCTATCGTGAGACTCCATATGGCCCTTCCTCCTTCTTGCAGCACATAACCTAAATATGTAACAACTCATTCACCATCACACTGAGAATGTGTTACTAGAGTGACACAATTGCTGCAGAAACAAGAGGTAGTTTGGGGACTTTTTCATAATCTTCCCCTCTAGATTCCAGGCTCTAAAAAAAAAAGCTTTTATTTCAGCATGTCTCATGATATGAAATAAGTAATTCACAGGAGGATGTGCCTTTATCACTCTACACCTTAAAAATAACAGAGGCCACTCTTCGGGAAGGAAATTTTCACTTTCGGAGAGAGACAGTGTATTAGCCTTCCCTCCTGCCATAAGGTCATCTTTATGCACTGAATGTTATTAAAGAGCAAAATAAGGTTCAGATTTTTTGGCTGATAAGATATGGGAGAAAAGGAAGAAGACATTTCAAAAAGCAAAACTGAAAAAAGTAGAGTGCCTCCCACTGCAGGTGCACACTTGTCATTTGTGCGCCTCAGGGTAAGAGGGAGTCAGAAGTGCTTTCAATTTACTGTATTTGATTTCACTTCTGAGAGTAACAATCTGTTCAGGGATTCTAACCGTGACGCTGGAAGTATGTCAGATTTTGGGTTTGCATTCATGAAGGATTTGGAGACGAGAACAATACAATACTCATCCTAGCAGCATTATTATAGCAGTAGAATAGCCTGCTACAATTACCTGTTTGGCACAGGATTTAAAATGTAGTAATTCTTGAGGTAAAATGTGTCATGAACAATTAATTTGCTTTGGCCAAAATGTGACATTCCCAATGTAATCTGGAATCAGGAGAGTGGATAATGAAGGGCCTGCAGGGCATAACATAACCTGAAGAATCTTTATGGCTGGTATAGTGCTGAGCAATCTTCAGACAAATCATTAAAAATGAATGATAAACTGGTTGAAGAGAACAGGGATTCCAGTAAATGTTGACCTATCAGCCAGAGGAGTTTAGCTGACACCTCAACTATCCTGTCATTTGAGAAAGGATGTTTTTTGGCTGTGAGTCACAGAACCATTTAGGTTGGAAAAGACCTCTAAGGCCACAGCTAACCTTTGACTGATCATCATCTTGTCAACTGGAAAAGCAGGCCAAAAGTCCTTGGAAGTGTGTAAAATTTTTAATTCCCTTGAAAACTGGATGGATATGTAGAATTCCACACTACCAGGCTTTATCTGCACCATCTGAGTTTGAATCACCAGTTCCACAGACAAGGAATTACAACACACTTTACAGCCTTTTTCTTGCAGGGCAGCTAAATGACTGAGAGTCACTCAATCTGGTTACTGTGAGGTATAAAAATATGATGCCATTAGATCTCATTAATGAGCTGCTGAGAGCCACACTCCACAGCAACCAACATCTCCATTTTCCCAGGCAGTAAATCAGCACTACTCCATTAATTTTAAAGGGCTCCAGCTAATTTACACCAACTGAGAGTATCATGCTGTAAACTTAGGCTCCCACAGTGTATGGGTTGCTTCACTCATCACAGAATCACAGCTATCTCCAGCTGGCAGAGAGCCCCTATTCAGATGCTTAACACTGCACAATAAAGCACAGTAAAGCAGGAAATGAATAAGAATGTGAGGCCCTTGTGGGACTGTATGGTGCATGAACATTTTCTGAACATCATATGGACTTTGGTCAGGGTGCTCACGATTCAGCCACTGTGCTTGGGGATGGGGTAAAAGAGGTTAAAATCTCTGTAGGATCTTAAGTTATGTAGAATGTAATGATATATCTAACATAATTATAGGACATAAATATAGATCCTATGCTAGTCCATTTGTGCAGTCTTTGAAATCCGTCAGAATTTTAGAGTATAAAAGATTTTAAAATGCAATGTTGCAACATTTCTGGCTGTTGTAAAGCTGAAACAAAGGATCATATGAAAACAGCAGCTGAATGAGAAAGCATTTCTCATTCGGCTTTTTGTTCTTCTGTAGCTTTTTCAGTAATTTAGTTATGCTTAGAAGAGAAGCAAAGAATATTTCAAAATTTATATAAATATCAATTATTTCTACTGAATTAGGGCAGTTCTGCCTCGGACAGTAAATTTTTCTACTTTCTATCCTTTAGTGGGGCTCCTGCCTTTACAGATCAGTAGCACTACCCTGAAGGAGAATGCCTTAATGGAATTTAGAAGTCTTTGTATAGACTGTTAAACATTGGTGAAAGAATACAAATATGCACATTGGCCAACCGAAAATTTGTCTTTTTCTTCCACTCTGCCTAAGTTTCAGAAACCAGCTCCTAACAGAGCTGTTGATACTTCTGTGCCTAATCTCACCTGTCCAGAGGGGCTGGTCCCTGCTACTTTGCTCATCTGTGATAACAGGGAGATAGTACTGCGATAGTAGGCACCTTAATCAGGCAAAAAAATGAACAAAGTGAGCCTCTTCCACCATGTCCTTGGTATTGGTTATATAGAATACATATGACCCAACTATTGGGAAGTTAGCCAAGAGAATAAGGAAAGATTCAGGCTGTGAGGAGGAAAGAACTACTATTTCTTTCCTTTTTTTTTTTTTTAAGGGAACACCAAAAAAACATTGTCTAATTTCTGAAGAGTTTTGAAGGCTGAGGTTTGTGAGTAGATAAAAAGGTGAATCATGACAAAGGGGTGGGGATGGTGTAAGACATATCTATGTGTGAAGTTCCTACTAGGCAGTTCTTTGTTTGAAGTATGAAAAAGTGAAGTGATTGTTATCTACAAAACCAAGGTTTTTGACAAAGAGACTAAAAGAACTTCGCAGATGAAAGTAGCAGGGAAGACAGAAAATTTACAAGGAATAATGCAATAAAAATAATCCATTAAGAAAACACTATGTGGCACACAGCACCTGTGACCTTAGTGTATCCCCAGGAAGCTTAGTAGCAAATCTTAGGTTCTTAAATCTAACACCAGCAGGCAGACTGTCCTCAAGGGGCAAATCTATTCTAAGCTCCAGAGGTTCCATTACAAAACGAAAGAGACGATCATGCTGTACCTGCAGGTAGATTCTCTGCTTGAACAGCAGATGATTGTCAGACACATTCTTGCTTGTTAGCTCATCACCAGTTATGTTCATTAAAATACAGCTGCATCAATACAAATATGGAAAATCCATTGTTTGATTGTGCTATGGACTCTTTTGGCCTGGTGCTGGGAAAATTATTTTCCAGCTTTAGTTTCTGATGCTTCCTTCAATACTGTGGCTGCTTTGGTTCCCATTTTGCCTGTTACATTTTGACCAAAAGTATGCTAACCTATAGATTCTTTAAAGATTACCATAAGTCTGCAAAACTTCAAGAGCACTATTGTCATGCTTTTGTTGGGAGAAAGCAGCTTGGGGAAGTCCTAATGTGGATGCCCAGATCTCCCGCTCCCCTCCTGTTTTGGGAGAAAGTATTTTAATATTGCTCAGGGCTCTAGTGTTTGGAATGATGCCTGAAGCCTTCACTTTGTGGCTCTAAGGATTGTGATAGGCAGTTCAGTTCATACATCTATTCCTGAGTATGGAAAACATGACTATTATGATAATGAAAAAAGCATTTTTTTCAATAATGTTATGATTATATATTTTGCCTGAATGTTATTTTTTATATTACGCTCTGTTCCCAATGGACTGGAAATCCTTTAGGGTAGGATCACTTTTCCTGTTTCTATTCATTACTTAGTACAATGAAGCCCCTACTTTTATAGAGAATTTGGGTTACACTGAAATGTCAGTAACATTAATATAAAGATGATATTCTTATATTAATTTTCCCTGCTACTGTGCAATAAACTGTGCACTCAGTTTTCAATATGTCTAACTACCCAATTGCTAATTTCTGTCTTGGAGTGAGCCTCTTCAAATTTACAGACTTCAGGTGTGCCCCAAATAAAAAAGAACAGCGGCCACACAGCAACATTAAAGTGATAGGATGTGACAAAACACCAATCATTTTTATCAAGGTGGATTGCAATGATTAGTGCTGAATTGGGTAGGAAAATCAACTGTGTCCTGCTACAAAATTCTCAGTGATACAACTTCATTTTGTTAAGAAGAATTCCAGTGTGATTTCTCAGTTCAGACTGAGATTTTCTACACTTGCTGTGGGAATAAAAGTTGTGCTCTGACTCTGGTCACTGTGACAGGAATTCACAGAATTCACAGAATTTGAAGAATTCACAGAATGACTCGGTTGGAAGAGATCTCCAAGATCATCAAAGCCAACCCGTGTCCTAACACCTCAACTAAACCATGGCACCCAGTGCAACATCCAGTCTTTTTTAAACACATCCAGGGATGGTGACTCCACCACTTCCCCAGGAAGACAATTCCAGTGCTTGATCACTCTTTCAATAAAAACTTTTTCCTAATATCCAACCTGTATTTCCCTTGGCACAGTTTGAGACTGTGTCCTCTGGTTCTGTCAGCTGCTGCCTGGAGAAAGAGACCAACCCCACCTGACTACAGCCACCTTTCAGGGAGTTGTGGAGAGTGATAAGGTCACC
>VWZS01000626.1:0-29020 GCA_013397075.1 Rhabdornis inornatus
TAGTAATAATAATAATAACAGAAAATGCGGTTTGAAGAAGAGGGATCTGGACTAGAAGACTTGTATTGTCCTGTATTGGGTCTATGTGGCAAGTTTTGGTAGCAGGGGGGCTACAGATGTGGCTTCTGTGTGCAGATGCAGAAGTTGCCTCTGTATCTCACAGACCCCACTCTGTCTGGATCCAAGACGGACCTGCTGATGGCCAAAACTGAGTTAATCAGAGATGATGGTATATTGCCTCTGTGATAACATACCTAAGAAGGTGTAAAAAGTGCTGTGCAACATGGATTGGGAGAGAGGGCTGAGAATATTTGAGAGCAACAGCTCTGCAGACACTGAGGTCAGTGAGGAGGGAAGGGGAACATATGGTCAAGTGCTAGAGCATAGATTCCCCTGCAGCCTCTAGGGGAGACCATGGTAAAGCAGATTGTCTCCCTGCATGCCCTAGCATCCATGGGGTGTGGGAAACCCATGCTGGAGCAGCCTCCTAGCAGGACCTGTGGCCCTGTGGAGAGAGCAGCTCATGTTGCAGGAGGTTTGCTGGCAGGACTTTGGCCCCCAGGAGACCCATGCTGAAGCAGGCCGTATCTGAAGGACCGTGCCCTATGGAAAGGACCCACACTGGAGCAGTTAAGGAACAGCTGCAGCCCTTGAGAAGGGCCCATGTTGAAGATCAGAGAGGTCTCTGGCCCATGAGAAAGTTCTTACGCTGAACAGGGAACGAGCATGAGGAAGGAGTGACAGAAAGTCTTTGGACTGACTGCAGCTCCCATTCCCTGTTGCCCTGCAATGCTTGGAGGGATGAAATAGAGAAATAGGTAGTGAAGTTGAGCCTGGTAAGGAGGAGTGGGGTGCTTTTAACTTTTTTGTTGTCCTACTCTGATTCAACTGGTAATAAATTAAAACTATTTTCCCTGAGTCATGTCTGTTTCACCTGTGGCAGTAAGTGGTGAATGATCTCCCAGATAAGTGTCCTTATCTCAATTCATGTGTCTTTTCATCATATTCTCTCTCCCCTATCTGGCTGAGGAGGGTAGTTACTAAGACTTTGATGGGCACCTGGCATCCAGCCACAGTCAAACAACTTCACGTCCCTTTTTACACCCC
Source organism: Rhabdornis inornatus (assembly GCA_013397075.1). Lineage (NCBI taxonomy): Eukaryota > Metazoa > Chordata > Aves > Passeriformes > Rhabdornithidae > Rhabdornis > Rhabdornis inornatus. Next base: position 1,108 of record VWZS01000626.1, read on the forward strand.
TTTGTCTGGTTCACTGAAGGCAAAGGAGTGCATAGAACGAGTTTTGAAAGTTGGTTGAATTTAATTAACTTGAAACGGTCAGGTATTAGGTAATTAGTAGCTATAGTTGTTTGACTTGATTTTCAATTCTTACAGTTGCTAGAGATTTTTCCTATGGGAAGAAATTCTTTAAAATTGAACTTTCAGATGCCTGACCAATTATATGAAGCTTTAAGCTTACACTTTGGTTTTTGGACGTACTTTTGTTAAACTCTTTTCTAGCTCATTTTTTTATTTGGTAATTTGAATTCTGTTGTACTTTTCTTCTTCCTTGGTATATTAAAAACAGAAAAAGAGAGGTGGTTTTTTGGTGTTTTGTTTTTTTTTTAATGTGTAAGTAGCTTCTGGTTTCCAAATTCTTTGAAAAAAATTCTCTCTGACACTGGAATGGTGTGCATGACAACAAATGAGACTTCTAGGTTTTCTTTTGTAGAGTGTTTTGTGAGTGATTCTCAGTGTTTTAGTTTGCAAGATGAATGTATTGACAGAGTGGTCCTTGTGTTGTAAAGGATATTCCTAACATGCATAGACTTGTCTTTAGCATCTGGTTCCAGTATTTCTGGTCCTTCAGACTGTGTCAAAAGCCTTTATTCCAGAGCCTATTAGCCTTCTGCCATATTTTCATGTGTATTTTTTCTTTATATTCCATTTCAAAAAGGTGTTTGACTTTTCATGTATGTATTTTCGAAAATACCTCTGTATAACATATCTTTCAAAATGGCTTTCAGAGATGAAGAGTGTGGGGAGTAATTGGGCTCAGTTGGATGTTTGCTAATGAGTAACTTTGCACTAACAGTGTCAGGGTACAAGGCAGATTAGATCATTGTTTTTTTCCTATGCTTTCCTTAACAGCTTCATTGTTACATTAATAAAAGCTTACTAGTATTTAAGGCATGTGAACTGAAAGTTAGATTCGGTTGAGTAGAGGTGTGTGAAAGGATTGCATGTGGCTTCCAATTATCTGTGAAATATTAATGGTGAAAATAGTTGAGGCAGAACATGACACAGACTGTGTAAGTTTCTGCTCTGAATTGTCATTTAGATATAGTTTGCTTTTATGGTTCTATCCCGGTATTTTTTTGCTATGATGTGTGTATTTCATCTAAAATGAATACTAGTAGCAGTAATGTTATGGAGTTCTTGTCCTGTTTTGAAATTAAAATTTGTATATATAGCAATATTTTCCAGCATGGTAGATATCTTGCTAAAGGGTTTGTTTCAAAGTATTTAAAAATATGGAACTTATTATGTGTGGAATTTATTTATGAAAATTTCATTTTATTTACACAGGCTTTTCTATTTCAGAAGACCAGCATATTTCATTATGAGAGTATATGTTCATTATTTGAGACAGCTACACAACACAGAATTAAGAATCTAGGATGAATTTGAGACAATATAGACCAGATTTTCTAATTAGTGTTTGAGTGTCAAAATAATCTGTGAGGTAATACTGATCATGTTGCTAATTTTAGCTACTCTTACACCTCTCTTCTGTCACAGCCCCATGACTTTGATGAATGCAGATTTGACATCAGCGTGAATGATAGTGTGTGGTACCTCCGGGCTCAGGACCCAGACCACAGACAACAATGGGTAGATGCAATAGAACAACACAAGGTATGTAATTTTCTGTCTTCTAATTTCCTTTCTCATTCCCTCATTAGATCAAGTATAGTGTTTGCAGAGAGTTTAAGCTTCCCTGTACGGTCATTGAAATACTCACAGTATTTATGACAGGTGAAAGCTCAAAACTGAAGCTCTGTGTTAAACATGTTTCAAAGGAACTGACTTGTTCTTCATAGATAAGACTTTACTGGGGGCTAACAACTGTGAGCCTTTCTTTAGCTCTCTAGCTTGAAACAAATAAAAAAAGCTTTTATTATGTTTGAGTGATGTTTTCAAGGTTTTGTCCATCCTCTTCCTGATTATTGCATTGCTTCTTATCTATCCTAGATGTTAACTTGTTAGTCTTAGAGTCAGTTCTCTAGGTTATCATTCTGGTTTTAGGCTCCTCCTTTTCATCATTTGACCACTTTTACTGTATCTGATTACTGGCTTTTTTCTTTGTCTTTTAAGGGAACTCTTCGTCTACGTTTTGGTTCGGCTTTCTTGATCTGTTCCATGTATCTTCCAATTAACTCAATTTAATTTTAAAAATACCTGACCTTCGAGCCCTTTAGGTTAGGTAGAAAGTACACAAAACATCTACTATGTTTTCAGGTTCAAGATAGGCGCTGTCCCAAGGTGCCCCATTAAAGTACAATACCTAGCACAATGCAGCCTCTCAGTCTGGGTTATTACAGGAATACAAATTGAAATAGATATCCAAGTAGGTATGAATTTTTACCTTGAGCTTCTTGAAGTGTTGTCTGTATAGGTATTGTGTGTAATTAAGAGGTTTCACCTTTTATTGGCCGTTCCTTGCAATCAACAGTGAATGTTCTTAAATTTAAAGTGCTGCCTTTTGATAATGGTTCTCTAAAAATATGCATCGCAGTTGGACTATTCATCCCTTTGTAGCTTGGCTTTTTGCCTTCATTTCGATACAGAAGTGAGATTAAAACATAAGAAATTAAGTTGTAGAGCCAGGATTCTTTCCTGTAGTGTAATGAAAAAAAATTAGGTTAACAATGGAGTGTTCTTGAGACAGCAATACTGCATTTTATTCCTAGTGCAATACCTGAGAGAAATTTCTCTTGATGATACACTGAAGAAGTTACTGGATTGCACATCCATAGAACTTGCATTTCAAAAATTGGTTTATAGGCTTGGGGGACTTCAGGTATGGTTTACTGTAGTCATGGAACGTGATGGTCCTAGGCTAAAATTTAGACTAGGTTCTATGAATGATTTAGCTGGGGAAATGCAGATCTTTAACCTGAAGCTGGATAAGCAGAAATGCAGTCCATGTCATTGCATGCTGCCCTGTAGGAATGACCCAGATCCTGTCTTAAACTCTGCTCAACGCAACCTCAAACCTTTTTCATGCTATTTTTCTATTCCCTTTTGTAAGGCTCACCTTAACTTTTGCTGAGTTCTGAGCTGCACTTTATGGGATCACCAGCTCATAATACAAGATTATTGACTGGTGGTAGTTTAGAGTTTCCCATTGGAAGTGTTAATTTGGAATTATTTCTCTCTACCACTTTAAAAAAAGATCTTGTGTTTTTCAATACTTGAATTTTTTTTTTTTACCTGCATTAGTGCTCAGCCCCTATCATGTGTTATCTGATTATTTTCCTTTGTCTGTCTGGTATTATTGATAAGCTTTTATTGGTGAGCTTAAATTGTCTTATTGAACCTCCTTTTCAGATAATGAATGATTGTTGAGGAGTACAAATTCTAGCATTTGAAAAGTGATCTCCCTTTAAAAAGAAGCCTGATTAATTATACAGTTTTTCCGCTTTAAAAAATAATATTTTAATATTGATTTAGGTTTGGACAGTTTAAACTTCCATGCTTTGCAGGAATTTGGTAGTTATTTAAATAAATAAATTGTACCAGATCTCTGCCTTTATGCTTAAAGAAGAATAATGAAGGGTTGGTTATTTACATAATCCATTTCTTTCTTAGTATTTAGAATTAATATAGGGATAGGGATAAAGAGAGCATTTTTCATTATTTTAATGAAGTTACTTTTCAGCTTTTTCGTTAAAGATGTTCTGGAATGTTGTAAAAACAGAAGAAAAGTATGTCTACAAGTAGGAAGTGGTAATAAGTCCTTCTGTATATGCTGAACTGACAAAAACCAGTTCAGTTTGCATCTTGCTATCCTGAGGTAATAACACTGGACTTGACTGTTCTGAATCTTACAGCTTTTCCATGTGGTTTCATGGGTATTTGGCATTTTTCAGTTTCTTTCATACTCCTTTTTACTCTCTTGTGTTAACAGGATTTAAGGCAAATAGCAGTTGTTTTCATTCTTAAATAGAGTAGAAAATACTATGGCACGTCACTTCTAAATAAGCTGTCAAAACATTCAATATGCTAAAGTAATACATTATTTAAAAACATCCTTTTTGTATTATGCAACTAAATATCAAGAATATAATGATCAAGACAAAGCAAGGAAAACAGCAGAAGTTACTGCAATCTTGTGATAATAGCTTAGACTTAAATTGAAAGTATACAATGAAATCTCAGAGTTACTAACATCTTCTTTCCAGTGCAATATTCTGTTGTCTTCATAATACAGTAGTTTTGTGTGATGTATGTTGTAGGTGTAGAGGTACGTCTGTTGCTTCTAACAATTTTAGAAAAATACACAATAATCTTAATCAGAAACTTTGGAAAAGTGCTGTATTTAGATAAATAGGTGTTTGGTAGATGTAAACACAACACAAAAGTGTCCAAATCCAGTCTTCAGTGTGATTATTATTAGTTGTTCTTAAAGAATGTCTCCAAATGTCTTGTTTCTGTATTTTCATTGAGGGGTCACTACTATAACTTGTAATTTTTAAATAGATTTGTATGGAAAATATTTAAGAAACAATACATTTTTCTAATATAACTTTTAAAGGATCTGAAAGAAAATGGAATCTGGGAGTCAGTCCCATTTTTCATTCAAATTTGTATGAGCAACAGTTAAGTGAACCTTAAAGTAACTCTTCATTCATCCTTTAATTCACTTCAGCTCATGCAAGTTTTATATCCAAAAACTTGATTGAGAGTAGAGGAAGAAGGGCAAAATATCTCATTGCACTGAAAAGTTCAGATTTCTGTCACTTACTCTGGCATCTTCTGAAGGAACTTTCTGGTCCTCATGCAGAAGTTCCTTCTGGGTAACCTGTTTGAGAAACAGGTTCTTCAAATGGCATGTAATGATCTTAATAAAGTCAAGAGAAAAAGGAAATAATTTCCTGTACTAAACAGTCATTTTTCTTAACGTTAGTCTACTGCTGCATTAAGTACTTTTTTTGTTTGTTTTTGAAGTTCTTTGTTGCTTACTGAGTGGGTCGGTAGTTCTGGTAGGCTGCTTAAGCTATTTGCTAACAAAAGTGTGTTTGTGAGACTTAATGTAGCATGTCACAAGGTTGTTGATCTTCAGAGTAAGAAAAGTAGACAGAAACTTTGACTGTGTTCCATTGTGCTTCAAACAAAGGGAACACTGATTTAAAATTAATTTTACATTAAATAGGAGGATAAGGAGACATACAAAAACTTTGTGCTTAGCAGAACCAATGAGTAGCTGATGGCTGAGGGATGTAAAACAGCCTATGTTCAGGCGTAAAAACCATTAGAATTTGTGGGGCATTTATAATTGTACTTTTTTTTGTATTGAGGTTCCTGAATCCTTACCACATAAGTGGTATCCTTACCACTTAAGGGTTTCAAGTATAGCTCAAAATATTTACTCATTGCCCTGGACTGGAGGAGGGATACGTCTAAAACTACTGTAAAGCCATCAGTGAGGTAAATGAGGAAGTAGTTCATGTGTAACCAGGAGTCCATTCTTCTACTTAAATGTTTCATTAGATGTATTGATCAGGCATTTCTCTGGTGTAAAAACATTGATGGTACTTGAGTACTGCAGTGCTGATGTATTTGGAAAGTTACACGCTTAATAATATTTTGAAAGACTGCCTCCTCCAGGTCTCTCCCATGGTTTCAAAATGGGATTTGGAATTTCTAACCTGATATTAGATGAACTGGCTTAAATGTTGTTAGTTCAGTGCTGTGAGAAAATGAGGAGAGTGAATTGCTGTTTGTTGTGAGAAACATCTGTGTAAGTAACCTTATTTTGAGCAAATGAACTTGAACTCCTGAGATCAAGATAGTGTTTTCTTGTAATGTTAATCTACCACCTAAGTTGAGAACTTGATGAGAATTTATTTAGAAATGAATACTTCATGAGAAATTTTGCATCAGTTTAGATTTGTCCCATTTTGTTTCATCGTAGTTTTTAATTTTCTGCACACAGACTCTTAATGTCTTCATTATTGACTTTGTGGCTCTTCAGCAATATAGATTGATAGTTTGGTCTTGTATTTGCAAAATCTTTTGTTTGTCAAACCAAAATAAGTCTCCCTGAACTTCTTACAATATCTGATTTTGCTGTTTCAAACTGGAAAAGGTAATTTTTCGTAGGAGTACCTAGATATCCAACAAGTTGGCATGTAGGGAGTAAGCAAGTTTTCTTTTTCATTTTGAAGTGATGATGTACAAGGTGTTTATATCTAGAGTAGGAAGCGTGAATATCGAAGTTTGACTGTGAAAGGGATCAGGTGGCTATCCGAACCTAATTGATATATGTCCCTTTTATGGGGATGAAGGGACCTGCCCTCCTTAAATGAAAGTACCCTGTCTCCCTAAGTAAGAATTTTCCTTGAGGGAGTGGCTACTGCTTTGTTGTTTTCATTCTTGATTAGACACTGTTGAAGGAGTTAGCTAGTTAGAATAGTGTTATGCAGAAACATTAAGAAGAGTAAAACTTGTATCTCCTTTTTTAGCATTTTTTCCCGAAATGGGAGGAGGAGACATGGCAACCTTGGGGTCAAAGATAGTTTAGCTTTTAAGTAATTCTAATTTTGTTCAATTCTTTGTATACTATGGCGTGTTTCTTAAAATATCAGTTGTCAAACCAAGTAAGATGCTTTAGATAGCATTTTTGCATTGTTTAAATGCAGATCTAGGTTAAATGTGGGGAAAACTGAAAACACTAGATTTGACAGTCTGCTAAATTCACATTTAAGAAAAAGCTAAGTAATTGTTAAAGCAGTTGAATAATTTTATTTACCACTGATACATTTTCAAGCAAATAACTTAGAATTCAGATATTTAGCTGAGAGGTGGTTATTTTTTGACTGTTGATCTTAGTTCATAGGTCTATTTAGAAAACTGCAGAGTAAACCTTAAGCAGCATAATTTTGATTGCAGTCAATAAGGGCATTTCAGAACATTGTTGTGAGAAAATTCAAAACCCAAAACCATCATCAACCTGAAATTTTCAGAAAATTCTTGTTAGCCACATAAAATGGATTTCCTTTTTTCAAGTAACCTAAAGAGAGCTTATTTAGGTTACTCGAAAAAAGATAGGCAATTACCTTGTCTATAAGGTCTTAAGAATCATTAATTTCATTGTTACGGTAATCTGCCTGTTTTGTTTTCCCTTATCAATGTACTGTTCTAAAAGAATTACTGAATGTGCTGTTACACATTGAAAAATATTGCAAGTAACAGTAACTGATGTTGAAGCAGGAAAGGCAGCCAGGTAGAGAGGACAAGGGGTAGAGCTGGGCTTTTGCTAGTCTAAAATGACTGCAAAAATCAATCAAAAGCACGAGTCCCAATGGATGAAACCAGAGCATCACAAGGTTGTGCACTTGAGAAGCATCTTAATTACAAAGTAATCCTCAGAGTACGTACCCAGGGCTAACAGATCACCCCTCTACCTGCTGTTCCTGTTCTGAATGGTTGAATTAATGGCAGATTGCTTAAATCTGTTGATAATGCAAGTCAGCTTCCGGATAAAAAGTGTGAAGGACTTCAGGTAAAATATTGCAGTATATATGAGTATAATGCTTATATTAGACTCAGAGGAAGCCTTAAATTTCACTTCAGACTTGATTGTAAGCGCACAGTTTCTCAGTTCCTAGTTTTTGTTCTGTAATTGGAATATGTCACCTTTAGACTGAGATCCAAGTGTATTTGCCTGTTCCTTCAACCTATAAACGCCTTAAGAAATTTCACATTAACCATACTTAAAATCCAGCTTTTGTTTGAATACTGTATGTAAATATTGATCTATGAGATTATTTTTATTTAGCTGTTCTAAGAAAACATTGAAATATGCAAATAGAGGTAACTTTCTCATAGTAATATTTTACTAGCAGTGGATGCCAGAGCAAAAAATTTTGACCCATTAAATCAGGTGAGAAACCAGTAACAGAGTTTGAATTTGTGAAGTAATGAGCTCGGGTTATCATCAAGAAGGGGAGAGTACAGAAAGGTAGTACATGTTTAACTTGTCCACAGGCTTTCAGCAATTTTAAGTAGAGCTGTAACATTCTGTGAAGTCAGGGTAGTTTTCTCCTTTTTTATACATCTCTAATCCCGTCCTAGAATGGATTTAATATACCAATAATGGCAATAAAGACATGCAAATAAATCACTTCAAATCTGTTGCCAGTCTGGACTAAAATTAGTAAGATAATTTTAAATTAATAGTATATGCAGAGAAATTCTACAGAAACATTTTCACTCTGCATACTAATGTAACAAACTTAAAATAGATACTAAATGAGAAGTATAAATTTCTGCCATCAGTAAATAGTTTTGTACATTAAATATAGCTTTCCTATATTCTGGCACACCACTGAGGACTTGCTGGACCAAGTAGCTGAGATGTTTGTGTAGACTGTACTTAAGTGCATACTGAAATGCTGCAAATAGTCTTCAGAAGTCTATTTTGATGTTGCAACCTTTATACGTTTTTTAAAATCAGCTTACTATATTATTGACAACTAGTCACTGTCAATTTCTAGCAATGTTTCACCCAAACATTCTATTATGGATGAGTGAATGTTAATTACAAATACCGTCTTGTTAATTATTTTAAAATAAAAACTTTCCAGTAGTGTAACTTCAGATATATCATACAGGAGGTAGCAGCAGGAAGAGTGTTGGTTGCCATTTCTCCCTCTACTTCCTCTCCTGGAGTTTGGCTGTTTCAATCATGTGTGGTTTTTAAAGTATTTGCTTCCTCAGCAGTTATTGTTAAGGTCTGAAAAGACCAGTGACTCCCTAAAATTTTAGGTTTTTGGCATTTCATACTAATACAAATTCCTCTGGCCATACTTTCCCCTGTATCCATTCACAAGTAAGACTGGCATAAGTGGAATCAACAGTGCAGATGAAGGAAAGTGTGGGATATATGGGAGTAGATACATATTGTTCAACTTCGGTTTTATTTATCGATGAACTGAAGTAGGAGTGTTATGATGAAACCTTCTTTTGCCTATGTTGATACCTGTGTCCTAAGTGTTGGAGCAAGTTTACTTAAGTAATCTTGATGTCAACTATTGTTTCCTATTAACCTGATTTGGATTTCCTTTTTCTTTTGTCTGGTGCTCTGCAGCGTGCAATGAACTAAATATTTCTCTGTGTGGCTGATAGAGATTCTATAGCATACGCTCTTCTTTTTTGTGGTAATGCATTTTGCTTCGGAAGCTAGTGACCTACTCTCACCGCAGCATTGTGAGGCCCTGGCTTGCAGCAGTCGTGCAGCTGGCCTGAGGAGGCTGGAGGACAGCATTCAGATACTTACGTTAACCTGTAAAAAGCTATTTTAAAAGCCTCTTTACCTGTTTAAAAGACTGAAATGTATAGGCAAGTCACTGATGAGTAGCAGAGACACACTTAAAGGTGTTATGAAAACACCCTTTACTAGCTTGAAACTAAAAAGTCATGAATTGTTGCTCAAGCTTATGCAGGAACTTAGATGTGTTTTTGTTTCTGTCTCTGTCACTGTTGTGTGTTGATGTTAAATATGTAACTCAAATTCTTGTGTATTCACATTTGACATCTCCCAGCAAAGCTGAATTTGAAGTGTTTGCAAAACTGCTCCTTGATAACTAAATAACAAAATACGTTCAAGGACAGGCTTCTGAACTTCGCAGTAATAAGCTTACTTTTTTTTTATGATTTTGACCAGAACCTTAAGCAGAGTGGGAAACACATAGGAAAATTATGCAGCTTTCTCAAGTCTGAGCACTGAAGTACCATCCTGAAGGAAGAGTCATAAAGTTAATTGTAATTCTTCTCCTAATATGAACCCAAGTCATCCTTACGCGGTCCTATGTTTCACTATAAGCTAGATTGGGAAGTGTTGTAACAGTAAGAGCTTGTGGAATCATTTTAGCCTGATTCTGCCGTCAAAGGGATTTCTTGCCATCCTCATAAAATACGAGTTCTCCTTTATTAAGTAATCTTAGAGTAAATCTAGAGAGATTATTCTGTTCATTTTTGAAACACTTAGCATTTCTTGTCTTTTACTGTTAGAACAGTTCCGCATTCTGCAATTGTTGTTCATGTAGATGTCTTTACAGCTTTCTGATACCTTGCATGGCTGTCTTACAAACTCAGTTGTCATCTTTCTGTGAAGAACAGCACCAAAATAGAACTCAGCATTCTCACTAGGATCCTTTTTGTGTTGTATAGAACATAGGATTATTTTGTGGGTTTTGTATGCTGCCATTTTACACCACCACGAGTTTTTTTATTTATTCAGCTTGCAAACCACTAAATCTGATCCATCTCTAGAACTATCTGCAGATCGTTACCTGTCCTGTACATGTACAGTACAGTATTTCTTAAAACCAAGTAAACTTTGGACTCAATTTTTCTCATATGTATGTAAGTATTAAGTTTGTGCTGCTCTTATGTCAACTTCAGTCTTTACAGCTCAGCTGCTTTGGGTAATAATTGTTGTGCTTTGTAGGTTTGGTTCAGTTTCTTAAGTGATTGTGTTTCTTTGTAAAGTATGGGGACTCTCTACATGAAAAAAATGCTAAGTAATCTGACCTATCTCAGCTCACAACTGAGCTTGCCTGTTACTCTGTTGGGAGCAGCTTGTCTGGATCTGAAGCTGTACATACATGTGCACTTAAGATAATTTAAATTTTTGTATCCATGAAAGCTGTGATCACCTATATGTTCCTAATTAAAAGGTATTCTCTCCTTTCTCTACTCAGCGCATTAATAGGTAGTCTTCACAGTCTTAGTAGAGGTCTTGAACTCTCCTTTCATGCCCCTGACCCCAAAAGGTAGTGAACTTACTTGAGATGGCTTATTCCTATCTTTCCCTCAAATTCGCTAAATATACTAATTGATTCAAGATTCAAATGCACAGAAAGGTTAAAGTAAATTTTTGATCACTGCATAGCTGGTGAACCAGGGTGTTCTGAAATAGCTAATGGATGCCTGAAAATTACAGTTCAAATTGCAAATTAGCAGAATGTTGCCTTTTGGGTGCAATACTGTGTGAAGGAAAACACTTGCAAAAGGGCTAACTCAGTATCAAATAGTGTGAAAGGCTTGTGACACTATTGCTCCACTAAGCTGTTGAGTTCGTCAGTCCACATTTTTGCAGTGCTGTTTAATAAAGAGTGATGTACATGGCTGAAGTAAACTCTGTCTCAAGGATAATGCTCAGTCTTGAGGTGACCAGAACTCTAGAAGAGTCAACTTGCAGCTGGCTGTGCAGTGAATAGCCAGTCTCATTGCTATAAACAAGTGGGATTCCAGTAGTAAACTCAGAAATGTTATTAATTCACTTCGTAAAAACTATGGTAGATTATTTTGGTAATGTATACTTTCATTCAATAGAAGTAAGGGGAACATCAAGGTTTGTCACCAGAAGAATGACATGCAGTTATCTCTAGGAGTCTGAGTTTTCCATGGCAGAGCAGTAGCATGTTCTGCACGGTCTCCCTGAAAATAGTGTTGTGCGTTGAGAGAGACCTGGGTCAAGTTTGATTTCAGTGATAAATACCCCTTCAGATTAGAGTAAGCTGTTGATATCGACAGCAGAAAGTAGAGAGCTGCAGTGTAAACGTAGTGAGTGGTTAAACAGTTGAAAGCTGGCACTTGCCAAATACTGTATGCTGCTTACTCAGAATTATTACTCATCCCCTCAAAAAAATACTGTGCATTAACAGCTTAATAGAAAAGTCTTGGGTACCTCTTTATGCCTCAGTCTACCGAAGGTGGTCTTTTTTTGCTGTCTTAAAGGACTTTTTAGGAGGTGGCTTCTTCAGAGAGCTTTCATTACAGTGTAACTCAATGAGGTGATATTAATAGATCATAGTTAATCCCCTTGCTGTAGGGAGGAGCGCTCAAGCTCAACCGCACGGGTGGAGTGCTCAAGTACCACTGAGACAGTAACATTGAACAGAGGTAACTTTTTGGCTCTTTTGAGAGGCGCACACACCCCCACTATCCAGCGAAACTCCTCAAAAAGAGAGTAACTCCAGAACCTAATGTGACTCGAGCTGGTGGAATTCTTTTGGAAACACATCATTGCTTGGAGCACCTGCTCTTTTAATTTAATGTCCTTGCTATTTATCAGAACCTCTTAAGGTAATTCTTCCACTAGAACTTTCACTGTAGGTCAGCAAAAAGATCCTTTTTTTTTTTTTCTCTGAAAACTGATCAAGCATGAAAATATGCATTTCCTTTTATTTTAATATTGTCTATGTATAGACTGACTGCAGAGGAAAGGGAAGTCATGCTCTTGAGTATGCCTATTTTAAATAGTAGGTGAGAAAGAAGGGGGTTAATATTTAACTGCTACTGTTTGAATATCCCATATTGCTTGGTATGAATTTAGGCATCAGAAAACTGGGAGAGTGGAGGGTCAAATAGAGAAAGGTGTCCATCTTTCTACCCCCTTGGTAATCTGGAATTATTTGTGAGGATTTGTGTATTACTGTAAAACTGCTTGTTTAAGCAAACAAATACAATTGAGGATGCTCATCTGATAAGAACACCTTGCCTGTACACCTTGCCCTGGTATACAGTCATTGTACACTGACTGAAACTTGTCAGTTTTGGGAGAAGCTGCACTTTCAGGGAAAGATTAGATGAACTATTCAGGTTGTTATTCTTTTGCTGTTAATAACAGAGGGTTTTTTCTTTAAAATTGAATTAAATATTAATTAAATTTCAGTGAGGGAAACTAAGTCTTGTACATTCCATTATTTTAGCACTAGTATCAGCAGGAACTTTAATACATACGATAGTGCATGTGATTTGATGTTGCTAAATTTGCTAAGTGCACTTATTGCTGAAAACTGTGTGTTTCCTGAAAGAAGACTAGGGGAATGCCAGTGAATCAGCAGTTTCAGTTGACTACACAAGCGTGTTTGTTGCAGCAAACCTGAATGTTGTCACTTCCAAATTGTTGAAACTTTCCTTTCAGGACTGAAAACAATAGTTCTTTGTCTGTCTTGGCACCCTTTGCTGTTCTTGGGCCCATGATCGAACAGTAGCTGTTAAATTGCAGCTTTATTAATAAGTAGTTACAGTTAGTACTGTTTAAAGCTGGACTAAAGCTTTGTCCATTCCAGCCCAACACACTTGATTAATTATAAACAGATTGTTTCGCTTTGACCAACCCAGTCTTTCTTTGCCTGTATGTTCCAGTTATGTTTCATAACAATTGCTTTGGCTTTGAAAATAGAAATTATAATCCTCTGAAGAATGCATCTTTGTTGGGTGTAGGCCTAAGTATGTAGTTGCACATGTTCTGGGGCAGGAGGTGGTACTAGAGATCTTGCGTCCTAGTCATTCTGATTCTACAGTAAAAGCACATTTCTTACATAGCAGTTAACTCTTCCTTGCTTGTGTTACATTTTCTGCTTCCCAGCAAAAGAATTCATCTATCTTGAAACAGTTCTTTTTTAACAAGATGAAGGGGGGTTTTTTTGCCTCAGTTTGCTGGTTCCCAGACTTTCCGATGTGAATAAAAGGTCTGGTTAAACTCTGTCTCCTTCAAGTTTTGCTTTATTCTTGTGCAGTTCAAAAAGTGCATCATCTACTTATTTCCATTCTTGTTTCTACCTGTCTCCAAATATGCTAGGCTAAGCATATTTGGAGACAGGTAAGGTTAAGCAGAAAATATATAATTAATGTGCTTAGTGATATTTAGTGGATTTGAGGAAATCTGTTCGGTAAGCCTGTCAATTTTGCAAAGTACGAAGGAAGGGCAAAGATGACAGCTACTTAGACTATTGCTCCCATATTCTAATCACAATACATAGGACTTAAGGTTTGTATAAGTATATCTAATTGATCTTCAGAGAGTTACTCGACTGGTTGGTGTTTTAATTCTTTAAAAGAGGCAATCATGTTGGCTAGACACACCAACAAGACGGAAAGTGTTCAGCTGACAGTACTAGTCATATGTAGTCCTTCTCAGAGTATCCACCTGAGTAGACATAACCTGCAGTAAAAAACATGCTCCATTGTGGGTTTTTAACTTGGTCTTACGGGAAGAAAGTCTGAAATATGTGAATCTGAGGCTGCTTTTAGGAGAAAAACCTGTGTTACACTTGACTGGAAAGTTCTCTGCCCTCCTTGTTGATTTATACTATCTCGATATGAGTCCTGTGTTACACAGCAAATCTGCTGTTTTTCTTTACTGTTCTCAACTGTGAGGCAGATTTGAGTCTGGAGTTCTTTTGGATGTAGACACAATAGCTTCACTTTCATAACTTTTATGGCTGCTGCTTTCTCAGTGCCTGAACTGGACTGTAAGCAGATCTGTCAGAATATGAAAATCTGGTGACAGAATATGCATTTTGTCACTGCCATGCAGAATAGGAAACCACACCTTACCTACCATCAGGTGGGGGTTTCCCTCCCCTCACTTCACAAGGGAGTGAAGTCAGCTTTTAGTGTGTTGCAGTTCAAAGCAGTCAACAGCAAGAATATGGCCATTCTCCCAAAGTCTTAATGTCACACCCCCATATGCACACTGGTATCTCTGCAGGCAGTAGCATCGGGTTCAGTTTGTCGACTCTTAACACGTGTAGCTTTCTCACGATGAATTATTCAGGGGTACACTTCTGTGGGAGAACCAATGGGATTGGACAGTATGTAGAAAATATGAGTCTGCAAAATAAATGATTACATATATACTGAATGTGTTTCTGCAGTTGCCTGGGTTTTTTGTGGTGCAATTAAGGCACAAGTTCTTACAGAAAGGGCTCTACAGCTTGTACAAAACAGACGTGCTGTTGTGAAATAAGGTAACTTGCTTACTGTAGAAGACTTGAGTTAAAATAGGCGCTAAACTATTATACTATTCTCTAGCTAATGCTTCTCGCAGGAGGTTTTTGTGTTGGTACCAGCTCCGTACTGGCACCCTTTATCTTGTTTATACTTTTTACCCCTCTGGAGAGCAAAGTAAGACCAAAATCGTGTCCCAAAGCTTAATGCACAGCCTAATAAGGACTAACAATGTTACAGTTCTGTGTAGAACTTGTGATAACATTTATCTTCAAAGTCCTGAACACTTTAGGGCCTAGATCCTTTGATATGCTTTCCTCTAATGTACTAGAAGCAGCCTTTTGTTAGCTGTTTTCCAAACAGATTGCAGATTTTCCTTCGAGGGCAGGGTGGGTCAGCTTATTGTAGTGACCTGTGCTGTGCTTGAAGTTGTTTTTCGTATTATGCTGAGGGTGTTGGCTTTCAGCAAATAAAAGCAATCTGTTTCTTTTTGCATCAATGAACAATGATAGTTGGAGGTTGTTTTTGTATTGGCAAGTGAGTTTAGTATGTTTACTGACATGTTTGTTAATATTGTATGTAATATCAGTTAATATTTTAATTTTCAAAGGTGAGTTTTCTGAAAGTTGCATTTGATAAAACAGTTCTACAAACTCCTAAATAAGCCTGTATAAACTTAAGTGTTACGAATAGAGTAAATAAAATTTCAGACAAAATATGTCTGTATCATTACTTCATGACATTAAATGGGTTTGGTAGGCTTTAACTAAAACTTTGTTTCTTCTGATGCTTCTCAGAATGAGCATACATACAGGGAAAAGCAGTGTGGTGAGGGCCTGCTTAACGTGGCAGCCTACTTCAACCTGTGTACGAAGAAACCCTGTGCCTATTCATCTGCACTGGTTTATAAAAGTATTTTTAATGATGAGCTGTGTCTTTGCAGACTAATGATAGAACAGCTGAATGTAAAGAAAAGTTTTCTACTCGGACATGGTGCTTGAGACACACCATGTCAAGTTTTCTCTGTGTCAAGTATTAAACTTTTTTTTAAGCTAAATTATGTTGAGCCTAACTACTTCTTGTCAGATTAAGTTCTAAAAAATCTGAGCTAGAACATTTGTCAGATTGATTTGGTACTGTGTCTTTGAACAATTTTAACTGAAAATGAGTTTGTTTTTAGTTGGTTCACTGTTTTGAACTGACTGAGAAGTCTGATTTCAGAATAATTTCCTTAATCTCTATTACAAGTTCTAATTCACTGTCATCCATTCAGCGCTAAATGTCATTGTTGCTACTTGCATGCTGTGTGGAAAACTTTACTCTCACTAAGAAATGCGTCTCAAATGTAATTATAAAGGCTAAAGGTAAAACTGCTCTGGTTTTAATTGTCTACCAAGAAAAGGAGGTTTCTATGCCCGGGGACTGGAGCAGAAACAGGGTAAGGGTTACTGTTGGTCTTTGACCATTAGTAACCTCCAGGCGTGTCTGTTTCCTTTTCACTATTTCCCTCTAGTGGTCACACACGACACTGACTTGGGGAGAATAAACAGATGAGCTGGTACTAACAGGAAAGTAATATGAGTGTATGACAATTTAATTTTCCCAGTCCTGAGCTGTTACACCACAGAGTACTGTGAAACCTTGTGACAGAAGGACATACTCTCATGTTTTGAATTGGTGATTCAGCAAGGTTTTGGAAATTAACTGAATTTTTATCCTTTTATATACCCAAATTTGAAATATACAAAGCTTTTAAATTAGATGAACTCATAATCTGAGTTTGCTTTTATAATATGAGTTTTCTGATGTGAGATCTGCTTTATATGCATATATTTGCCCTTCTGTATCTGTGGCTAGGTCTTACACCTAAACAGTGGAAGTATTCAGGTAATTTATCCCGTTAACATTTTTATGTCATGTTAGACTTGTTCTTAACTCATCAACTAAAATGATAATTAAAGAAACGTAGTGTTATTCTTTGTAAAACAATTGATGTTTTCATGTAACTTTGTTTAGATCTTGGTAAGTCATCATGTATCTAGTATTTCATAGGATTGCTAAAATTGAAAAATACCTTTAATATTTCCACATTCAACTCAGCACCACCACCATTTTCACCACTAAACCATGTTATCAAATGCTGTATCCACACTTTTTTTTAACACTTTCAGGTATGATAACTCCACTACTTCCCTGAGCACTATATTCAAGTGCTTTATAACCCTTTCCATGGAAAAAAATTTCATGATGTCTAAATTGAACCTCCCTTTCTGCAACTTGAGGCTATTTCTGCTTGTCCTGACACTTCCTTCTTGGAATAACGAGACTGACACCCATCTCACTACAGCTTCCTTTCAGATAACTGTAAAGAGTGATAATGTCTCCTCTGAGACTGCTTTTTTCCAGGCTGAGCTACCCCCAACTCCCTCAGCATTCCTCATCAGACTTGTGTTCCAGATCCTTCACCAGCTTCATTTGACTTAAGATCTTTCTAATGTTGCTTGCTATGTAGGCTGGGGCAGGCACTTCAGGAAGAGTACAAGGACGTTGGTAAGTCACGTAGAGAAAAAATTAGAAAGAGGAAACCTTAGCTAGAGCTCACTCTGGTCACTGCTGTATAAGATAAGATGTTTTTACAAATACATTAACAACAAAAGGAGAGCCAAGGAAAATCTTTGTCATTTAATGGGCATGTCGATGAGGAATACTGTCACCAAGGATGAGGAAAAGGCTGAGGTACTTAATGCTTTCTTTGCTCAGTCTTTAAAAGAGAGGACGAATATCCTCGGGGCAAGCAGCCCCCTGAGCTGCTAAACAGGAATGGGGATCAGAACACATTTCCTGTAACTCAGGAGGAAGTGATCTCCCATGCCACTTAGCTACTCACAGGTCTGTGGGGCCAAATGAGATTGACCCAAGAGGTCTGAGGGAGCTGATGAAATACCTTTCCAAGCCACTGCATCGTTTATGATCAATCGTAGTTTAACCAGGGACACCCCAGATAACTGGAGATTTGCAGGTGTGGTGCCCACCTACAAGAAGGGTCAGAAGGAGCATCTGGGGACCTGCGGGCTGTCAGCCTGACCTTGGTGACCTCAGTGCTGAGGAAGGTTATGGAACAGAGTATCTTGAGTGTGATCATCAGCACATAAAGGACAACCAGGGCATCAGGCCCAGTCAGCATTGATCAATGAAAGGCAGGTCCTGCCTAACCAACCTGATCTCCTTTTATTATAGGGTGACCATCTTAGTGGGTAAGGGAAAGGCTGCAGATGTTTTCTATCTAGACTTCACTAAAGCCTTTGACATCATTTCTCATAGCATTATCCTGGAGAAACTGGCAGCCCTTGGCTTGGACAGGTGCGCTGTTCACTGGCTAAAAAACCAGCTGGATAGTCGAGACTAGAGAGTGGTGGTGGATGGAGTTACGTCCAGCTGGTGGCTGGTCACCAGTGCTGTTCCGCAGGGCTCAGTGCTGGGTCCAGCTTTTTGTCATATCCTTACAGGCAATCTGGATGAGGGGATCACGGACACCCTCACTCAGTTTGCAGGTGGGCGTGTTGATCTGCTGTAGGGTAGAAAGGCTCTGCAGGATGGACATTGGGAAGAATTTTTTCCCTGGAAGGGCAGTATTGCAATGGGCTGCCCAGGAAAGTAATGGAGCTGCTGGGGGCCTACGGTAAATGCCTGTATGTGGCACTTAGTGTTATGGTCTAGTTGGCATGGTGGTGTTGGATTGGACTCAGTGGTCTGGGAAGTCTTTTCCAATGCTAATGATTCTGATTATTTTCTGCCTGTCATACAGAATGGTTGAGTTTCTCCTTAGATAATTATGCCTTCAGAACTCTGATACTTCATATCCAATATGTTCATCTTTTATTTGAAAGTAAAATTACCTTTGGACAGAATTATTGTCTATTTAGTTTGAGCTTAATATATGGAATCTTTATGTTGTCAAATTGATGTATGATTAGAAATGCATTAAAGCTTCTACTGATGGCAGAATGCTGTTGCATAAAGAGCGTTTAAACCAGACTGGACTTCAGTTTTAAACAAACACGGTTTTGACTCAGTAGAAGGACTGGACAGCTTGAGGAATCTGAAGCTGTATCAGGAGCATGGCAAAAAGTTGCATCTATTGGAGTTCCTTATTTCACATACCTTTTTTGGTTCAAATGTATAATAGGTCAGTGTGCCTTCGTTGTTTTTGAAGGAAGTAGTTGTTGAGAGCTGACAATGGCCACCTCAAGAAGGAAATAAGAGTAGGTAATAGGTTTTTTGAAAGTGAAAAAAAAATGTGTTAATAGGGTGTGAGATGCAAGCAAGAAATGTATTAAAAGTAAATCCTTCTTTTCCCCCATTTTTCCCCATTTACTGTTAGGAGATTGCAATTTAAACAGCATGTATTCTCATGTATTTCCTTAGGGTGTAAAATAGATTTCCTTAAATTATTTGTCAAATATATTATGGAATTTGACAATTCCAACTTTATTCTCCTGTGCTTCCTATATATTACATATTCGGGAGTATGCCAGCCGTTTGATCAAGATTTCTCTTCTGGTTGCTAAATGTATAAAAATTGAGTGGAGGGGAAAAAACAATGTTTCTGAATTTAGCAGTGACAAGATAGCTTTTATTTGCAATAGGAGAACAACGGACTTGGTGGGTTTTGCAGGAGGATTTGCTTTGGCAGTTTTTCTTCTTATAAATAAGAAGCATAGATAGCTAAACATATTTATCTGCTGATAGATGCCTTCTGTGTTGCTGTAAAGCTTTTTGTAGTCCATTTCTTTTAGTGCAAGTATGAACCTTGCCTGCACCTTACTTTGAATCCTAGTGTTTCTTGTTCGGAAAATGTTTATTCTGATTAGGCAAAGTGTAGGCCTCTCAAGTCCATATCCAAACAGGCTCAGCCTTGCAACAAGCACCTTTTCACAAGGGCAAATAAATCCTCGCTGCTGTTTAACTATGCCCTTTTGAAATCTCATTATGGTCTTTAGCCCAAGATTCTTCAACATAATACTGATGGTTGATATGTTTTTCTGGTTCTACAGAGGTGATATTAATCTTTAGTTAAAAAACAAAACTAAACCAACAATTGGAGTAAGAGGCAATCACTCCTTCCGTGCCGTTTTGAAGGATAAGTTAAGATTGCCTAAATGCCTGTTAACTGTGAAACGGTGTGTGCCCTAGTCTCCTTGCTTTGTCCCGCTGTTGAGGCGGGCTGGATTATCCCTATGTGCTCAGTCCCTGCAAGGCACGGGCTTTCCCTCCACCTAGTGGATGCTCCATGGGAGAGCCAGTTCTCGGACTCCTGCAGCAGCTTTTCCTACTGCCTCCTGTCTCATCTGCCTTAGTTAGCACTTATGCATTAACCCTGGCAACACTCCCTTTTGAATGTTATGCATTGTGATGATGCAGTAATATTTAATATAACTATTTTGCAATTTTTTAGAAGTGCTAAAAAGACCGATGTGACTAGTGCTTTCCCTTGGGATCAGAACAGTTCTTATTTTTAAAGGCACAGTTGTGAAAGTGCTAGCCTTATAGGCCAAGATCAGGCAATATGTAATGGAATTAATTCATTCTTTAAAATCTGTAGCTATTTCCACTAGCTTTCAAAGCACGAAAAACAAGTAACAACACTTACTTTAGTGCATTAGGAACTTACACCAAAACATCAGTGCTTTTTCTGCTAGTATCTAATAGAATGGAATTTATTAGTTCTTGTATTACAATACAGACCTTACCTGTCCCTTTCCTGACAGCCCATATTCATGGGTGGGATAAATACAGCCTCTCCCAGTCTTGCTTATAGTCCTATGACCCAGGAGTTCAAGCTGCTTTAGTTTTATTACTAAGTAAACTAAGTGTTGCAGTTATTGTCAACTTAGGTTTTGGCACTTTTGCTCAGTGAAGAGTTCTATTTTTATACGTGTTTTTCAACTTGGAATTCCCGGGGATTCCTTCTGTGCACATAATGTGCATATTTACTGTGGAATTGTAACATACATAACTGCTGGAGGAAAGTTAGGTCTACATGTCTTTCCCTGTTTTTGCAGTTGCAAAAAACGTCAGGTTAGAAGCTCTTCCCTTTTAAATAGTCATCTGCACTGTGCTTGGGAGGGCTGTGGGTGGGAAGTCATCATCCAGCTGCTCTGACCTGGATTGTGGAATTTCTATCTCTGCCTTCCTTCTAACTACCACCTTGGTTTTGGAACCTTAAATTTCCATTATCAGCAGCTTTAGAACAATTGAAAAATCAGACCTCTAGTCACAGGATAACAATACCTTTAATTTCAGTCCTCAGAAATGCATCCTGTACTGCCCAGCCTGTAGTCTTGTGTTTTTACTGTGCAGTAATTTCCTAGGGTAATCTTGCCTTCGCTCATCCTAGCACTAACCCATCTTTCTGAAGCATTTGTAGCAAATCTAAAAATTGCCTTTGGAATATAGTTGTTTTACAGAGTGTATCTGCTTATTTTCCACCAAGCCTTTCATAGGACCTTCCAGCTCTTTTGTGTTATTACTTTTTTCTATATTCTGTTTTTTTTTCATAAGATATTGTGGCTTGATCTCTTGGATGTTTGAGTGGGATTTTTCACAAATACTGTGAAGAATTAGATTAGAGTCACTGTGTCCTAGTATCTGTTCCATCACCTTCTGGGTGAGCTGCGTGCCTTAGAGGGTGGAGCTGCCTGCTGGTTGTGTTATGTAAAATAATAAATAATTTATAATGCTAACTGAATATATCTGCCTTGGTGAACAAGCATACAATGAAGTGCTTCACAGGCACAAAACTGGGACATAATCAAAATAATTCCTTGAAGACATGTGAGAATAATTTGCTTTATTTGGTTTTTTAAGTGGGAGAACTTTGCTGTGATTCTGTGCTTTATTCAAGGATATATTTTCCACATAATGATCCATGTGAGCAGTGACAGAGATCTGCAATATGATTCTGCAAATACTTAGCTTTTTTTATTGAAAGCAGCTTTTCTGACGTACTGCCTTGTTGCTGATACTAGCATCTGCTCCAGTTAAAGGATCACATGAAGCTTTGGATCATGTGGCTCTTTCCTCTTGTCTGTTGTAACAAAAGGATTAATGGAGTTCATGCATTGCCTTAGAAAGCTGAAGGTGTTGCAATTACTATCAAATGCCAAATGTTTTAATGTAGCTTTGAAGCTTTGATGTATGCATGGAATTTCAAAGAACTGCATCTTTTTACTGAGCATGGCAATTTGGCATTAGTGCTTGGTGGTATGAATTGATACGACTTCTACAAGTAATTTTGTTTTCAAACAAAGACTATTGATTTCTATCATATGAACTTCACCGGCTTTTCCAGCTTTTATCTTGGGAAATTAAAATTTGTATAAACAGAAGAAACTTTGTCTACATTCATCTTCTCAATGTAAATGATTATTTCTGCAGTGATTAGTTAACGATGATCTGCTTTGCAAGACATAAATGCGGCAGTGACCTGCTCTCGTTTAGATGTTGCGGTAGTAGAATGGTGGGGCTTTGCATGATTCATGCTTTCTTTGTTTGTGTTCATCTGCTTGCATGTGTCCGCTGCGAGCGGGATGGCTTGTTCTGTGCATCAGTTAGAAATGAGTTCTTATTTTCTGATTCTTGTGAAAAATAAGTGTTCTTAATGTAATCTTACTTTTTCCCTCTTGGCTATTCAAACATAATTGTCTGGCACAGTTTTGTGAGCATGGTGTGAAAATGTACGTGCTTTTGATTCATGATGTGTGCTGTTCAGTCTGCTCTTAATGCCTGCTGAATTTGCTTCTTGATAACAGATAGTTAATTATATTGCACCTTTTTATTGTTCGACTTTGCAAGCTGTAACTGTGCATGCTGTCATGTGTACAATTCTGTATTGTGGATAAATTATTTAGTGGAATTAATTATAACAAGTATAAATGACAGAGAAATAAATATTCTACTGAAGAGGTACCTTAAAAATACTTAATACATATTGATGTGGAAAGAAGTGTTTGGTTTTTTTCTTTCACCTTCAGTCTTTATTTTGTGAGCTAAATTAGCTGAGCATTGACTGTATGCTTAATATTGGAAGAAAATGATTTAATTCAGATGTAGAATATAAGGCATCAGATTTTCTACTAATAGGTTTACAACTATTCTTGGAAGTTCTAAAGTAGGACTATAAAGGTGTGGCTTTGACTAAATCTCAAGTAAAGAAATCCAGAATTTTCACTTCCTAAGCTTAAAGCAAGGTCTTGCAAAGGCGTGTCTTTCTCACTTTAAGGACAAAATTAGAAAATGCTTGCTAACTATCCTTAGTTTAAATTCTCTTACTTCAATGTATTTTGGCTACATTTTATAATTGATTTGTTCTTTAAGTCATATCCTGTTAAAATGAAGTTTTATCATCTTTCCTAGTGTGTACAACTTACAGAGAAAATTAAATGAATTTTCACTGTCAAACTGACTGTAATAAAAACATATTGGGTCGTCTTAAGATTTGTGGCATATGCTTAAGTAAATATTGCAGGTACTGATTAAACAGAGAAGTCTTTTTATATTTGTATGTAAGGGAAATTTTGAAAGAAATATTTTGAATATTCTTTTTTTTCAGGTTTATGGTTACTAAATGCTTTTGAAACAAAGCAGTTGTATACCTAAACTCTTATTTGTAACTGAGACTATATAACTTTGCCCAAATTCTTAGCTGAGACTTCAAAGAACTCTTTGCCTTTCTCTGCTCTTTAACTTATCCACACTCTCCTGCCTTCTCAAAGCCTATACAGCTTCCAAAGTTTCCATAAAACGTACAACAACTGTAATTTCATCATTGCTTCTTGTTTGTTCTGTACCATTTGTTTTGTCTCTCCTCTCCCTGCCCCTCTGAGTTTTGGTGCTATTGCAGAATTTTTTCCTGTCAGAAGTCCTT
The DNA here is from genome assembly GCA_013397075.1 of Rhabdornis inornatus. Taxonomy (NCBI): domain Eukaryota; kingdom Metazoa; phylum Chordata; class Aves; order Passeriformes; family Rhabdornithidae; genus Rhabdornis; species Rhabdornis inornatus. The sequence goes on from VWZS01000626.1 coordinate 24,806, forward strand.
CACTGTTCTCTCTGTCTATTTGATCAAACTCATCTAACAGTATTTCATACATTATCCTGAACCATCTGTTTATTGCTTACATTGTCTGTCAGGATTTTTCATCTCCTTTGCTATGCACATCATTTACATTAACATTTAGAGAAATTTATTTTCCTTCAGTTCCTCAGCATTTGCTTCTGTTTGACTTGTGAGGAAATTTGTTAAACTCTATATTTTTGATATTTTAAATGTTATTCTAATCAAGAGATGTTTTTCTTTCTTCATTGCTTAGTTGCTGTTACTGTATCCTCTCTCTTACTTCTAGTGTCTTACCTTGTTTTATGTAGGCTTTTGTTCTCACGAAAAATTAATTTCAGCCTACTAAAAATAATTTTGCCAAAGAAGCCTGAAATAAGAAAAAAATGTGATGGAAGTAATTTTCTGATTTTCTTTAATTTCTATTTTGTTGCTTTTAAAAAGAAAATGGTACTATTTGTATGATTGGGTGGAATGACTAAAGCTGATTGTTTTGAGACTGAACCATGTTTAATCCCCCAATTAATTGTAGAGTAATGTAGTTTTCTTGGTAGGCTGTGTGAAAGTTACTTCTTAGGAATTACCTAAACCAAAATAATGAAACACTGTCCGTTTTTCTGAACAATTAAATATGTATTGCTGTGTCCTTTTGGGGACATATAAGTCACTGTAGGTAACAAATTATTTCACAAATTATTTGATAATAAAAATCAAGTTTCTGATAACTTCACAGATATTGCATCAGCATCTTAGATGCAGGCACAAGTTTGAGTTACTTAAACCTCTACTGCAAAAACCAAATGGGTGGTTTCAGAGAATTACATTAATCTTGTTTTCATTATTTCTATTTTATCAAAAGCCTCAGCACTCTAGTTTTTTGTGTGATTTGCTTTTTAGACTGAATCCGGCTATGGATCAGAGTCAAGTTTGCGACGCCATGGCTCCATGGTGTCTCTTGTCTCTGGAGCAAGTGGATACTCGGCAACATCCACCTCTTCATTCAAGGTTGGTGCAAAAAGTTTACCCAGTATTTGTGCATAAATAATGTACAGCCAGAAAAAAAGAAGTAACATAATGAAGACTTATTCACGTAATTATAGAAAAAATGCAAAATATTTAGTTCAAATGCCAGTAGTCCATCATATAATGGTGAACAGATGGGAAGCTCTCTCATGCTATCGTCCCTTTTGAACTGTGCTGTCATCTTCTGTGGCAAAAAAATCAAACTTGTGAGGGTGTTCATTAACTTTGTCTACTTTATGCACCTGAATATCCTGGGCTCCAAATGAAAACAACGCTAATTCTGTAGCTTAATAAGTGTGATGTAGCACTGGCTGACGAATTATAGCATTCCTTGTGTCATGCATATGAATATTTAATGTATGAACTGAGTGTCCTTTACTTCTGGGAGAGCAGAAGAAGAACACCACAAGAAAAGGGAATAAGGATTGGAACAAAGATCTTAAACTGGAGCTGACTGCTTTCAGGCAAATATGTATAAAGCTGGTAGTATGCAAGTTCACATTTTTAATAAGCTTTTGTGGAGTGCTCTGAAGTAGCAGGTGCAGCCAAGAGAAAACATTGAGACCAGTGACAAAATGAGTAAGGAATACTCAGATATTATTTCTTCTGACATTAAGAGTATTTCATAATTGCTGATATCTAAAATGCCCATAGTGTACTTCAATTTCTTCTTCATAGCTGCAGAAATACAATTTTTAAAATTCAATTGTAATTATACTGCACCAAGCTATTGTTCAGTATGTAGAAACATTTCAGGCTTTTTTCCATTGTGTTTTCAGAAGGGCCATAGCTTACGTGAGAAGCTTGCAGAAATGGAAACCTTTAGAGACATCTTGTGTAGACAAGTTGATACTTTGCAGAAATACTTTGATGCTTGTGCGGATGCAGTTTCCAAAGACGAACTCCAGAGGGATAAAGGTAACACTGTAACTGAAAACTCTTCCCTCCATAGAATGTAGCTTTTTACCAAGGAAAACTCTTGATACTGTTACAATGCAATTTAATAAATAAATAAAATACGTATCTTAAATATAGTTTAGTAAAGGATCAGTCATTTGCATAAATGCATAAGCATAGTAATTATTTTTACTTTAGAATTCGGATTTGCTTTAAAATCTGTTTGATGTTAACCTGTAGCTGTCAACTGTACAAAAGCAATGCTCTTTTTAAGTGTTTTGTTACAGAATACCAATTGCTAACCCTCATGAATTCAATTTAGCGCTGTCTCTTACCTATTATTTTGAAAAACAAATGGGATATTAGTTTTGATAGAAAGAGTACACTAGTTTTAAAAAGTCCAAAGTGCTGCATTAAGTAATTCTTCTGAGATGTGTTAGCTAGAAATAGAGCATTGAAATGCACACTTGAGACCATACTAGACTATGATGTGGATGTCTACATATCTCTGAATTGCTTATATCAGAGCACAGCTGTCACTGTATCTGCATACTCTACTGAGGCATTTATATTCATTCCTGTGTTTGTTCTGGCAGCATGAAACTTTCCATAGCAATAAAACACCAGAGAAGTGCAATTCCACTTTTTTTTTTTAAACTTTCCAATGTAGAAGATTAGATAGATACTGAATCATGGCTCCTACTTATCCACTCGTAACACCAAAGTATGTTGCTCTCAACAGATAATGAATGCTAAACTTCAATGCTGAGTAATGTTAGATTCTTCTGTTAACTGGTATTTACACTGGTAGTAGTCTTGGGTCGAAAAGAAAAACAAATCAAACCCAAAAGGGAGGGAAGGGTCATGACTGTCATAGAGAAAAGTGCTGGCTAACCATGAAGACTGTCTTAATTTTCTCTTACACTCCAAAGAACTAGAAAAGCTTTCTCACTCCCGCAATACACTCTCTCTCAAATCTAGTGGTAGAAGATGATGAAGATGATTTCCCTACAGTACGTCCTGATGGAGATTTTGTACATAACAGTAACAGCAGTAAAGAAAAATGTAAGTGTGTCCCAGTTTTTTCTATTATGAGAATTAGAATGAATGATATGGTGATAAGTCTGGTACAAGACAGATGTTTTATGCTCTTTTCTAAGCAGAAAATGGCAAGAATAGTTATTTAAGTGTATGTGAATAGAAGTTCTTAGTCATGTTATAATTCTTTAGCAGCGTTTTGTGATTCTCTGAGTTATCTTAATTCACACAGATACTAATACAAGCTTGTCAAGTGGAAATTTCCTGTTCTGTGTTTAAAGTCATTATCGCTACAAAATTCTGTTGAAAGGGCTGCATTATTCAAATATTGGGAACTGAGATTTTGTAACAAGTTATTGCAAGTGTTACCTGCTTTAGGAGTTTGGGGGAGTTCAGTGCTTTTTCGCTTAGGGGTGTCCCCATATGATTTTCCCAAGTACTGTGGCTATGGAATGGTTAAGCCAATGCTGTCACTGATTCTCACTTACCATAACTCTAGTGCTTTTTTGCTGTCTTTTTCAGTGTTATAGTGAGCAAAATTCTGATTTTCATTCTTATCATAAATGAATTTGTTATTGTACTCGCTGTACCCATGCAGCAAATGTGAAGAATTCATGCAAGTATTGCTGTTTGAGAAATCTGATAGTTCTGGCCTAGAGAACGCTGTGTATGTATTTAAATTGTATTTGCATTCTTCTTAGACCTTCTCATGTTTTCTGACTGAAATATTGCAGTGTTTACATTCTCTACTTGTTGGCAATTCAGTTAGTTATAAGGTATTTCTTAGGCTTGATTCACAGACCTTGGAAGTTGCACCTCCAGTTTCAAGTGCGATGGAATCTCCCAAACTACTCACCAGAAATTTATTTTAAAATGTAAATACTTTCATGTAGAATATAGGGCAAGACAAGCCTTTTCTGTATCTTCTGTTTCTTTTTAATTGGCTGTTGTTCCCATATATTACATATTTCTTTTTTGTATTTAAGTGCTTTTTCTAGAGCATATCCAAAACTGTTGTGATGGAAGACGAAAGGAAAAGGAATGGAAGGAGCTTTTCAGAATTTATCACATAAGTAGATTTTTCTACTGAGGATTAATTGTAATGCTGATTTCAGAGATTAAGTAGCATAAATCGAAGTTTTGAAGCAAGTGTACGTAGATGTATAGTATCACTAACCCTATAGTCTGTATGAAACTGTATTTTTTTTTTTTTTTTTTTAGTATTGTTAAGTTAGATTTCAG
>VWZS01000626.1:44852-60901 GCA_013397075.1 Rhabdornis inornatus
AAGGTTTGATTTTTGTCTGAAGTGTTTATTTGTAATGCTATTAATACATTGAATCTTATGGTTGACTATTACCATTTTTTACCTCTATGACTAGTTTGATTACCTAAAGGCCATTTAAACATGTTGACCAACAAGACTGGGTATGACAAATCATATTGAAAAGTTTATGTATATTCACTGGTCCTTCAGAAATTAAGTTTGACATCCTGAATATGTCAATATCACCATAATGGTATATTCCAGTAATCTACAAAATTATTTCAGGTGCTTGCTAGGAAATTGATAGTTTAGAGTAGAATTAAATATGTGTTTCCTTTTTAGTCTCCAAAACAATGGTTTAGATATGTTATTCATGCTATTCCTTTCCTTCTGTGAAATCATATGTGATTGTGAATATGGAGCTTCCTTCTGGGATTTGCACTTTTGGAGAGTTTTTAAAGTATTAGGAAAAGCCCCAACCGATCTATTTTTTTTTTTTTCCCGACAGGAATGTTTGGGGTTTTTTTAACAGAACCTGTAATTTTATTGCCTCCAGACCTTACTACCAGCTTCATGGGCAGGACCAACACTTAAGGGCTTGCATAGTGGGACTAAAATTCCAAGACCTTTTGCAGTCGGTTTATTTCTGAAATCTGAACTTACTGCAGGGGAAAAAGTATGCAAGTCCTCTTGCACAACAGTGATAGGCTCATCTACCAGTACTCCAGTAGCTGAGTTAGTTTTCTAAGTTGTTTTTTCTTTGAGAGGAGAGGTATTAAAATGAGGGGATAATAAAGTAAGGGAATAATAAGTAATAGGAATCAAGTTTGATTGCCAAGATGGGAACTAGTACTCTGTCAGGTTGTGGGTGCGGAGATCGTTCAGCATAAGGAAAACTCGTATTTGAGAAGATATGCAGGTGTCCTCATTTTCACCTCTTTTATGCCTGTGATAACATTTCTGCATTCATATGATAAACGTGTGTTTTAGAGCACCACTGTGACTGCAGAACTGATCACTTAAAAACAAACCTGAGGTAGACCGGGTCCTTAGCATAATAATGCAAACTGTGGTTAAGTATCAGGATCAAATGGACTGCTCTTTTCACCTGCTGCATGGATTATACTACGTGGAAGTTACTGTGGAATGCCTCCTAATCCAGTTTCAAGTTAATGGACTCACTACAAAAAGTATGAATATCCCCACATGCAGTTCCACCCTCCAAGTATTTTCTCTAAAACAAATTTTTGCCAGACTAACAAGTCATTCCACCTGCTCTGGAGTTTCAGTTCTTCTGAACAGGACAACAGAGAGCCTGATGAGAACCGCAGATGTTTTAATTTTACCTGCTATGTACTTTACTAAAAAATTTATTAAAAATTGACCTCTGTCTCCAGGCTGACAATTTGGCTTTAGGAAGGCAAGCTAATGTCTTGCTTCTTAATGAATGTGACTTTTTTCTAGACTTCATGTGAGTGAAGGGAATTTAGTGTCAGTAAAAGTAGCAAGTGGCAACTCAGTTTTCAAGACTGAGGAGTATAAACATGTGTTCTGTTGGGAGTGATGGGAGTTGTTTGTTCAGTGTGCCTCTAGAAAGGCATTGTTGTCTCTGCCAGTTGTGTGGGAGTTCAGATCACTTTCTTTTAAAGACCTATCAGCTTTATAATAGGTTCTGAGTAGTTCTTAGGCATCTAAAGGGAAGAACTTAGCGACTCAAAATTCAGGTCAGGGCTGTATGGCATACAGGTTGCAAGTATTTTTGCAGATCTTTCTTGTAGTCAGCTAGGAGCCCAGTGGTAATAACAGTGAACCTCTTAGGTGGGAAGAATCTTTGGATCTTGACTGTGCCTCTGAAATAGGTGCAGGTTGACAGATGTTGACCAGTGCATAGACTAAATACAGTTTGTACAGACAGTGTGCACAAGCAGGTTGTGTAAATACTGCATTTCCTGGTGTAGCTGGAGAATTAGATTGCATTCCTGTGGATGTCTCCTTCTCTTCTTTCCTCGATATTTTCCTCATAACTTTGCACATAAAGCAAAAAGTATCAAAAGACAAAAGTAAATGGATAAAGCATAGCTTTGTTCTTAATAAGTTAAGAGGTGGGATGGAAAATATGTAAGGGCCTGAAGATATGGTAATTAAGTGTTGAGAGCATGGCAAGGATTCCTTTCTTGAAGAAGTGTGACCTAGAGCTAATAAGTGGAATATTTAAATAGCCCACATTCTTACCTGGTTTCAATTGTACTGTCATTGTTTCACTGGGAAAAAAAAAAGGAAGAAACTTGTAGGAAACCTGCTAGTAACTAGCAGCAAAAGTTGGCTTGTCTAGAAGCTGAAACATAAATCTTGGTGGTGCTTTTTGTTCACTGAAACTCAAAACCAAAATACCCAAAACTTGGATTGATAACTTTTCCTTGTCTAGAGAAGTCTAGGGGTAGTTAAACTAAGACACACTAGGATTTCCATCCAATGGATTTTGTTTTTTTCATGTTGTGCTTCTAGAGTTTTATTTATTCAATTACCTTTTTTCTTTCTGGTCTTAAGTGTATTTCCTGTTGAGTACATAGCACAAACAAAATTACTGCCTTAAATTAAAAGTAAATAACATCTTTCAATTCTGCACCCTATATAAAAAAAGATTGATTATTATTTATTTTGCTTTCTACTTGTTTTCATACTTGCTCAAATATGTTTTACATATTTTACTGCACGCTAGGCTTCCTATTTTTGTAAGTTGTGCAAAAGCATCCTAGAGTTCAGACTTATTTTGTGATTGTGCACTCCTTGAACTAATCTTTGTGTTGGTCAATTAACTAATTTTGTTTGTAGTGCTTTTCCTTTTGAAAAAAAAAGGTATTTCCAATAGTTCAGGAAAATGCTGTTAGTCATCTGGACTTGCTTGCTGTGACAAGTTTTAGTAGTCATCTACCTGTTGGGTGGAAAAAAGTTGTTAAAGTGTTTCGAATACTTGAAACATTACACAACAATGTATACCCTATGATTTTGCTTCTGTTTTTATTTAGGGCATTTGGAAAAGGGTGGGGAACCAAAAAAACAAAATAATATATTAGATCTAGAATAAGCATCATCTTCCTGTCCCAGTACCCATTTTCATGCATATTCTATGGAATAAATAATTAGATAGTCACATAGCATGATAAAAATATAGCAAATATTTGGCTGTAAAAAAAGGCACAGTTGCTAGCAAAATAAGTTTTAAATGAGCATTTTATAATTATAGAATCTCTGTACTGTCATTATCCTTTGAGTGTAGGCATATCTGGTTTTTTCCTAGCTGTCAACTCTGCAAAGATGCTACTGAAACAGAGCAGGCATGCTTTGCTTGTGACTTTTTTCTTCACTGCTCTTCCAGTATGACTTTTGATATGCATTTGCTTTTTAGAGCTTGTCAGTCTTCCTCCCTTAACTCTCTGCCTTTGTTGAGCTTTTTCAATGCTCTTTAGTGGATATCTTACAGTGCATTGCAATTCCATTTAGAGATACTTGCAGATCCTATCTGCTGAAATAAAGAACTGTTTTAGGTAGAAGTGATGAGGTTTCACGGTTTAAAGGCACAAAGGCAAGATAGGAAATCCCCGCAAAGAGCAAAGTTGAAATTTGAATCAAGATTTTGGCTTTTTTTTTCTGAAGGCCAGCATTATTTGTTTGTTCCTAACCTAACAGAGAGCTCTCTCATTCAAATTCAGCTCCTGCACGGGAATTGAAGCATTAATTTGTGACTTCCAATGCTGTACAGTATCTCTCCAAAAAGATGGAATTAATGAGTTAAAAATGCCTATTTTTTTCCTTTACAGGTGGAAGAGATGGTACAAAACCACATGACATATTCCTTGCAAGATGTAGGAGGAGATGCCAATTGGCAACTAGTGGTAGAAGAAGGAGAAATGAAGGTAAATGTTTTAGATTTGGTTAATTTGTATAAGATGATACACTGTGAAGACAGATACTTCCAGTATACATTTGGCATTTATCTTTACTCCTGGACTCCATCATGTTAAGGGTCTTTTCCAACCTAAATCATTCTATGATTTCTAGAAATGTTATGGAATAGTGGAATTCTGGAAAGTTATGCTGTTGAAACTTCTCTCTGGGAATAGCATTGTTTGGGTTGGGACTGGGGTCCATGAGAGCTGTGGCTCCCTATATATTTATTCATACAAAATTCTGTGTAACTTTTGGAACAGATTCATCTTTGTGGGTTCCCTTCTCAATCCTTCCTACATAAAGCTTGATATCAAAGTAATATTTAAATTCTATGTACAAAAATAACAAGAGTAACAGGCTATAATGTTGGCTGCTCCACTGTGCTTATGAAAACGTGTCGATAGTGATAAATAAGCTAGCTTAATCATTTTTGGAGTAGAAACCTTAAAGTACTGGTATTTTAGTGTGAATTGCCACATAATGTCTTCCATGCGTGTTACCAGAGAAGACTCTTATGGCAAATTATTTATGTGGTAATCTTCTAGGTAAGTGGTTTGTTGGTTTAGGTTATTTTAAACTGATTAAATTTAAACAATTAAAACATGAACAGTTTTGACAATTTCTGTTCTACATTTTTCTTTCTGTTTGATTATAGGTATACAGACGAGAAGTGGAAGAGAATGGAATAGTTCTAGATCCTTTGAAAGCAACCCATGCTGTTAAAGGGGTAACAGGCCATGAAGTTTGCCACTACTTCTGGAACGTTGATGTTCGTAACGACTGGGAAAGTAAGGCATTGGTTCTTCAGCTTTGCAGGTTTATTAGCAAGGGCAGTGTTTATAGCATTGTCCTATTGTCTGTGATTGTTCACTGACGGATGTTTTTTTCTCCTCCCCCCCGCCCCTTCTTTTAGCAACAATTGAAAATTTCCATGTTGTGGAAAATTTAGCTGATAATGCAATCATCGTTTACCAGACACATAAGGTAATAATACTTAATTTGCATACCTTACTGAGATGTCTGAAGCATGCGTGTTCCAATATTATTCTGAATACTTTACTGGCTTAATGATTTAAAATACTGTTCTGGACAATATTCCAGAACAAGTTCTCTATTAAACTTCAGCTTCCATCAATTTTTCATACTTTTCTTGAGAGCATAATTGGTTGTGCGTGTGTCTGATAGAGCTTGTAGAAGCAAGCAAGCCCTGCTTTTTATCTTGTGATTTTATGACTGCCAGCAAGGCCGGAGTCATCCAAAGCAAACAGAAGCAATAAATCATGACTGACTACAAGGAGGAAACCTACAGCACTGTATCAGATTTCTTTTTGCAGAAGCACAGGTTACAGTTCACCACAATTAGTTGACATACCACCTCATAATGCGAATGTTTTTAATTGTTGGTGCAACATGTGTCCTTGTACCTTAATTTTTTTTTCTCCCAAAATGGTTCTGGTCTCAGTTTATAAAAATGTTCATTTGAACTATAACTCAACAACTAAAATATAAAGATCTAAAAAATTCACAGGAATGAAATATATGTACTCATCCTTAGTCTTGCATGTTTCTAAGTATTAGTATATTCAACTGTTAAATATTTTTCTTTGACAATTTTACCACTAGTGCAGTTACATTAAAACTTCTTTTATAGAGGACTCATAGTTTTGAGTAAGACAGTTGTGTCATCTGTATTGGTTGTGGTAAAAGCCAGAACTTTTTTCTCCTATTAAATTTCAGGAAAATAACTTCTGTATGTTTTGTTGTTTTGTCACACATTTCACTTCTGAAGCTTTCTCTTGGATAATATCAGTTTGCTGTATCTGTCTTACTGAAGTAGTAGCTTTTTGAAGTAATAATTGTTTGAAATACATTCTTCCTCTCCCTTTTTCTTTGGAGACATAAATAACTGTAGATGCATCCCTATACGCCTAACCATTCATTCAGCTTGTAGCTTACAAGTATTAACTAAAATGCAAACCTGAGGTTGAGGGTACAGGAGACTAACTGCCTCTTCCTATTTTTTAAACTGAAAAACTCATCTGCATTTCAAAGGCCTTAAAGTTTTGCCTTAATCTTTTTTTGTATGAAGTGTAGCCAAGCTGAAATTTCTGCTGCATATTTCCAACAGCTATGTTCTCTTTCAGTTTTCAGAATGAAATTACTAACTTGAAGCTACTTGAACTTAATATATAACTGACCTGGTTTGCCTTGCTTGGTTTTTAATTTTAACTAAGTATAGTAGTTAAACCTGGAAAAGCTTATGTTCAGGTGTTTCTCTGCAGAGAGTGTGGCCAGCCTCTCAAAGGGATGTGCTGTATTTGTCTGCCATCAGAAAGATACCAGCATTCAGTGAAAATGATCCGGAAACATGGATTGTATGCAATTTCTCTGTAGAACATGACAGTGCTCCTGTAAGTATTATTTTGATTCTATGAAGTTCTGTTTTTAAGGTAGTTTTCTGTTCTGTGGTAATGCGTTTGCAGTGCTAGTGTGAGGGAGATGGAGGGTTTTTACAAAAATACGGTTGATTTAAACCAAGTGATAAAGTGACTTGATGAATGCATTCTTAGCCAAAACCTGTCTTGTCTTATCTCTCAGTTGTCAGATCTAAGGTGTTACAGCAGAATGGAATCAAAATTTCTGGAGATATGAAAACATTTTAAAGAGTTGAGGTTATTTTGTATGTAATCAAATCAATATCTATTCAGTATTGTGAAATATAAGAGTAGGTTTATATAATTATAGATAGGGTTAAGTCTCCATTTTACAGTTTTGCCTTGGTTCTACCAGACAATAGCAATGACTGTTTTCTCTTTGATTGCTATTCTATAGCCTGTTTTCAAGAGAAAAGTTAACTGATATTTGCAAATGCTGATACATTATTCTTTAAATGTTTCTTTACTGATTTGTCACAGCAGTTGAAGTAATCCACTTTTAATGTGTTAAGCAAGAAACTTCAGATTCAGACATTTTAGATCCTTTCCCTATCCACCATGTATCTTTCATTTCATACACTTTTGTGTTACATCCATCTAAGTGCTAGAATGTAGACTCTCAGAAACAGAGCTTCTAGAGTGTCTTAGACTTAATGATGAAAAAAATGTTCACTCTTGATTATGCCGAAACAAATTTAGTTTAAAGCTTACAATGTTTCATATTTTTGGCAGCTGAACAATCGATGTGTCCGTGCCAAAATAAATATTGCTATGATTTGTCAGACGTTAGTAAGCCCACCAGAGGGCAACAAGGAAATAAGCAGGGACAACATTCTGTGCAAGATTACATATGTAGCTAATGGTAAGTACAAAATTTTTCAGTATGACATTCATGGTAGATGTTAATTTTGGGGAATTGAATACTGGCACAAAAGAAAAAAAGGCTTGATGCCTTTTCCGTTTTCTGTTAAATCTATATATAGCATCACCTTTGTGTTCATCACATTCAAAAGGTCTCAAGGTGCTACATGAACTGGTGAATGGGATCATTCATTATGTGGTGCTCTGGGAAGAGTAAATGGAAGAGCTGTTTAGCTCATTCCTAAGTACATAATCTTGGGGTGGAGGAAGGTGGGCAGAAATGTCTACAGCTGGAATGAGCTGGCATAGCTTTTAGTTTCAGTAATGGTATGCTGGGTTTTTTCATGTACTACTGTAATATTTTTTTTCTCCCAGTTCATCTCATTAGGCTGAAAAGCTGCTGATTGTAAGGATACAGTTCTTATCCCTTGATGCCAAAAAGGAGTAAATACGTTTTGTATGAAGACACTTGCAAGCTGTATAATCTAAACTACATTTCTTAAATTTTTTTTTTAGCTGATAGAATCCTTGGCATTGACTGAAAAATTGTCAAAGCCAAATTGTATTGTTGCTGTAGCCAGTATTTAGCAGTGTATTGTAGTATTACTGTCTTCTCTCCTAGAGCTACAAAACAATTCAAGGGTAGCTCACTCATGTTTTTTACTTTTTTTAAGTTTCTGAATTACTTTTAAAGTATATTTTTGCTGCTAAATTCTGGACTGATTATATGCCAAGTGGTAGCTTTTTCAGCAACATAGTTCCCCTGCAAATCAAAATGTAATTTAAAATCAGTTCAAATTTTGTTTAAATGCTTTATAATCATTTGCAGAGTGTTGCCTATGTGGCAGTTTTGCAGGCAAATGCAGTAATTACTGAAAAGACTGACTCTGCTTTCTTTGAAATAGGAATTAGCTCAAGTCTTTTTCTCTTTTGTTTCTTGGAAGCCCACTGAGAATATAGTCTTCTATTTGGGCATTTTCCCAAGACTCACCATATAGCATATAGTTTTCTAAATAATGGCATTGTAGATCTGGACTGATCTTGAGTATTACAAATAGAAAGTGCTACAACACAAGCCTAGGGGCATTAAAAAAAACTGCTGATGGTTATTCTTTCCTGTTGCTTCAGGGAGTTGCAGGAGTAATGAATTAAAATTTACTTTTTCAGCATTTAGTGGAGTTGCTCTATTTCAATGTCCTTCTTCCTGCTTACTTCTAGTGAACCCAGGAGGATGGGCACCAGCATCAGTGTTACGGGCAGTGGCAAAACGAGAATATCCAAAATTCTTAAAGCGTTTTACATCATATGTGCAAGAGAAAACAGCAGGAAAGCCTATTTTATTCTAGTACTGGCAGGTATACATACTTTTAGAATTCTTTATTCACCATTTTAAAGGCCAAATGAGAGTATGAATCTAGAAATATCTTACATGATTAGCATGGGTTCAGTGCTTGCTTTAGTATGCGTTATACTTTTTTAAAACCATCATGTAATTTGTGTGTACAGGCTGCACAAGTTAGCAAGCATTAGTTTTCATAGACTTTTACTGGTTCATCTTGCAAATCTTTGCGTGCATGTCCAATCTACATAGAAGTAAAACAGCATGAAGTACTGTTCTTTTCCAGAAAAATTTATCTCAGGCATTTTGCACTTGTTCTGAAAAGATACGTACTGACGTTACTCTAGAGCCTCATGAGGTTTTTATAACTTAAATTCTACTTATAATTGCATATTTCATAGATTATTAGTACATTTCAGTTTTATTTTATATTGACAGAATAGTTTTGACCTAGGATTTTTATTGATTGAACTTCACTGATAGACCAACATGAATTACTAGAGTATTTAGAAGACTGTGACTTAAGTTTTTAGCCTTTCTGATGAACCTAGGAAAGAAAAGGGATTTCCAGATACTTTCTGAAGTCAATGGATATAATTTTAATGGTATAGATTATTGGCTAATCAAGAGTTGGTTGAACAGTTAGATGATGATATGACATTAGAAGAGGATTTCTTGATCACTTTGAGGCTATCTGGGCCCCTTAGTGGTAAACAATGGTTAACTAATTTTTGTTAGTTTAGACTCCTGCTATATATTTTATTTACTATAACTGTCATGTCAAACCACGGAATGCTGTTTAGTTGTGCTGGTGTTACAGCATCATTCAGTCACATCTGAAGATGAGTCTCTAATACTTCTAGGTGTGACATAGGTTACTTCTATTTTTGGGTTCTATTTACTGTGTCAGACTGCAAAAGCCTTAGTTGTTTCATTCTTCTATGACAGGTATCCCTATAATGATTCACAATTTTAAACGTAAATTGTTTGAGACCTAGTGTAGGTAAAGCATTAAAAATATGCCACAAGCCAACAGTTAACACATGATCTTAGCAGTCCTGATGATACCTAAGGTGTTTAACAAGTTCATTTTACTAGTAGTATACAAACTTCTCAGTGCTGTATTCTTTTCTTTGCTTACCTGCAGCAATCAGAACAAGACTGGGTGAGCATTCCACATTGGAGAAGTGATCATGCATAAAGCACTCCATGCTGGAACGAAGGATCTACAGTCTTTTTATGGCCCAGGTTCTAGGCTTTGTATACTGAAGTGAAGAAGTGTTGCAACACCATGGGGCTGAATATTTAACAATAGCTCTCTCCTGTTACCTTTCTTGCTGAATCAGTGTGTAATTATAAATACATGTATTGATAACATGTATATGGCTCTATTTTTATTTGCTTGCTTTAGAAAGAAGAGTGCATACAACTTTGAATCACCAACATGGGCTACTGTGTTAATTTTAAACAAGTTGTAGAATTTCATTGTCAACCTTCCTAAGATACTTGTGCAGTTTTTGTGCATGTGTAAAAAGCACAAGAGACAAATGCACATATGGCATACTGTATGTGCTTTATATGCACAAAAATCTGTGTGGTATTTTGGGGGTGTTGAGAAGAGTGGCTTTAGTAAAACCTAGGTAACTTGTTGGTAGGTTTTGTTTTGCTTTGTATAATCACAGTTCATTGCTGCTGATTTCTATAATGAATCATCTTGTTACATAAAATGCCAGTTAATTTCTGGGGGCTGTCAATATCCTTATGACTTTGCCTTTTCTATTATCTTACTCTTATGACGATCTTTAGTTCTGAAGGAGTAAGAGTGTGAAAAGCTTTATTTTTTCCAGATATCTTTATATTTCTATTGTATTTTTTAGTTATGTAATATGTGCTGCAGAATTTTTGTTATTAAACATGATCCAGAAATATCTAGAAAGATTCTGTATGAGGGCAAGAGACTGCCTAAAACCTAGGAGACATCTGTCCATGCTATCTGTGGACTGCTTTCTTGGATGATATCCGAGGCTTTCCCAAAGCTGTGAGAAGGTATAATATTTATTGAAGTAATTTGGATTATATAAAACAACATTCCCAGTTTAGATTGAGGATGAGTACATTATTTCAGATCCAGCATGTGTTTTCCTTATCTCAATAAAGCTGTGCTATGAGGTTCATGTAGAAAATTATTTTCCTCTTGATCAAAAACCCATCAGAGCTGTAAGAATGTGTAGTTCTTACTGGAAAGTTCCCTTTAGCTGCTGTGAAAATGTAAATGTCAGATGTTTGCCTGCCTTTGATTCTGGAGATACTTGTTAGGAGAGGATTGTGTCGGGCTAGTACTGACTGTGAGGTCTTTTATCCATGTCCTATAGTTGGAAACTCTTCAGAGACTGCTCGGTGTTTTACTAAACTCTGTATCTTGAGGGGAAAAGTTTTAGATATATTTTCTTCAAAAGAAAGCTGAAAGTCAAATTTATTAAATATAGTGCTAGGCGCCTGAAAAGAGATATAATACAGTAATTTAGTGAAGATTTGGTAAATGATTCAATGTGATCTGCACAGTGTTGAAAAACTTCTCTGTTCATCTTCTCTGTAGAGACGAAACCATACCTAACACGATTACTCATGCATGCAGATTTCATGCTCCGTAACTCTTCCCTTTTTATTTGCCTTTCTCTAACGGTGTGCATGGAATATGCCTTATTACAGAGTTATTCTGTTCATTTGAATATGTAGAAAAGTGCCTATATGGTAATGTTAGTAAGGCAAATAAGATGATAACTTGTACATCTTTATGATATCATCAGTGAGCATTTTATATACCAACATTAAAAAACAAAATCTTATACCTCAAATGTACTTCATCTTTTTACAATCAACCAATAGCCACTGATGGGAACTTAAAAAAAAAGTCCAAAATATAAAGAGTTGAACTCCTTATTTGCTGTTTCTGGTAATTGTTGGAACACAGGCAAGTTTATTAATTTAATAGGATAGCTTTATTTTACAAAGGTATGGAAAGTTTACAAAGCAGTATATAAACTTATATCATTAGTTGCATTTGCACTAAATGTGATGATGTACTTTTGCGATTTATTCTGTAAATAAAATTACACTACAGATACTATTTGTAAAGAGTATGTTTTACTTTTAGATAAAGGCACTGGTACTTCACTGTAGCTAGCCCTGCCCAATCAGATTTGTAAGAGGTTTTTAAAGACTATGGAAGGAGTTACATGACTGAGAAACCATTATTAATGGATGTCTTAAAAAATAATTTCAAAAGGCAGTAGGCCTCTCAGATTGTCCTTGTGTGAGTAGCCGTTAGATCCTTTCTTCTGGAAGGGATGTTGCTTTAATGGTTTTATACAATTTCTTGAGCCCATCCCTCTTGTCAGTCACTGCCAGGTCTGTGCACTCTTGAGTTCATTTCTTCCTTTTAACTGATCAAGAGTGTTAATGCAGCTGTGGTGGCCTTTGCAGAAGCAGCTTCTGACTCTAAGAATGGTTGTTTTATAAGCTGAACCAGTTCAAAAAGCTGGAAATGCAGCAATCATCAGATATCATTCTCTGGATATCTGTATCTGTTTGGAGAATTTGGATGTTGCCAAACTAGATCTGAAGGACATGACTTGATAGAACTTGTACTGGGAATGAAGATGAGATGGTCATTGTTATTCTGAGAAGCTGAAAATCTTTGACAAATTTATCTGAAAAATGTGATGCACTTTGAAAAAACCTTACCTTTTACTTAATTGGGCTGAGCTGGCTTATCTGAAGTTGTGCAGATTCTCTTTAACCAGATTGTCCACCTGTATTTTTGTCAAGTTGTACAGATAATGCTGTATTTGAATTGCCACTGTTCATTTACAGACTTAAAACATGAATCATATTTTTGAGTACCTTGAGTGTGTAGAGTTGTAACTGTTCTATAATAGCTTTATGATCCTAATGATAAGTTTTAAAAATTAAAAGAAGTTGGCTCTTACATGTTACAATCACAAATTTAAAACCATTATTTAAAAGTATTAAAAATTATGAAGAAAAATCCTGGCTTCTCGTTATTTTTAACTTTCAAATGTTTGGAGAAACTTAAAATATTGTACCTTTTAACCAAATCTTAGATCATTAATAAAGTTATATACAATATTCTAGTGCATGGAAAACATTTAACCAGAAAGCAGTTTACTTGTGTTACTGAGATTACTGAGATGAAAAACCTGAATGCCGCGTTAGTTTATACATCGAGAAGTTCATTTTGTGCAAAATCAGGTGTTAAAAGGTGCTCCTGGTACAGTGTAGTCATAATATAGAGCACTTGCATGGGAAGAACAGCAATCCATGGCTACAATGTGTAAAGGGTAAGCCTATGGCTTTTCCAAAGTAAGAATAATTTTTAGAAACTGAGATGAGCTTCCATGAGCAAGTTTTCTTAATAGTAGAAGTAGGTGGTGCCTAATGGATCAATAACAACCCTACCTTTATTTGTTGCACAGTGGTTTCTACTTCTTTATATAGCAATCAGTAAAATTGTAGCAACCTTACAGGTATGCAGGACTGGAGGAACAGTTTGAAGTAACAGAAGGTATTACCTGAATAGAAACAAAACTTACCATAAGCTCAGCTGTATCAGGCCTCATGTAATATATTGCAAAAAACAGAGTCCTGAGGTAACCTCTGACCTTAGAGAATGCAGCTATTTTTCCTAGCAAAAAGAAATCCCCCAAATTAAAAAAAAAATAAAAAGGTTCCATTTCACATTCATGGTCCCATAACTTACGTGCATAATTTAAAAATTACATACTTTCCAGTAAGGAGAGATTGAGAATTTCTGTGTAACCCTGGATGATGAATGATAATTAGGGCTATGCCACGCAATTAACTGGTGTGTATTACTAATCCTAATCATCTTCAGTCTCCACCTTTTATAAGCTAAGTTTTATAGGAGGAGAGAAATACATTTTGTTAGAAGAAAGGGACACACTTTGAGCATTAGCAACCTGGAAGTGTCTCCAGCTGAAGCCATTGATGCAGTAAGCTCTTCTCTCTGCACACCTGCCTCTTCTATGCATGGACTACAGCCAGCATAAGGAAGCCTGGTAATGTGGATTGCTGCAGTTTTCAGGGTTTAAACTAATTCTCCTTAAAAATAACGACTTTTTTTATTATTTATTAATTTGGATTCAACCAATAGTTGGACCTATTGTTATCCACAAGACTTCCCAAACTTTTGCGTGCCAAGAGACAAGTTACAGATTGTACAAGTCTGTCGCAAGTGATTCCTAACCAGTGTTAAGAACGGCAAAATAGGACAATAGCCCTGAGGATTCCCATTTGCTGGGAAAGGACTGCAACTCAACCGTGGAGCAGCCTGGCACATACAGCCCCTAGGAAGTTATGCCCTGTATATGAAGGAATTCCAGCTCAGAGTCCCAGGATAGTGTGCTGTCTTGGTGAGGGTGAGTCATGGCCGAGTATAAACAGAATGTTCAGTGTGTTTGTACCCTCCAGAAAATACTTGTACTCTAGGTAACGAGCAGTCACTGCTGCCCTGCTGGTAATGACTGCTCTGTCTTCAGCCTGAGGGTGCTCAAGTATTACCCCAGTACCCGAGGCTTCCCCACACCCCACCCTAGAGCCTGCGGCAGTGGGATGTTAGCGCTGATCCAGTTCAAAATGTAGCTGTTTATTTAAAACGTTTTGAAGCTTTTCTGAGAGTGGTCCCTGCCTTGTTTCATAAAGTGCTGAAAGGTGGTGACGTTTCTGACGACGGAGGCTGATACACTTTAGCAGTGGGTAAAATGGTTGACCTCTGTAAAGAACCTGAGAAATTTAAATTAGCTACTTTATCTTTCCCGACCTTTCTTTGACTGAATTGTATTTGAAAGCTCTCAAAGTTAATTCAAATAACACTGAATTATCACTGCAAAACTCGGGTAACTAAACATCCTACTATTAAGATAGGTGCTAAGCAAAATCATCAGTAATTCAACTAGCAGCTGCTAATTTTTTTTGTAATAAATTTTTAATGAAAAATTGTGAATAATTTTTTTAATAAAAAGCACCTAACACTTCAATATTTAATATTGCTGTGAGCTGTGAGAAATCCAGTAATAAAAAGTACCTTGTAATTTACTTTCTTATTAATTAAGACTGTCCTAACCAATTCCAGTGAAAATAATGGAACACTGTTAAAAGATGTGAAAACCACTTGCAAATGTTAATATTACTAGATTTTCTTCCTCTTCTAACTTTGGTTACATCAGAAGAAACGGTTTCCGTAACAAGTAGCTGTTCCTGTCATGTAAGCTTTGGTGAAGAGGTGTACAGTTAGTTGCTCTTTTATACAGTACTTCCTGTGTTTATGCTTGTGTGAAACAGCACCTCCTGCATTAAAAAATTAAAATTAAAAAATTAACTTCATCTCTTACTGAAAAGAAAAATTTTGGATGACTAGGTAGGATACACAAATGGTGCTCTAAAAAATCTTAAGACAGCAGTGGGATCTGGGTACACAGACAGATGAATTCCACTAAGTTGACATTTTTAGTGTTAGGCAATACCTTAAAAAGCCTATCTCCCACAAAAGAGAAGGAAAACTATCAGTATTAACATTTACTGATTTTTTGAACAGTGCTAATTTAAAGTGTCCACTTTTGTTCATATTCACAAGTGAAGGAAAAAAACACTCAGTAATTGCAACTGACAAAACTTACATGTAGTACTTTATTCCCTTCTCCCTATTTTGATTTGCCCAAAAAAAGCATTTTAGAAAAACATCCTTTTCTGAAGAACAAAACCACTGCCTAAATGTAATCACCCAGATGTTCAATCACATTAGTCTTTTGGGGTCAATTTTCTCCAGATGTACGAGAGGCTTCAGCTGCTCAGCAAAGTTCCTCATGTCATCAGAAACAATGTCCTGCCCTGCTGGCGCAACCACGTTGAGCTCCACCAAGTAGGAGAGGGAGAGCGGCTCAATGCTCTCCGTGTTCCCTGGCATAAGTATTCGGAAGATCTTGTACACCACGATCTTCATGATGCCCTTGCGGAACACGTGCCCTTTGGCCACGAACTCGTGGTCCATGCGGAAGCCCATCTCCACCAGGAAGTCCGTCAGGTTGTCGGACGTGGCGATGTCCACGCAGTTGCGCACCAGCGCGTAGCGGTTCTTGTCGCCTATTTCGGGCTGTCCCAGGTAGCGCAAGTGCCAGGGCATCCCGCTCTTGTCCATGGAGCGCCGGGCGCGCAGCACGAAGGGGCTGGCCTGCTGCCCCTTCAGCAGGAACACCATCTCGTGATCCAGGAAGGTCTCAGGCTCCATGTTGTCGCACAGCCCGNTCTGTGGGACGCCCCGCCCCCGCTCCCTCACACGGGGCGGAACTCGGGCTGAGAGCGGACCGGGACGCGGCCTGTTCCGGCTCCCCTTGTCCTTCCCCACAACTTCCTTTTGCTGCGGATGGCAGAGCGCTGGAAGAGGCTCTCCG
>VWZS01000627.1:0-49344 GCA_013397075.1 Rhabdornis inornatus
GTAACATGAGTTTATCTGTAATGTGTTGTCATAAGAATTCAGATCATATCTTAGAATTGTTGATTTTTTGCTAGTTTTACTTGTCTTTCGTTTTACACTTTGCTATGTCCAAAAAGTTAAGTTAGAATAATCAAAAGCAACAAGCAATGATACCACTAGAATAATTGCATCTTAAGATTTCTTCATATTAAGAAAGCCAAAATGAGTATTACCCTAGACTAGGACATGAGAGAGAGAATTTGTTAAATAGAGCTGAATATTACTCATGTTCCTCAGATGGCACGAAGCTTTATCACATTTTCCTCTATGCTACCCTGAAGGCTCTTTCTATTCAATTCATACTAAAAACAAAACCAGAAATATCTATACAAAGGAAACTTAAATTAAGGCTTAATTTATGAGTTCTAGCAAAAGAAGAAATCTATCCTCATTAAATAGACTATAGTCTATATAAACAAAGAATAATTGAATTTATCATAAAATGAGATGATATTAAAAACTTTACATAAAGACTTCTATCTGATGCTTTTAATCTCCTGTAGATAAGTTCTAACACACACTCTAGCAGTTACCTATCCACAAACAGGGCACGTGTTGAGATGAATACCTGAAACACTGTTCAATCTTTGTATCCTGGAAACATCTGGATACAGCACTGCACCCTGTAATGCTCAAAAAGTAACTGAGGTGCAAGTCCACTAAAACATCTGGAGACAAGGATCTAATATTTCTTTATGACCTAGCCGATGACAGTATCTGTAGCAACTACAGAAAAACAAGGCTGTCTGTTCAGCACAGACTGTTTTAATTCTGAACCAGTATTTAGGTTCATCCTTAGCTTAAATGGTAAAATGCTTATATTTTATCCTCCATCCTTTAATTCTTTTTTTTTTTAATAAAACATATTTTAAAATTTGCATGCGTACAGTATGTGTTTGGAACATATCTTAAAAATAATTTCTCTTCCTTCATCTTAGCCATGTGGCAAACTAGACATCTCTTACTATCAGGACATGTGCATATTTCAGCTGGGTAATAGGGATGAGGAATAAAGGCAACAGATTCACTTTGAGTTGTAATTTCAAAGAATTCTAAAGCATACCGTTTGAACATAACGAGGAAATAAAATGGGTTTATATCAAAGACATAAAAATTCTGAATTTAACATTAAATTGTAGTTCAGTCAGATTTATCATAGTTCCATTAAACATGGAAAATTTGTAGTTAGATTCTATATCAATGGTTTGCCAAAATTGTATCATCAGGCCACTCTAGCATACTGGAAATAAATTTGAAATCTGACAAATGGAGGATCATTTCATGAAGAGATTAATCTGATAAATATAAGTGGCTGACAGAAGCCGTTTCAGTGGCTTCTGATTTGATGCATATGCATGTCTTCATTTTCTTTTACCAATGTGTGTTAAAAACCCACATTGTTTTCCTTACTGAACATGGGGGTGGGGGGCTGGTGTTCTGAAATGACAGCATTCATGTCATCCTGCTCTACAAGAGTAAAAGCTTTTGGTTTATTATGGTAAGTGGAAGTTTTATGACTAATATCTTTCTCCACATTCACTCAAAAAATACAGAAAATACACAGCAATGCATCACTGTCCTATGTACTCAGTCAATAGAGCTATAAGCCATTCCATAATTAGGGACAAATATTGACCAGTTGAATTTCTTAAACTTATGATGAAGGATTTTCACTTATAACTGATTTGATGACAATCGCCATTTGTCAGGGACATGGCTAGTGGGATTAAACGCACACTCAAAATTTTGTGGACAACATCACACTGAGTGGTGTAGTTGATATTCTAGAGGAAAGGGAAGCCACCCAGAGGGACCTTGACAGACTTTAGAAGAGGGCCTGTTCAAACCTCATCAAGTTCTACTATGAAAAATTTAAGGTCCTACACCTGAGTCAGGGTATTCCCTAACATGGATACAAGGCTAGGGCATGAGTGAATTCACAGCAGGCCTGCAAAAATGGATTTACAGATATTGGTGAATTAGAAAACTGAATATGCCTACAAATGTGCACTTGCAGCATAGAACGCCAACCGTATCCTGAACTGTATTAAAGTCAATGTGATCAGGAGGTCAAGAGAGATGATTCTCTCCCTCTAATCTGCTCCCACGTTATCCCGCCTCCAGCACTCCATCTGGCTCCAGGACACCCACATAAGAAAGATATGGACCTGCTCAAACAGGTCCTGAGAAGGGCCACACAGATGATCAGAGGGTTGATGCTCTTCTTCTGTAAGGGCAGGCTGAGAGATTTGGGATTGTTTAGCATGGAGAAAGGATGACTCTGTGGAGACCATTAGGAAAGATAGGGAGGCTTTCTATATCAGGGAGTGGAGTGATAGGATGAGGGGGAATGACTTTAAACAGAAAGATGGTAGATTTGATCTTGGGAAGTGTTTTCTTCACTATAAGAGTGGTGAGGCACTGGAACAGGTAGCCCAGAGAATTGGATGCCTCACTCCTGGAAGTGTTCAAGGCCATGTTGGATGGAGTTTTGAGCAACCTGGTCTAGTGGAACATGTCCCTATCTATAACAGGTGTTGGAAACTGAATGATCTTTATAAGGTCCCTTCTAGCCCAGACTGTTCTATGGTTCTTATATCATCTGAGAAAGGATTGCATTACCCATTGGAGAAAATCTAAATTTATTAGTATGCTACACTTCCCAAAAACCATATGACAATGCACATAGAACTGCAAAGTCAGTAAGGGAAGAGACTGTTTAAGAAATTGTTTTTGTCCTTTGGGGAAAATATTATATATGTATATATACAGTATTTTATATATTTATAGTATCTGTCTTGATAATTGAAATAAATTGCCACTATATATTATACTTCAGTGTAATTCAATACATCAAAAAAAGCAGACTTGGCTTAAACTGTATGTCTCTAGAGCGCCTAAAGGGGACAGTTACAGCTTGTCTGCCAAACCAATTTATGTTATGCTCAAATACTAAAAAATTTCAAATGACAACATATGCTTACAAACTCCAAATTAAAACACTGTATGTATTACTTCTAAAGAGATTTATCAGGCAAATCACTGTGACTGACTGCATTTTCTTGTCCTTTTTTTTGTTTCCTTGATTATCCTCTTATTAAGTTTTCTGCAGATGTGCTTTGCACCAAAAGGGTGAACAGTAATTACAGTAAAGTTTTCTATAAACATAATTTCATAAACTGTCAGAGAAATAATTTTGATGTTATAAGCAGATTCATAGCATTTCAAATAGATTTAGACCATCTTACTAACATATCTAGAGGAAAATAATACTGGGTTTGGAAATCAAACACGAATTTAGAAATGACTGCTCATTAACTACCAGGAAAATGTATTTGAGCAACAATATATGCAAACACTTGAAATGTGTCAATTGACTATATTTTTATAGACTAATACGACATACTTTCAATGAAACTGTATATTGGGCTTAGTGTTATGAATTTGCACTTGGAGTAGGTGCAAAGTTCATGCCTACTAAGGTTGTGGGTATTCATAAAAATAGCCAAGAATGGTTTCTTCACCCCTGATTCTTCCATCTATAACTGTATAAATCTAACCCCTTCCTAACAGCTTTCTCTCCTACCAATAGGTAGTTTGCAGTGAAACTGTATATTTTTTCCCAAACAGTGAGAGAGAGGTCATGCACTGTTCTCTTGTTCACTGTCAGTATGTACTTCAAGAGAGGCTGTACAAGGCATGGCAGGAAAAAGTCATTAGTTCATAAACCATTGTTGAGAACTAGGAAGAGATGCCAAGCTTTTTCCATGAAAATTTAATGCCATATTGCTATAGCAACAGAAGTTCAGCTGATAAACATAACCAGGAACTGTATTGTGTTACTGTTTGTGAATATATGTAGTATATGACTATGTAACTTCTGAATAGATATATGGGCATAGCTCACCATCATCTTAAGAGTAAGCTTTGCAACTCAACCCTCACCTCATGAGGCACCTTAGTGTAACACTCAAATACTTGAGCTCCGTGTTTTCAGTCAGTTTTCTTCTTTTCTGATTCTGTCACTGTCTGGTGTGCTGAGAATTTCCTAGCCTCCTAACTGGTTTCAAGAAATCCCAGACAAATCCTTGCTTACACAGTTTCTCAGTGCTTTTTACCCCTTCACTCTCACCCTTTCCCCTAGAGTTCCTAGACTACTAAAGAGCAAACTCAAGATAACTCCAAGTAAACCGGATGTTATTGGCAGATGCCTACCCAGACTAAAATTAGAGTATTTCTTGAATTTCATTTGGGGAATGTCAGGTAGGAAAAATCACTGCCCTGGGCCCAATACAAGGGGACATATGATAGCCTATCTTATTTGGCAGTTTCCCTCTTTCCAGCACACGTCCTGAGCCAGAACTTTCCCATCTCTGAGTAGAGAAATCTGGATGTTCCCCAAGGCTGACCTGGTAATTACAGTCATTCAATAAACATCAAGTGCATTCAAGCATTCAAATTCTGCTTGATGGTCCCTATCAGGCATAAATCCCAGGGATACGCTGTGATAATTCTGTTACAAAATTGTTACTGTGAAGCATATTGAATACAACAAACTGGATCCTCTTAAAAGGTCATCCACTTTGGCAAAACTTAAGTTTATCTTCCAAACCATATGTGATTGTTTTCTCTAAAATACCTGTTGACACGAAAAACACAAATTCTATTACCTTGGATAATGTCTGTCAACAGTTTGAGACTTTGTGTTTATTTCACATCATAAAAAAATCCACAAGAAAATCTGAAACCAGACAAAAACAAATAAAAATACCACCTACAAACCCCAACACTTATAAAGATTTCTACCAATGCTTTAAAAAATCTATTTGTGAAACACAACGGGTCCTGAATATTGATGATTGAAGTTTGTCACATAATGAACACATCCTTTGAAAAATCATGAACTGAAGAAAAGAAAGCTTATGCTGAATATTTCTACTAACATTTCAGATACTGAATAACAAGGTAAGGCTGAGAAATCTATGTACCTGTTCATAACTCTTTAGAAAGACTGGTTTAAAGAACTTACACCAGCTTGGGAATTGGAATACACAATGTTTTTCACTGGATAGGGAAGTTAGCTATTTCTCTGTACAGATTCAAAACTAATTTTATCCTGGTAGAGAAGTCAAGCTACCTAATTCTGCATGTTCTGCTAATAGCACGGATTCTCATTAACTTCAGTGGAAATATGAACTAGGTAAAAAAGACCGAATGTACAGAGTTGATGTTGACAAACTTATATTGCTGTAGATAACTAAAACCCCTGAACACATTTATCTTTTAAGCAATGTCCTACACCTTTTGCAAAGTAAAAGAATACCATCTTATTTCTAAAACCAGTATTTCATGAAAATATTTTCAGCTAAACTCAAGTTCCTCATAATTCTACAAAAATTACATAATAATACTGCGTAATTCTACTATAAAACTACACTGTATTTGCTCTTTTTTTCCCTATAACTGGAATGAAAATTTTAAAAAGGGCCAGTAGCTAAAAACCTGTTTGTTACTGTATTTACTTTTTTTTCAAATACAGAAATTAATTTAATGATGAATATGATATGGACGCCAATAGTCTGACATTCATGGAGAATTAAAAATTGTTGAAGATTAATTTAAATGATATTTCCTACCATTCCCTCATGAATATATGAAATAAGACAAAATAAGAATGATTTAGATGGAGAAGGCAAAGAAGCACCATAGTCTGACAAAAATCAACATTCTCAGAGGGTTGAAAAAATATTCAAAAAGAGTTTGACTAATTAATTTTTTTATCCACTGGATCATTTAAATTATCCAGAACAGTCACATGTAGATCATTAAAATTATTTCACTAAAATCAACATTTTAATAGTTTCAATATTCTCTGTGACATTAAAGCCACTTTTGAAAACTAATGTATGATAAAATATCAGGAGCATTTTGTTTGATTCAAAATAAAATAGTATGTATATCAAATTATATCAAATGTAAGTGGCATGGTTAGAGCAGTTTTCACCAAAAAGGACAAATAAAAAGAGAAAGTTTAGAAACCACATATTCCTACTTTTTATCATAATAGTTATAATAAAATAAAAGGGTAGGTAAACAGTTACACATGACCTGAATGCTTACTGTGTTTCAATTTACTACAGATAATAAAGCGTAATGTAAAAGATAAAAGCCCCACTACTTGTCAAAGCTGTAGCCCTAATTGTCAAAAATTATAGCTTTTTGAGTGCAGAAACCTTGAAACCACCAATAGAATAATATATATCGCCTTTATTTCTAATTCTACAATTAAATTTAAACTGCATTTGATTATTCAGGGATCCCCAAAACCATATTAATCAGTCTATTCCACATCTCTTTTTTAACATTTTAATTACAGACTGAGATTAAAATAGGAACACTAAATGAGGCTAAAACAGGAAGATATTTCTTCTTCTTGAGAATCGGGTCAGACTGGCTCATTTCTACTTTCTTGACAAATCCTTTAGTTAACACTGTGTGCTAAGTTATGACGGATTTGAAATTGGGCAAATCAAAATTCATGTACATCAGAGACTCTAGCATAGTCAAAATCTCACTTTTAACATGCAACTTGAGGAAAACAATAGTTTTCTAAAACTTACAGACTTGTATTAGAAAATTAATTCTGGGCAGTGATACACAAGTTTATCTTTTAGTCTTTAAATGTTGCTCATCTAGTCTGATTTCCTCCACGCAGCGGGTAAGCCAGACCAGTTGGCTCAGACTCTCTCTAGTCAAAGAGTGAGTAGATAGTCTTACATCGCCAGCAATGATGCAGATTCCACAACTTCTGTAAGTACCCATCCCTATGTTTGTCCACTACATACCTGTTGTGGTTTGGAAGTGGTACTCCCCAATTCAGTGCCCCACCAAGACTCCCAAACCATGCTGCCTGTCTCTTGTTGTCTTTCTCCATCCCCTTCCCGCTGCAGTGGGATGGAGTTAAGAATTTGAGCCACATAAGGTAAAGATCATGGGCTGAGATAAGAACAATTTACTGAAAACAACGAGATAAGAAAGGGAAAAATAAAAGTAACCATACTAATAACAAAAGTATACAGAAAAGAGAGTGATTCATGTGCAAAAAGCTCACTGCAGACCCCAGGTGACAATGCACAATGGCATCCCCCATCCTGCCATATTCTTCTCAATCAGAAGCCCTGACATTTTTCTTGGAAGCCAGACAGTTGCCTTACATCTGCTCAAGACAATGAGGTGAACTGATGTAGAATATCCTCCTGGCCATGTCCACATGGCACAGCTCTGTCCCCCTCATGGCTACTGCAAAAAATTAACTTTGTCATGACCAGAAACAGGACATTATCTACCCCTTATTATACAGTGTCTGTCATGCCCAGATCCTACACCTTCCAATTATATACATATATACAAATGCATACAAATATATATACACTAATAAGTACATATATATACACAAAAATCTATCTATCTATCTATCTATCTATCTATCTATCTATCTATCTATCTATCTGTCTATCTGTCTCTCTCTCTCTCTATCTACCTACCTAGCTACCTGCTAGCACAGATATAATTTCCATAGTCAATAGCCGTCCCTCCAAGGTGTCTGTTGAGTCCATTTAGTCTGTGATTGTGGGTTTTATCCATCCTAGATGTCTTCCAGGGCAGGAGGGTTTGTTGGGTGGTTGAAAGCTGCATCAGGCAGCTCTCCTGCCAGGTGTGCCTGGAGCACTCCATCCTCGTTGTCCATGGTAGTTATGGCATGCAGTGGCAGTCTCATTCAGTAACAAATAACATACAATTCAACATTGCAGACTGTTCTCACACAAAAATCAATTCCCCTTGAGGTACATGTTGTGCCNTTTTTCAGATGTTGTCACCCATACACAGGGGTTTTAGCCTCTTGGCCTGCTTAATTGTAGTGCATATTTCACAGGTATGGATAACCTGGCAGGTAGTGGCTATGGTTAAGTCCACCCCTCAGTCACAAGCTTGTCTGTATGCTGCATCTCTTCTCTGATGACCTGAGGCATCATGGACCCACCAAGGCAGAAATAATTCACCTTAGTGTTGTCAATCCAGATTTAACTGAGACACTATGATCTTGGCAGATTGATGCACCTGTCCATTTTGCAATTCTATTCAGCAGCCCAGCTGTGGTACGTGTGAGCCCACATGACATACTTTTGCAACTAACTTCTCCACCAGCACAGTGACATCTCATCACAATTCACCAGCCCAGGTGGGTTTACCTCTGTGCTGACAATTGTTCTTTTCTACTGGTCTAGCGAGCCCCACAGAGTATTTTCTACCGTCCATAAGAGGTAGAATCCTGGCCATTTCTATTGTTGAGTGATATCTATATCCAGTGGGACAGCTTTGAGCTCTGCAACCCGACTTGATTCACCTGTTCCCTCAATAACTCCT
The DNA here is from genome assembly GCA_013397075.1 of Rhabdornis inornatus. NCBI lineage: Eukaryota > Metazoa > Chordata > Aves > Passeriformes > Rhabdornithidae > Rhabdornis > Rhabdornis inornatus. The sequence goes on from VWZS01000627.1 coordinate 8,464, forward strand.
GTGACTTGTTACATAGAGCAGTTTTCCATTTTCAATGTATCTCTACAATACAGAAGGGACTACCATAAAGGTAACGCATTGCTTTTCATTTTGTGGTAACTGATTACATGGTGGGCCCTTCTTAGCATATGTCACCTTCTCCTTCTCCTCCAATGACAATGATAATGCAAAATGTCCACCTTCAGGCCAGTCTGTGATGACTCACAAGATCCCTGGCAGATTAGGGATTCCTATTCAAGCTCTCTGTGTGATCAGCATGATCTGCTTATTCCAAGTACCACTCAGTGGACTTTCCCTTTGAACATCTAGCCCAGAACTGGCAGTTGGAGTTCCAGAAGAAGCTGTGCTTCAGTGCCAATTATTTATGAAACAGCTCCAACCCTCACAGACTGAAAAGGCCTCTCTTTTTCAGTTGGGGTGTACCAGGCCTTGGATCCTTTATACCTCCCTCTTCAGAACCCCAGGGGTCATCCTTGAGTCTTCCCAGGTACATTTGCCATAGACCCCAGGAAGGACTATTCTCCCCAGTTTTTCAGATCATGTCCTATCCTGAGTAGCCCAAGAGCTAGTGCATGAACAATCCAATTTGCTCAAAAGCTTGCTGTTGTTCAGGACTTCATGCAAAACTGCTGTATCACATGATAGAGAGGGCTCACAGTCTGACTGTAATCTGGAACAGGCATCCTCAAAAATCCGACAATGCCTAGGAAAGCCTGAGTTTCCTTCTTGATGGCTGATGGGGGCATAACTGCTCTTTTGTGGACCACATTCATTGGAGTCTGACAATGTCCATCTTGCTATTCTACTCCTAAAATCCGAATTTCTTTCACAGGAAACCAGCCTCAATACGGTCTGGATCATCTTCTCCCCTTTCTCAAAAAATTCCCCTGCGGTATTTCCCAATGATATGACACGATGATGTCATCAATGTACTCCAAGAGCTCTAGAGCCTCAGCCTTTTCCAGTGCAGTCTGGATCACTCTGCAAATAGTGAGGCTGTGTTTCCACTCCTGGGGGAATCAGTTCCAGATGTGCTTGACACTCCTCCAGGTAAAATCAAACCTGTGGCCTACACTCTGCTGCCAGAGGAATGGAGAAAAATGCATTAGCACTATTGATGGTGGCACTACATTTCTTCCTTAGATTCTAGTGTGTACTGAAGTTCCAGCATGTTCAGCACAGTAGCATTCAATGTTGTGATTTCACTCAGGCCACAACAGTTTCCTGCCAGTCTTCATCTCCACTGTACTTAAGTACTGGCTTCATAGGATTATTAATGTCTGAGTGAGAATTGCTTACCACTCCCTGGCTCTCCAGTTCATGAATCATCTCATGGATGGTGATCACAGACTCCTGCCTGGTGTGGCACTGTTGGTGGTGCACTGTAGTAGTAGTGATAGGTATCTGTTGTTCTTTGACCCTCATCAGCCCCACAGCAGGAGAGTCCTCTGAGAAAACAGGCAAGGTATTCAGCTGTCTAAATTCTTCTGTCTCTAGAGCAGCTATCCCAAAAGCCCAGTTATGCCCTTTTAGGGCTGGTGAAATACCCTCTCCTGAGGTAATCTGTGCCAAGGATACGTGGGACCTCTGGGCCAGTCACAATGGGGTGTTTTTGCCATTCATTCCCAGTCAGGCTCACTTCAGATTCCAGTATACTCAGCTGTTGGGATCCTCCAGCCCTCAGAAATACACATGGATTCTGCCCCTATGTATCTTGATGGCTTCAGTGTACATCATGCGCTGGTATCAACCAAAGTCTTGTACTCCTGTGGGTCTGATGTGTCAGGCTATCAGATCCATCAGATCCACACTGTCCAATAGATCCAATTGTCTTTGTCCTCCACCTGGCTGAAGGCAGGGGCCCTCTCTTTCTGGTCATAGTACTCATTCCTCACTTCTTGTAAGTAAGAAATGGAGATCCCTTCAAGAGAATTAGAAGTAATATTAGCCTTCCTATTATGTCTGAGGATGTTCACTGTAAACTGGAGTGGTATCTACCCTTGAAGAATTTTCTGTGGTGGTTGTTCTTCTCAAGCCACAACCCGTACTACAATGGCAGAGGTGGGTTTTCCATCCCACTTTCTTATGTCCCCTCTATGGTCATGCAGGTAAAAACACAGGTTACTTTGTGGTATGTATCGTCTCTCTCAAGCAGTGGGGGCACTTACTTGCAAGAAAGAGGCTCTTGTCCATCCTAATGGGGCACAGAACCTTTTGTCTCTTACTTTGCTCAAGTCTTTCAAATCTGTCCACAGTTTTGGACAGTCCTCCCACAGCCAAGGCTTCTTGCACTGGGGAGGCCAAAACTGAAAACAGAACTCCAGGCAGAGTCTCACACATCCTCAGTAGAAGACAGGATCCATTCCCTGTTATTCCTGGCTGCACCATACTTAAAGTAGCCCAGGAGGTGCTGGGCTAATTTGCCACAAGGGGTGCAGTGCCGGTTCCTGTTAGGTAATTGTTAACTATTGCACCCAGGATTTCCTCTGTCAACCTGCATTCCAGCTGATGAACTCCAAATCTGTACTTGTGGAGGGTATTTTTAACCTACAGGTGCATGGCTTGGCATTTGCCTTCGTTGAATTCCATGATGAACCTGTTTTCCCATTTCTTGAGCTTTTCCACATTCCTTTAAATGGTTATTCAATCCTGCCTTCCAGCATATTAATCACCTCCTCCAAATTAGTTTTGACATCATAACGGATATGAACAACAAACTTTCTTAGTCTGCACTATTTTTTTATAATTTCAGATGTTAACAAAAACACTGAACAATACTTATGATCCTCTATCCACTCTATATCACAACAATTTGACTATAAGAGACTATGCCAAAAATCATGCATGTAAATGACATCCAATTCTCACACTTTTAACAACCAAACTAGTGATCTCATCCCAGAAGACAATGGATTCAGATAGGTATAATTTGTCCTTGGTAAATCCCTACCAGCTTCTTCCACTTGTTCTTGATGTCTTTGAAATGTTTTCCCCTTAGTCTCTTTGAGGCTTCATGTGAGGCTGAATGACTTGTAGTTCCATGGATTTTCTTAAAATTTCTAAAGATGGCTATTCTATTAACCTTCTTCCAGTTATCAAGAATGGCCACCAATCAGCTTATATACCAAAACAGTTGAGTATTAAAACATCAGTGTAATTACAAAATCTATGTACCTGACAGTCTAATCTATACAAACATTTGGTCATAATTGTACTCAGGACAAGTTTTGACAGCTTATTCTAGCTAGGAAAACATTTCTGAAATGTTATGATTGAATTTTCTTCTGCTTCAGATAGCACTTTTCTCACTCTAACGCAAAATGCACAGGCAAATATCTTCAGTCAAACCACACTGTTACATAGTGGTTTAATGAATAATATGATCTCATTGGATGAATACTTGGAATTTGCACATTAGCATCAGCAGCTCTAAAAATGGCAATAGCATGGGGCAACTCAGAACCAGATTTTTGAAAGAAGGATGGTTTTATTAAAACAAATAAAATGTGTACCTTAAAATGGCTCCAAATACTCATCTATGCATTACTTATTTTTGTGTCAATTAACCAATTCGGAAACTTGCATTTCTCAACTGCTTACTTTACATTTCCATTATAAAAACAATCCAAAGGAAAACCAAAATGTGCAACTGACTTAGATCTTCCACCGAGAAAACAGAAAGTACCCTAATTCTATCAAAAAGGAAATAACAGGCTGAAATTTTGCTCCTCAAAATCTATGCCTTTGTGTAATTATTTCTTCCTCCACCTGGACTTGAAGTTATGGTAGATTTTGATTGTTGGATTTGAGATCTGTTACTCAGTAAGTGAAAAGATCCTTCTTTTTATGTTTTAGTTCTTGAGTTTAGCAACTACCCACATCTTTGAAGATCTTTACAGAGTGAATGTACTATGCTATCCTTAATTGAGTTTCCCATATAGTGCTTTTTTATGCTCAGACCAGATGAATGGTTGTCTTCCTTTGTGGTGTACTTTCTGTTCAGTCTTGATTCTTCTGTTTACTTCCTTCTTTTCCTCTTGCTGAGATTGTTCAACAGATGCCAGTTTTATTAGAAGTATCAGTCGGACTTTTCCAAAGGGTTTCGCTATCACATTATAATACTCTCACACTACAATATAGCACACTATGCCCAAGTAATAGAATTTTTTTTATAGTTTCAAATATACCAGAAAACTGCAGAATGGAAAGTTGTCTGAAGAAGCTCCTCAGTGAGTCAAGAAAATTTCTTTTCATGTTCAGCATACACTCTCATTTAATGAAGAATATATATTGCTGAAATTAAACTCCTAGGACAATGAATTCAATAACAATAAAAGCTTAATTAAAAAGTTTTAACAACTGCTAGCATGCTAAGTTTGGCTAACATACTACTTTAAGAAGAAATTCATTTCCCCTCTCATCCATGGGCTTTCATACCAACTGCAGTTTGTTTTGTATAAAATGGAAGATATAGATCAAATGAATACATTTGAAGGAACTGAAAACTTGCTGCTACTGTGCTAAAAATTAGTGGTCATTAAAGAGCACAAGTTTAATTTAAAACAGTCTGGAAAACAGCTATAAAATATCACAAGGGAAAAATTAAAGACAAGTATGTCTTCTTTTTATCATTTCCTTCTGGCTAATAAAGTTTCTTTCTATGTTGTACCTAATTTATACCATTTAGAGAATATATACTAGAAAATCTTAAACTAAAATTTGACATCTGCCTCATTTCTTTAAATAGCCAAATGCTTCCATCTTTCCGTCTCACGCAATACCATGATCCCAAACAGACTTCCCCAGTTAGAAGTGACATCTTACAACTGGATACATTTTTCCTTAAAAACTTTTTGCCACCCTTATTATGTAATTATGCAGATCTATTGACTTTCTGCATATGATGCAAAGTTTTCAGTTTAAAAACTATGCTGAGGAAAAATAAAATGCCTAGAGGGTAGTGGGAAATTGGAATTTTCCTTTTGCTGTTATTGTACTTGACTTACATTGGTTATTTTTAATAGACTATTTTTAAATTCTTATCTAAACAGGTGGTTAAGCATATGAAAATAAATTCTCAAAATAATTACAATGCAGCTATCACATTTGCTTATAACCTTAACACATATTCAATGAATACAATGACACTTCAAGTCACCAGAAAATTTGCAATTAATATCTGGAGAGAATTTTTGGAATGATGAACACATGTAAACTTAAATTGGAAAAGGTATTTCAAACTGTTTTTCAGAGAAGAGTCAATAACATAAACAAGGTCTCATTAAAATTCTCCACATATGGATATAATTTTATTACCATTGTTTTTGGTAGATGAAAGAATAAACAAATACCATGAAGTTCAACAACAAAAGACACAGTCTGTCATCTGGGTAGGAGCAGCCCTAGGAACCAATATACTCTCAGGCTCACGCAGCTGGAAAGTAACTTTACAGAACAAAAACCAGCATCGGGCCCTTGCCACAAAGAAGGCAAATGGGATCCTGTGTTGCATTACACAAAGTTGGGGAGCAGCAGATAAGGGGAGGCGATCCTTCCTCTCCAGTCAGCACTTGGTGAGGCCACAACTGAAGTCTGTGTTGAATTCTGAGCTTCACTGCACAAGAGAGATAAAAAGCTACTGGAGCAAGTCCAACAGTGGGTCATTAATATAATGCAGAGACTGGAACATCTATGAGGAAGGGCTGAGAAAGCTAGGACCCTTCAGCTTGGAGAAGAGAAAGTTCGGATAGCGATCTTGGGAGTACCTGAAGGGAAGGTGTAAAGAAAAAAAAGCCAGGCTGTTTTCAGTGGTGCCCAGTGACCTGACAAGTGCCAATGGGCACAGTCTGAAGCACAGGAGGGTCCATCTGAACACCAGAAAATACTTTATAAATGGTGAGAGTGACACAGCACCAGCACAGACTTTCGAGAAATCTTCTGTAGTCTCCATCCTTTAAGATATTCAAAACTCACCTGGAGATGAATCCTGAGTAACAACCTCTAGGTGACTACTTAAGCAGAGGGATTGGACCAGAAGATCTCAGAGGTTCGTTTCAGCCTCAGCTGTTCTGTGGTTATTTGATTCTACAAAATAGAAAAAAGTCTCCTCTACTTTTTTCTGATTTAAATAGTCTTCACATGTTCATATTCTCTGGACAGAGGTTTAAGATGACTTCAGTAAAGATTGCAACACATATTTGATAATTCTGTTCCTGTTTTATGGTGAAACAGTGTTGCTAGGGGTGAAGGCAAATGTATTATCCCAATAATGCAAAAGCTCCTGGAGCCCTATGCTAACAGTTTCTGAATCACATTCAGGCTTCTTGCCAACTGAAATTCTCAAATCCATAAATGTTTATATATGAGAGAGGGGGCAGGGGGAGGGACAGACAGAAACACAGAGAGAAGCAAAGAATGAGACAGAGAAAGACATGAAGAGAGACATGGAGACAGACACAGAGACAGAGACAGAGAGAAATGGATTAGATATTATTATTAACGTATGACAGTAAATAGAGTATATTAGACTATAACGAATTACATTTGGGCTATTTCTTGAAAGTGGATATGGTGTTATGAGCTATGATCAAGGTTGTTCAAACAATTATGTATTTGGTAGGAAGATTTTTTGACATATTTATGTCTACATCGATAAATAAGCTTTTTATTCAACACTCATTATTATTATTTTCAACAGTTTTTCCTCAGAACTTAAAATAATTTTCCACCAGAAGAAGTATTTAGACACCTAAATTCGTTCAACACCCAGAGATAAATTCAAACAAAGCACTCATCTGTCAATGATGTTTTTTGAAGAAAAAAAAAAGAACAAGAAAAGATGCTCTAGTACTGCTTGAAGTGGAGGTCGCCTTTTGTAAATGTTGTTGACAGTTCACTATATCATGAGCTGCCTAAAATGATTAACCGCATTCAGAAACAAAATATGAATTAAACACTCAACATTTCAAGTGTATACAATGACAATTAGTTTTACAGAAAGACAAAGATATTTCAGCTTGGCCTTTTCTTCAATGTAGAAATGGTGGGTTTGGCATAACAACTTGATATGAAAACTGTGATTAAGTCTTTCAGGATATTCAGTAGCTATGTCACTGCTGTATAAGACTATTTTTATAATTGACAGTCTCATACAAATCTATTAGCAAATGCACCCAAATCTACTATTAAAATATTAAAATTGCTCAAATCAGTAAGAATAAGATTTTATTTGCATTTATTTTAGAATACTAGTTATGAGTACTGTTGTTTTCATGACCCTAAACAGGAATTCACCCCATTCTGCCTTGAATACTGCTGAGTTTCATTTGTTTATTAAAAGCCCTGTGAATTCTTTATTGTCCTGGGATAATATAAATTCTATTATTTTAATAACTCATCTTTGTAGTCTTGGCAAAATATAATTTGTTAGTTGTTCCTTTTGTGCAGTCCTGTTAATGTTTCTCGTAAATAAGAATCGAAATGCTTATATCAGTTCATACGATTGCAGCTACATCTATGCTTGGTATCAAAACATAAAAGCTCAGTAAGAAAAAAGAAAAAGAACAGTGGCTGAAAGAATAAAGAATGTGTTTTAAAGGCTAGATTTTAAAGACATCATTTTTGCATAGTTGCTGTCAATCTTAACATTAGAAGAATGTACCCTTTGTATTACAAGGCACAGCTGCACTCATTCATTAGGAAAATACAGTAAGAACACAAAATCATGTCCCTAGAAGAATCACAAAAAGCTGAAAATAACAGCTATAAATGCAGCTTACTTTCATTGAATCCTAATTATAAGAGCACTTTTCACTCTGCTACTTGAATATTCAGAGCTACTATTAATTTGCTGGGAGCAGTTTTCATTTTCCACATATCTTCAGGATTCAATTAAACTATTCTAGATACATTTTTAGAGTTTTAAAACATTTACACTCTGAATATATAATTTTACTTATTCATGGAGTTGAAAAGATTTGTTAATGACATCTTCTAAAGGAGAAAAGGAGAGATGATTAAGTAATAGGGTTGTTTTTCACTCAAATTATGCAACAAAGTAGAACACAGTGCATTATCTATTTTATACAGCTTTCATGATACTTCACAATAACGGTATGCTTGCAAGCTTGCATGTCTTTTACCAACCAAAGCAATAGTAATACAAACTCAGGTTCAGAAAAAGGTATTATATAATTAGTAGTTATATCTTCAGAACTTGCTTTAGTCATTGAATAATTAACACTTACTACATATGTCTGCAAACTCAGTCCTACTACAGGTCAAATACAAATAGTTAATATAAAAAGCAATCCCAGGTTTAGGAATTTAAAATTTAAGTCTTGTATTTTGCCTTCAAAAGAGAAATTACCCAATTGCAGTGAGCCCATATCTGTGGAGATCACCAAGTGCAGGGGAGGGTCAGATCTTAAAATAAGATTAGTTACAACCTTTCTGGGCAAGTTACTCCGCTACTGGTAAAAACAAAAAACAGAACAAAACAAAACAAAATGAAAACAAAAAACCAAAAACTGCAGACAAACAAAACCCCCCAAAACTACACACAAAAACAAACAAACAAAAAAGTTGTTACTTCTCATATTTGTCAGAATTTCTTGTGATTCAGTTTGTGCCCTCAGCACATTTGGATGGATCCTGTCAGATCTCAGTGACTTGTATGTATCTGGTTAATATAAAAGTCCCTGAACCTGATCCTCTTCCACCATGTTTTTATTATTTCAGATATTCCCACTGGAACCTGTGATTTGTGGACACAGGTCTTACCAATGAAGACAGGGATGAAGAAAGGCACTCAGTGACTCAGCCTTTTTTAAGGTCTTTGTCACCAGGTTCTGCTCCTATTCCTCCTTTTGAGGCTGCTGAACCTGTAATGCTCTCATTGTACCAAATGAAAAATGGAGACCAAATAGGAGATATAATGAAGGTCACAGACAAAATTAGAACTTGTGAGTCAAAGAACTGTTCTTGGGGCCCCACAGTCTATACTGCTATTTCTTTGAATAAAGTCTTACTTTAATATGCATAACGAATGTGGGGAAAAAAAGGCCATAAACAAGTGGTTTTTTAGATCCTCAATAACAGCTGAGCCTGTACAAATGAAATGTCAAATCATCAAAGCGAAAAAAATCAATCTAAATGCAATCCTGCAACTCAAAATAAGACTTTTTCCTCTTTCTTTCAACCTCTTTGAGTGAATTTAAGCAGATCCACAGACTGAAATGAAGCCAGGTACTCTCATCAAAGTGTTTTCCTTTTTCCTTTTTTTTTGCTTAAACTGGAGATCAAAATGTTGAGTGTTGTAGGAAAGTTTTTTACTAAGTACATTTTGAGCACGGCATCTATTTGCCAAAATAGAAACCAGCCGCTGTGGGTGGTGATCTTCTGAAGCAGAAAGGGAAAAGGTCACCTAAGGCTTTATTCCCTAGGGTGTTATGTGGGTAAGCACATGCTTTAAAACTTTGCTGCATAAGTGACACTTTGCTCAGCACCTTGCAGAGCTCATCCTTAGCAAGGCAGTAATGATTTACTGGTGCCATCATTTTTAAGTATTTAAGCAAAAGACTACACTTTTGAGGATTAAAACTTCTTTTAGATGGGATTCACTCAAGTACAGGAAGTCATTGCAAAGCCCTTCAAGTGCTTAATTTTCATGTTTGGAATATACTTGAGAATCTGGCAGCTCACTGGAGAAAAGGCTCCAGGAGTCCCAGTTATGATTTAAACATCTCACCCACATACCACATACCTGGCTCATTTCTGCCAAAGGGCTGTAATTGCCATAGGTCTGAATTTTGCTTTGCCTAAACCACGGTGTTTTGCCCATTTAAAGTCTTGATAATTGTATTACATCTAAGGAGTTTTGCAATGCATTTTTTTCCCTGAAATACAGTTATTTATTCATGTAATAATTTATACAGACTATTGCTATTACTTCTGGCCAAAGGACACCCATATTACATACTAAAACACAGCTTTAATAGCAGCATGTTCACTGCTGAAGAGTTATATTTCAAACATAATATTTGATAGAATCATAGAATTATTGAATATCATGAGTTGGAAGGGATCCACAAGGATTATCAAAGTCCAAATCCTAACTCTGCACAGGACACCCCAAAAGTCACACCATGTGTGTTGTGAGTGTTGTCTAAATGCTTCTTGAACTCTGTCAGGCTTACTGCTGTGACCACTTCCCTGGGGAACCCATTCCAGTGCCCAACCACACTCTGGGTGAAGAACCTTTTCCTGATATCCAGCCTAAACCTCTCTTGACACAATTTCAAACCGTTTCCTTGGCTCCTGTCACTGTCACCATAGAGAAGAGATCAGTGCCTGCCCCTCCTCTTTCCCTCCTGAGGAAGTTGTAACTGCAATGAGGTCTCCACTTGGTCTCCTCTTCTCCAGGCTGAACAGAATGAGTGACCTCAGCCACTCCTCACACAGCTTCCCCTCAAGGTCCTTCATCATTTTAATTGTCCTTATTTGATGACTCTCTCATAACTTGATATGTTTTTTATAATGTGTTTCCCAAAACTGCACACAGTACCCAAATGATGAGGCTACACCAGTACAAAATTGAGCTATATTTCATATAGCATATGACAATATTTCATACTTTAACATTAGTATTTTTTTTATGGACAGAAAATAAAAAATTCCTTACAAAAAATTAAATATCATAGTAGCTGATTATCTCTAATTAATAATTAAGAATGAATGATATCTCTGGAACTTTGGATGCTTTTCTGCAATTGTAACAATTGACCTTTAATTGTTCCATCTAAAAATTAATTTTCTGTCCTCATTATTATATTCTTTGAAATGCTTATGAATAGGATCCAGCTAACAGCTATTTTGACTAATCTCCCTGAAGATGGTCTGCAATTTTTCATAACATTACAATTTATTCCAAAGAATATTTCATTCTTTTTAATAAGAAAAATGTCATTCTTGTATCTTTTTTTTTTGCATATTTAGTATCCACTTTCCATGTTTTCAAATAGTACAGAAAGTATGAGGTAGATTTCCTAATCTATGTAAGGCTGCAGAGATTTTTAATGCACTCTTACAAAATGACTTTTTGCGACACCCACCTTCTCTTTAAAGGGCTGAACAGGATGCAGCCAAGCCAGTTATGATGGCGCTGTCTCAGCCGCATTACAGCAGTTTGAAAGATACTCTAATTTATGTCAGCTGTTGTAGCCTCTGAGCAGTGATGTGTCTTCTGTGATAGACACACTCTGACCACCTTTTATTGCTCTTTGCCTCAGCATCTTGTTTCACTGGGCTCCTTAGAAAGGAGGCAAAGGAGACCATTTTTTATACTTTCTGTTGCTAGGTATCTTCTCCCTCTTAATAACCACTCATTTCTAGGTAGGACACCAGAAAAACAGTAGCAAAAAAAAGTAGTTGCTATTTGTGTATAGGTCATACATTGCAGGGGCAGGCTGGGGAGGCGACAATCTGGCTTTAATCTTCTGTTAAAAACACCCAACAAATCAAACCAAACAAAAAACCACCACCTGAAACCAAACATAAAAAATGAGCAACCAAAAACTAGGTTAGAGAGTTTAAAGTAGATTGAACTAGATCATTGACAGAAAAGGAGAGAGGAACTGAAGGAAAACATTTCTAGACACCCTTTTTACCCAAGTGCTACTTGAATTTAGGACACATTTCATCTTCATCAAGTTTACAGCTCAGCGTGAAATGTTAACAGTTGCATTATTTTTATAACATTTGTACCAACAAATCAGCCCATACATCTTATGCATAACTTGGGTATTTGGGACATATTCTGACCTCATGCATTTCATAGATATAATGAAATACACTTTACTGAAACAACTGATTTTATTAGTTCCAGCAGTTTCTTTCATTTGCCTTCAAATGAAGCAACTGAAGGAGAGAATTCTTTTAATAACTGATACTGCTGGAATTTTACTTGGTTTACTCACATGCCAGAGAGACAAATGCCACTTGATAAATGTGTTCTTTATAATAGCTATGTACTGTGGCACAGCTGTACTCAAACTCCCTGTGTCCAAGCCAGCTTTTGAACTACACCTAGAGAGTTGCCTCAGTGCAGCTGTAAGCTTGATTGAATTAGTCATGGCTATTACTTCTCAAATGCAGCTATACTGCATTTGGGACTTGGGCATGTATTGCTATATGGTTTTGTACTGAGTCACATAGACATTAAAACCCTAGCAGACCCTGACAGAACTCCTTTATTTGTGTCCTATTAGCAATATGGAGCTATCCCAAGACACACATCTAAGAAAGAAAGTCAGGCAAAGAAACATTCACTGTTGTCACAACTAATCTCTAGGCACTCTTGAGAGGATAAAAATGAAAAAACAATCTTATACCATTAAGCTTTTTTTAAGTGGCATTGATAGTGGCTCATCTTAGTATGAAAAAGAAAAAAATCAGGTTAATAAATAAAATTAGGGGAAAAAAATGAGGTATTTAAATGTCACTTGGGCATATAGCCTTTTGGGAGGAATAGAAAGTTGATGAAGGGAGGAAAATGTGTTGAACATTGCTGAACTCAGATTTCTTTCTCCAAGGAGTAAATTTTATGACTTTTTTACTGTTCATTTTAGACTCTGTCTTCATCGAGTTAGACCAAAAGGTGTCACTGAAGAAACCTGAATATCAGAACTGTAACCAAATTAATTACCTTTCTTGTTCTCACAGTTTCAGAAGGCTGACTCCAAAACTGAAGGAGAAGCTGAGTATTTTATTCATCATTCTGCTTTCAGATATATGTATGGTGTTTGCACTTTTAGCTTTCTCTGCTTGTTGAAAAATTCTGACTGTTGCTTTATTGCTTATTAGTTTTCTCAATCAGTACCAGTGGCAATATGAGGGAAAAAAAATAAGAGGATAAAAAAGAGAAGCCTGTGCATTGCTTTGATTTTACCCCTTGATAGAGTCCATCTGCCTCACTCTGGAACTCCAAACCTGGAATTTCATCCATATTGTATACTGTCCATGATAATAAGAATTAACCCATGTTATGCATTGCAGTGGTTATATAAACATATCAATGAATACATCACTTCACGCACTACACTTTTGCATCTAGTGTAAAAGAGAGCTGTGTGGCCTAACATTAAGAATTGGTGCACAGATGATACAGTTTATTTCATTTATTCATGGGTCATAAGTACTTATAGTCAAATTTTACTGGTAGTAAAAACACTCAAATATTGGTAGTATTATTCCATGCAGACATTCTTGTATTATTCCAGCTTCCAAATATGTAGAAATCCAGAAGAATTTCAAAGCTAAAAAATTCAAATAAGGGTTTGCTAATTTTGCTAAATACATGCTGTTAGTATAAGGCAATTATAATAATATTATTTTTCTTTACACATTCACCATGAAAGCAATGAGTTGTTCTCGTTAAATACAGAGAGGAAGATTGCATGAATACACCACCAGCCCCATGGAAGCAGATTCCGTAACCTTCTCCCAAAATTCATCACAGACACTTGATAAATTAGGCAACTTGAGCAAATACAACTCAGCCTTTACTAAGTGCAAAAGAATTTGAAACTGTGGATGATCATTGTGTCTGATGAGGAGAATCAATTCTACACTATATCTTCAATTTTTAATGCTGTCTCAGCTGTTTTATAAAGCATCCTAAATAACTTTAAATGTTCTGCCTTAAACTGAAATGCTAAGTTTCAGTCAAGTGAAGTTAACTGTAAGAAAACTGTAATAATCTAAGACTGCCAGAAGTACATATGAATAAATTGAATTATATCCACCACATTTACAATGGTGTACCATTTTTCTAAACTTTACATTTAGCTTTTCTTTTTTATTTTTACATAAGAGAGCAGAGGAATCCAAACTCTCTTAATTTTCTAATTATGTCTTTTTAATAAACATTTTTTTTGGCAATTTTAAAATTTTCTGTTTTTAAAGGAGACAGTAGTATACTTATATTCAGTTCACATTATTTAATACATATCCACATAAAATTAGGAATGTATCATAGTCGATGATGCAAGAACACATTAGTATAGGCAAAAATTTACTTGGCTGTACAATACATGTAACAGGATTAATTACATTTTCAAGAGAAAATTTGCTGAAATTGCACAATTGCACCCCATAATTTACTCTTCATTACAACAAAATCATAACATGAGATTATACATAGTCAGAATTTACATTAAGGGTAGAAAAAAGCAATTTTCCTGCTCTGAAGAGTTTTACATTTGGAAACTTCTTTTCTCCTTTAAAAGAAGAAAATAAATCTGTGATAACTTTTGTTCTCCAAAATTAATAAATTTATAAAATTCTGTGGATATATCTTTTTCAATTTATTTTGATTTTTAACAATTCAATATTTTACCATTATTTTTAAAGGAAGAAACTCATGAACCACCTTACTAAAAAATTTTGAGCCTGACATATGCATTTTTAAAGGAAATAATCAGCTGAAATAGAATAATGTTTCAGGAGAAGGCAATCTAAATCCATACACAGTGTTATGATATTTCAGCCCTTTGACTATTAGCAATATAATTAAATTGCTGTTCAAATTGATTTTTAAATCACATCAAGTAATTTGACAAAAATCAAAAAAGCCTACTTCAGCAGCAATATCATGTGGACCAGAGGATTTTTCCTCATCAGGTTTATTTAATTCTAATCTTACAGACCAGAAACTATCCATTTCATGATGCAGAGAAAGTGCCAAAAGATAAACAGATATGTTGTACACCTATTAAAGTGTGTTTAAAACCATGATTAAACCGGTTTTCAGAAATTACTCACAACACTCTAATCCAGTGAAACTTCAAGTGTTTTAACATACACATTACCGTAACTAATAATAAATTGGGGTCAAGTCTTGATGACAGGTTTGCCATTTGTCTTTTAAGTGACTTTTATATGCTGCAGCAAAACATTTTTTAAAGCTTCATGATATTTCGAAATACCTAAAATAGATGCAACAGCTAAACTATGAACATTAATGTATTTTATGCATGATTACTATTCATGTGTGAATATGCTACATAACTCAAAAAAAACCCTTTAGTGTCAGAATTAGAATACAACATTAATTTCTTCATATATCATACAAAAATAAATATTTAATGTAATTGAATGCCATCACTAGAAGGAGATGGCTTGATTTAAACCATTTTATAACTGGAATATTCTGCTAGTATATTTTTAGTCTTACTTAGGATATACCAAAAAAGAGATGCCATCTGAATATATAAATACTGTATTTATTAGGTGGCATTTTTCTTTGACATAATAGGATGAAATAAAGTGGTTTCTACATCTAAAAGACTGTATGGCTAATAACTTAATGTGGTTTAGTGTGTCTAAATATTCTGCATTCCCAAACGAAAAGTTTCCTATTTTCACTAGGTTTTTTGTGTTTTTTTTGTTTATTTCTTTGTTTTTTTACATGGCAGAAATCAACAGACTTACTAAAGAAAGTACCTTCAAAAGGTAGGTTTAGGTATGTCACTGGACTTCAGTTTTATGCATCTTGGCAAAACTGAATTTAGATCAATATTGGATCATTACTTGCCACTGAAATGGAATTCAAAATCAATGTATAGCTTTTACCTTCTGTATGTATAGGTGGGGAAGCATTTTCCTCCCTTAAACAATTACACTGTATGGTTTTCTACATGTCTAAGTGTATCCTTAACACATTTCACTTTGGGCCCTGTATCACTCTCTTTAAAAAACAACTAGCACCTAAACACATATTCTCATCCAACTACATATATTAAATATTAACAGACTATGGATGGTGGCTTATTAACCTTTTTCTGACAATGTTGTTTGAACACTTTGCCTATTGCAGATGCAAACTTCCCATGTTCTCATACATAATCACTGTTGGCAGAAAGATCCAGCTCTCCTTAGGTGAAAGTTTACAGTTCATATATTTCATTGTTAGAAACATTATTTGCAACAGACTTGAAAGACTAACAAATTTAGTTATTCTTCCATTTGGCCAGCCACAATAAAAGTAGGAAGTGTTACAAGCCAAATCTAAAGAGAAAGGTCTTAATTTCTACAGTTGTTTTTTTCTTTCTTTTTTTTTTTTGTTATCTTTTGTACTGTTCTTCTTCAGAATTCTGTGTGCTTATATAAAAAGTGGGAAAATTACAATAAATACAATCCAGTAAAGATTTCACATATATTTAATAAGGTCTGTATTTTGTGGATGTTTTGTTTGTAATAATCAAATTTTTAAATATTGCCTTTTTTGTGTATGAGTATAATTTCAAAATGGAAAGGTGCAGAAGACACTACATGAGTAAGAGGTACTCAGCATCTTCCAGGCTTACACTTCTAACATAATTTTTGTGGATTACATCACATACAAAAAAATATGTTGTTGGCAATTTTTGTGGATTACATCACATACAAAAAAATCTGTTGTTGGCTTTCACAAAGCAATTAATTATTATCAGCATTCTCAATAAATCATTTATGGCACCACTAGCAAGAAAATATTAGCAAGAGGTGGGGATCCAGAGGAAAAAATCAATTCACAAAATTCCCTTCCATCTGTAAGTGTAGCTAATTGATAGGAAATTACAGGTTTAATTTCTCGTCTGAAACAAAGGTCTCTTAGCGTAAGTGTGTGGAGAGAATCCTGTGGCCTCGGGCAGGTCTCTGCCCTCCCTTCACCGACAGTATCTCCTCCCATTTGCCTGTTTATTGGCCCCCTTGCACCTTCCCTGAATCAGTACATATAGATGAAGGTCTACACTGTGGCTGTCAAAACTAACCCTTATTTTTTATTAAGGTGGATCACCAGACTTTCTGCACTATTGGACATTAATAATTCATTTATTTCACCACTATGTTTCTGACACTGCCCAGGAAGAAACACTCTGAGAGAAGATGAATATAGTAGCTGACAACAAAAGCTCTTAGTTGTTATCTCTGTCTTAAGGACTCAGATCATTTTTTCCTCCTTCCCCTTCTCCAAAAAAACAGCAGTCTACAGAAATTTTGAATTTTTCCCGTATCCATGAAAATACCTAATCAGTGCTCAGTCTGTGCTAACTTGCCAGCCTTCCAGCACTCAATCCCATGTTTCAATTACATCCTCTTCTAAAAAGAGTATTGTACTCGACCATTTAGTACATCCTCTTTCAAGCTTGCCAGCATGAAAAAGTCTTGACATTAAGTTCCCATCTACCTTCTTTCATTGGTTTCTAAATTTACTCTTCCTACTTCTCTCTGAGACAACTCAGTATTTTAAACCTTTCTATATTTCTTTTAATTTCTTTTCAACTTGAACATTTAGTTATTGCTATTTTTCATCTCTTATTATCAGAAAACAGCACAAGTATTTCATCTGATTCACCCATGGATATCTCAACAGAAAAAGTAATCTGGCCCTGGTTGTTGTCTGACATTTTCCGACTAGCAAAATCATTTACTGAAACACTGAAAATTTTATTTTAATTTAAAGCTCACACTTAGAAATTTCAAAATTAAGCTTATTTTTCTTAATTACATTACCTTATTCTGTTGTTTTCATCCAAACTCACAAGGAGTATACAACCCAAAAATGAGTTCTCTGCTTTTCCCTCAAAATATGCGAATGTGTACTTTGTTCACACTTTACAAAATATGTTTTGAATGACCCATCTCTTCCTATAGGCTTTGCTCTATGATTAATGATGCCATCACTGAAACAAATCTAAAACAACACTTCTATATCTGTTTCAGTTGTCATATCAGCTCAATTATTGCAGTAGCTTTACCTATTTAAGGTAAAAATCTGTAGCAAGGAATCCTATTGATTCAGCAATAGACTTTGTTGATGAAAAATTGACATGATGCAAAACCTCAATCAAAATTTGTGTGTGAGAAGGAAATGAGAAATATGCTTAACAGATGTCTGCTTTATAATCCTGCATTACAATATGCGGGGATCTTCTTAGTAAGAGTTTAAGGCCGTAATGAATCAATCATGATGTTTTTAATTTTCATATATACCATTGTCAAACAGATATTCATGTAAGAGCAAATAGGGTTAAGTGTTCAAGAGGGCTGAGAATGAAAAGAATTCTGAAAGGAGGTCACAACATCTCTTCAGAAATTATACGATAAAAATAAATTTATTTTGGTAGTATTAAACTATATATAAAATCACACATTTTCTGATGTAAAAAATATTTGTAACATATATTTGAAGAAAAATTTCAATTTTGTAGAAGTTTTCCATTCAGCTTTTTCATCATGAACTCTTTGTGACCCCATTTAAGGAAGATTTTGTAAAAGATACTATCCTTGTCAGGATGAATTTGATTCAAGCAACAGTTGGTGTACACTGCAGTGATTTTAGCTTCTTTGTTAAAAGAAGCTAGCTTTGAAGATTTACAGTCAAAGATTGAATCTAGCAGTTCACCATAAACTCCATTTATCATTGGACATTACCTTATCAGATTGTTGCACACGGTAGAGAAAAATACAGAGAAGGTTTCATTAATTCTTTGGTGAATGTGGCTCTATTCTAATGATATATAGCTTCAACACGAACATTACACCATGGACTGACTTTATTACTGACAGTTCACATGAACATGTGCCTATAACTCTTTAAAATGGCAGAAGCGGCATCCTAAAGCAGTTTTACCTGTGAAGTTTCTTTCCTAATATAGTAACTTTATCTCCCAATCTCATTAATTCAAGGGCAAGTTTGTATTATTAAAAAAGAAACAAATGACAGAGTGTTACATATGTTTCAAAAATTTTCAAAGTGGTTGATCGAATTACTTAGACTATTAATCACAGTACCAGAAATATTTGCCTATTAAATAGTTTATCTGTGATATCTGTAGCCCTAGAGTGGTTTGTCTCATTAACAGACCCCTTGTGCTTGGGTAAACCCCATTCGGTAAAACTCCAGACCAGACTCTGAAGCTGTCCCAGTACTCAAATGCTCTGTAATTTCCTCCAATTTCTGCCCCTAACAAATTAACCAAGCTATTTCCATTGCACACAGAATATAAAAAGCTTACAGAAACCAAATACCTGTGAATCTGGGATGGGAATTGGATAGTACTGTAGGATAGTTTAACTTGTTAAGTCCCAAAAAGCCCATAGTTATATTTCAGAACACCTAACAGGTGTTAAAAATTAGAAATTTATTTATTTATTTATTCTATAAAAATGTAGTATATTTTTAGAATATTTACACACTGATTTGTTAAAATATATATTAAATTGTGCGAGGGGTAGGGTAGTGCTATAAATTCACTTGTTAATTTTATAAGGGGTTTTTCTTTTGCATGTCTACAACTAGTAGATGTTGGAGATTCTTGAAAATCTTTTGTGCTACCAAATAATAAATTTAGGTTTTTACTGTCTCTAATTCCAAGTGAAAACTTGGTGGCAGAAATTAAGTATTCAGGAATCTTTCACAACCAGCAGTAACAGACCTCCTGATGCAATTCAATGGAATTTGGGGTGTTCTATAAAAATCTCACTCTAAACTCTCTGGCCGTTAGGCATCTATTTCAAGCCATCTTCTTCAATATAAAATATGTTTGATTAGACTCACATAATCCATAAATTTCTTCTGCCTCAGTGTTCAAAACCATCTCATCTGATTTTCTGCTACCGAAGAGTAAGACTGAGGACAGTTTCTTCAGTTATAAACTTTTGCGAAATAGGTGATAGCATTATTTTTTCCAAATTTTAAATGTATGTCAACAGTAGAGATAACCATGCATATCTATTCACCAGTATGCAAAGCACATATATGTTGGCGGTTTTTTCTCTAGGTGTTATATAAAATTTTCCTTAATAGCCAGGAAGGCAATATGCACTCAGTTTCTAAAATATATGCATTGCCTTCTAAACAGAGACCATCTCGATTTTCGTAGGTCATAATTATCAGTGAACATCTAAAGTCAAGGATACTAGAAATCTACATAAGCTATTATGTGAACTCATCACTTTGTTCAGTAGTAAAAATACATTTGGCATACACTTTTCACATCAAGTATATCTATTATGTCTCTGTTAGAACACTCAGAATTAGGGCCCTGTAACCATATAGTTTTTCATAAAATAGAGAGAAATAAGGTGAAGAGTTTTTAAAAGGAAGATAGTGAAATAAATATGGTGAAAATTAAAATAAAAGCCAATACTTAGGACCAAGTATATTTTGCAAAATATGTGTCTGAGTCACACTAGAGATGTTGGCAATTTCTTCTCTCCTGAACAAAAGCGTGAAAATCACAGGGCTCTTTTCAGAAGATATTAATCTTGAAGAATGTTTGAATCAAGGTTATTTTCTTTACCCTCACTTGCACAAGCTTCTTACCATCAGAAAACAACTGTCTATCACTCTAATGCTTTTTGACTGTTCAGATAAGTGCAGTATGCAGAAGCTCTCTCCATACATAATACATACATATTGCAGCATGCTTATTTCAAGAAATCCAATTGTATCAATTTCCATAACACTAATCTTTATAGTAGTCTATTATTTGTGTTATGAGATCAGTCAGTTAAAAGCAGTACCATGGTTATCATTAAGAACTAGAATCTGATTTATATATCTGTCAACTATTTGCCATTCTCTCTCCAGTTCCTACGATTCCCTAAATAATACTTTTCAGGTTTTCATATAATCTTTCTGCTTGACAACAAATAATCATGTGCGTAATTATATCACATCAAGAGTGTAGAATTATATGTAAAAGCATAATTAAGATACTGAGAGTAGTTTATATGAAGCAGAGACCAGAGAGGGAGATCCTCATTTCACATCCCGTATGTTGCTTTTGGAACACAAATTATGGCAAAGCAAGGCAAATACTAGTTTTCCCAAACTAGCAATTAAATTATATTGGTGAATTGTTTTGTGGCTGAAGAATTACACTAGGATTTATGGATTATGAGTTCAATTTCTGATTATTATTTGTATTATACATATTATATTCAATTCCTCTGTAAATCACATTTTACCAGGATAGGAAAAATAAACCTATCCATTTAAAAATAATAATAATAATAAAATAATAAAAAAAAATCCTACTGATGTTGTTTAGAATATTCAGGTTGTTTTTTGTCAGGCACTGACAGTTATCAGATTGGAACCTCTCATTTTTTCTCTCACATAAAATAATAATTAAAACAATAATTTTATTCTTGTTTGTAGGGTTATGGACCCAAAATAAGGATGTTTGGTTAAAACATCCAAAAATGCACTGCTACTTTCTCTTATACAGTACAATACTCAGTGCCCAGGATAGCCATATTAAAGCCCAATGCAAACCTAAGTATATAAACAATTCCCCTCATTAAATATCAGCCATACAATAAATAAATCAGGCATTTTCAGACTCCTTATAAACAGGTTATAAAAAGAATTTTTTGCACATTTCTTTTGACTCCACAAAATACCTGAGTCTCAGTATTCTTCAGACAATACTGCCAAACTTCAAGATCTTTCAAATAATTTTCTCTTCCTTTCTTATGTGAAGAAGTGTTTTCTGGTTTGTTACTTTTGTTTTCAATCTTCTCTCAGCTGCATATTGCTAACCTCTAGGCTACATTCAAATCTCTCAGTCATCAAGTGAAGAAAAAGAGAAACATGAAGCTTTTTCCTACTCCTTGTTTCCTGAGTCAAGGAAAAATGGTATCACAGTCTTCTTCTTACCCCCTTTCTCCATATGTGTTGACTAAATGGCTTCTAAAGGTCAGCAGGGGACACCAGAGAAGGCAGGCAAATTATCTGTCCCAGCTTCTCTAGGAACACCTAAAGGAGAATATCCCTCAAGGTTCCTTTCACTCTCAGCTATGAGGCAAGGTGGAAAGAAAGAGCCTCACACATTTTTCAGACACTTTTCACATGTTCAGTTTAGTGAATTGGAAACATTGCTTAAGTTTTTCTAGCTGTGGGTGACTACCAGTTGCACAAAAGTGTAAGTAACATTAGAAAAATTAATTCTCCTTTGCACATATACAGGTTCTTCTCCTACTTGGTTTTGTGGTTTTTAAGTCTTATCTCACTTGGATTTTTATGAAATGTAATATAAGGGGAAACAATTATTAGGTTTTAGTCAACCTAAATATGAAAACCAAATGTTTAACTTTTTATCAGTAATGCAGAGTGGTGCAACAGCACAATACTTTCAGTTTCCAAAATTTGGTTAATCCACCCACAATGTCACTTCCTCTGGTGGGAACATTATATTTTTAACAGTAGTCAGCTTTTTCAAGATTGTATCATCAATGAATAGGTGTTCCCAGGGAAATTTGATTGGTTTAATAGGATTTATTTGCATTAGATGAAGACAACTTTTGAAGGCACAAAGCTTTACATAGATCATTGATGATTTCAGAGGGCAAGCATACAGGGATGCCATCAGCAACAGAGGAAACACTTTTCTTAGACTAGTATATCTAATTTCAAGCATTGACAAGACTATTTTCTTCTCAAGTCAGACGAGTGCATGAGAAGTAAAGGGCAGAATATATACAAGCCTGTAATACTATCTGTCTAAGGTCTGCAGCTAGTGTATTTTTCTTTCACAAGAAGCCCATAAATTTCAAAAGCTGTCTACAGTAATAGCTGTCTTATACTTTAAAGATGCAACGGATGTCTCAAACTTTGGATGACAGACCATTTAGAAAAACTGCTCTTAGTGATATTATACAAGTACTTTGGAAACTTAGAGGCATTTGTCTGGAAAAGCCAATCCATTTTGATGATTTTTGACACTCTAATATGCACAAGTTAAAAAAAAAATATATATATAGAAATCAGGTGAAAAATAAAGGTTTCAATGTTCCATGTAAGCAAGGAAGCCAGGGTGATATACTCCCAGATAAACTTTTTCAGCTTCACAGGAGGGAAAGAATGTTAAACTTGTGTGTAGCCAAAAAAAAAAAAAAAAATCCTGCTGTTACATTTGCTCAGAACAATGGTTCTAAAAAACACACCAACTTCTTGGAAAACCATAAGGCTTTTAAAAAGTTTTTGCACTACCATCATACTCCTTAGTTTGAGGCTTGCACTGTACTAAGCAGGAAAGTATACAATTGCCAAAGGCATCCTTCATGTTACTGGATTAAACCACCACTTCGCCAACCAGTTTATAAATTATGTACACTGGTAAGTAAAAAAGTTCAAGTAAGTTTCAACTGTTTATATGGTCTTCATTCTCATAATGGGACTTACGAAAAAAGATCGACTATTTTGTTTCATCAGGAATGAATGGAACTGTGTTTTGCCACTCTTGGGGCAAGTAGTTACATGTATTGGCCTTTTAAAATACGCAGATATTTAATGATGCTATCCCTTTTAAGATTGTGTTTCTCATTAAAAAACAGTAAGCACATATTTGGAGTTCTGAAAAGGAAAAAAAAATAGCAGCATGAATTCTCAGGGGTGATAGTATTATCTCTGTAGAAACAAAACAGGCACTTTAAACTAATGGTGAAAATTTTGCCAGTTCTAGGAATCGCAGTGACAACGTAATAATTCAGTCAAATAATCACTTTTGTAGTTGCAATAGGATGTACAATATTCACAGACTAAAATATCTTGTAACAAATCTTAGCCTGTCAATCTAATTTTTCTACTTACCAAAAACATGAGAAATAACTAGCATTTCTTCTTTAACTACAAATATTTCTTTCCAGAAGAGACCTATTTAAAAACAATAAATAATGAAGAAGTAAAATTTCATTAAAGGTGTTAAATGACTGAAAGTATATTCATCTCAAATACCGTGTTTGGTTTTGGGCTCCTCACTACAGGAAAGATTGAGATGCTGGAGTGTGTCCAGAGAAGGGCAATGGATCTGATGAAGGGTTTCAAGCAGAAGTCCCAAAAGGAGCAGCTGAGGGAACTGGGGTTAGCCTGGGGAAAAGAGGGCTGAGGGGAGACCTTATCTACAATTGCCTGAAGCTCGGTCTCTTCTCACAGGTAACAAGTGACTGGATGAGAAGCTGACACAACAGAAGGAAGGGATGCCACCCAGAAGGGTTCTGGACAAGCTTTGGAAGTAGACACACAAACATCTTGTGGAAGCTCAGCAAGGCCGAGTGTAAGGCACTGCACCTGGGTTGGGGAAATCCCAGACATGGCTACAGACTGGGAGAAGAAATCACTGAGAGCAGACAGACATAGAAGGACATTGGGCTTCTGCTGGATTAAAAGCTGGCCACAAGCTGGCATTGTGTACCTGCAGTCCAGAAAGCCAAGTTCAAACTGGGCTGCATCAAAAGAAGCATGAACCACCAGGTTCGGGGAGGTGACTCTTCCCCTCCATTCTGCTCACTTTATTCCAAGGGAATCTTCAAAAATAAGTGTGATAACTAGACATAAAACTGTTGCAGTTTTACCAGACCATTCAGAAAAAGATTCATGACCTATTAGAATCCTAAAGAATTAAAAGTATAACATTCAGGCCAGCCTGGCACATCCTTTAAAAAATTTCTGCAGAGATTTTTTAATTGTTAGTTTTGATTACTTGTATGTATTTCATACTTCTTTTAAATTGTATCTTAAAAATAACACTAAGGAATAAGTATTTGGTCTATCTTTAATAGGGACTTTCCATTTTTACATTAGTTTGAAGAAATAGATTGCAACTAGGATGGCATTTGTTTTTTAGAAAAAATGTGTTCTAGAAAGAAATAGTGCAATAAGTAAGAGGTGAAAGATAATTATTTCAATCGATAGTGTCATATGGATGCACAAAAGAATATAAATTTCAAAAAATTATGGTGGAACATTTAATACTAATTTACTTATTAAACAGTAAAATTAAGTTCAGCTCCAATACAACCTTTTAACTGGAATGAGCTCTAAAAATGTTCTTATGAAAGAGTCTCAATTTAATAACTGCTTAAAATAATTTCCATTAAGTCTGTAACCAAAACCTACACTAAAGCTTTAATTAACTAGAGAAGCAGTCAATTAAAAATATGAAATTAAGGAGTTACCCTCTCCCATATCTGTGATCCTGTTTTTTTTTATAACCAACACGATGTAGTTAATGATTTTAATCTGCACTTGCTCTAGCCATGAAATTTATAAAGTATACTTCAGATCACATGCAATGCATATTAATTTGTAGTAGTCAGAATTATTGGTTGATACCTTAATTTGAAATATTTCAAGCTTATTTGAAATATAATTATATTTGAAAATATAAATACAAATTTTTAATTTTCATGGACTTATTTCACATGGTTTACAATTTGTTTGACAGAAACTAGTGTTGCTAAGCAGGAGGATAATTTATTTTTAATTCCATTTGCTGCTCTTTACTGTCTGATGTCAGAAATACTGTTAAAAAAAACCAAAGCAACAAAGCCCAACAACACTTAATTTCTTAAAAGGATATACTATAATAATATGAAAAAAGAGGAAATTCCTTAAAATCTATTATTTTTAGAAAATAAACTTTTTGTTCTAATAAACTAACTTCTGAGAAAAAACCCCACATCTATGTGTCTGTTTGCTAGCCAGAAACAAACCAAACCAAAACCAAAACCAAACAAACAAAAACAAAAATTACTTTGGTTATAATCAGTTATTTCTTTTCAGATACAAAGATGGAAAAGGAATCTAGAGAAATGGAGATCATTTAAAATTAAATCGTAGCACTGAAACAGAATGTCTGAGGTAAATCTGTGAGGACTTTTGTTCTGAGGCTTATTATTGGGAAAGGACTAGGAGTATATATCACTAATGTTTAACAATGTGCTGTAACTCCTCCATTAAACACTAGACTTAAAATTTTTAAGACCTTAAATGTTTTAATTATCTTTAAGTACTTTAAATCCCTAAGGATCAAGTACTACTTTTGATCTTTTAATTCATTTGTTCCTAATGGACTAGCTCTGTCATGTCTCTCAGACAGTTTCTTTCATATGTCCAGCTTCAGTAGGGGTGGCCATAATCCCAGGAGTCCAACTTCCATCAACCAACAATTAACAGCAATGCACTAGAGAGCCTCCACAGCTCACTTCAGCTTCCCCATTAAGAATAGCCTAGGACTGGTTCATAAAATTCCTTGCTACACAAGGATTCTTCTGTAGTTTCCCAAAAGCCAAGCATTTGCTGGAACAAGGATATTTTTGGAGGGATCACTTCTGATAATAACCAGAGGTCAAACGATATATAAAAAATAGTCTTATATTAAATAACACAAACAAAAGCAGGTCTTAGCCATTAGATCGATGAAGATACTATAAATCCAAAAAATAAACCACAGTCATTTGTAGTAGAAGGTTCTGAATAGTGATTCATTAGTGGTACATAACGACATTTTGTGGGACTATGACAATATAATCTGTTCTCTTCGCTCAGTCAGAATGAGCCAAACATATGATTTTATTAAACTTGTTCATTTTTCATACGTAGTCCATAATAATGGAACACAGGAGTTCTATCTTGCTAAGAAAGCCATCAGCAACATGGTTGTATGACACATTTTTTAAGTGAAAAGCAAGTTACTCCAGATTTAAATTGAATTTAGCTTCACAACTAGCATCTTGTTATGAATCCTGAACAATTCTGTCTGGCTCTGGGGAGTTTGAAAAAGTTTCATCAGGAGACAGCAAGGGGCTCCCCACGTGATGTTAGCAAGAGGGACTCGCAATGTACTATCAGTGCCTTCATGCAGTTCCAATTTTTGTATGAATATTCTTTATGTTAATTATAATAATGCCAAGTATTGTTGCCATTTCTATTGCTACAAATCAAATAATAACTAACAGTAATGCAAAAGTCTTTTACGAAAGAAAAGACTGAGAGTCTATGTATGTGCACTTTAATATATTTTTTATATAATTGTCAGTCTTCTATCAGCTTAATTACACTTTTACACCTTGCTGATGAGAAAGCTAGTTTGATGACTTTCTTCATTTTTTGAGCTGTGAAACGTTTTCATATGGAGACACTGTAACAAAAAATACAATGCATATCTGAAGAACATGTTTCAGGCAGAATAAGGAAGAGCTTCCTGGTTTGGTTTCTCAAAACCAAACCAAACCAAAACAAAAGCCATACAGCAAACAATTGTAGCTCTGGATAAGAGCATTTAGGACAAAAGCATTAATCGTTATTAGACGGTGCAATTCCTCCACAAAAAAAAAAATCGAAGAGATATTGTATACATCAGTCTGCAAGCAGTTATACTTAAAATAATAAAGGCAGTATGTTTTCTCTTGTTTATAACACTTTAAGTGCAAAATTATGCAGTCTATTGAAGAGATTTTCTGCTTGTACAAAGAAGAGGAATTTTTAATTGTTATCTGATATCCAATTTACCACTAGGTATAAAACAAACACCTTTGGAGCAGTTTTAATGAAACAACAGGTCAGATATCTCTGTAGAAAACAACATAAACAACAGCTATAAATGTATTCTCAAAAGACTGAAAAATAATAAAGGAACAGGTCCAGTTTTACTGAAAGTGGCAGTTTTAACCACCCTATTGAAGTTATATGTGATAAAATGAAGAAAAAACAAGACAGCTTTTATAAAGAAAATACATATCTCGTAAATTTAATAGACTTCTCAGAAAGACTCAATAAACACATATATCAGAGAGACAGCCAGCCAATAAAACGTGTTTGTTTCCAAAAATTATTCAAAATGGTCTTTAACTAACAGGTTTTGGAGAAAGCAAGTTGTCATAAAAAGACAGAAGACCCTTATGTAAATAAATAAGCAGTTAAGGAGCAGGAAACATGAATCATATAGTCATAGAATCATTAAGGTTGGAAAGTACCTCCAAGATCATTGTATCCAGCCTTTGACCAAATAACACCATGCCAAACTAAGTATCACGTTCAGTTGTTTTAAATACGAGGGATGGTGACTCCATCATCTTCCTCAGCAGCCCATTCCAATGCTTATCAATTCTTCTATTGAAAAAAATTCTTCCTGATGTCCAGTTCAAACCTCCCCTTGAGGCCATTTCCTCTTCACCTGCTGCTAGTTGACAGGAAAAAGAAACTGATCCCCACCTGGCTTTCCCCCACATCCTCCTTTCAGGAAACCGTGCTCTCCCCTGAAACTCCTTTTCTCCAGGCTAAACAATGCCAGCTCCCTCAGCCATTTCTCATGGCACTTCTGCTCTAGATGCTTCACCAGCTCTGTTGCCCTTCTCTGGAGTTGCTCCAGCACTTTCAGATCTTTCTTCTATGAAGGCACCCAGATCTGAACTCAGGATTTGAGCTGTGGCCTCAGTGCTGGGTACAGAGGGACAACCCCTGCCCTGCTCCTGCTGGACACACTATTGCTGGAACAGGCCAGGATGCCATTGGCCTTCTTGGCAACCTGGGCACTGCTGGCTCATGTCCAGCCACTGTCAAACAGTACCCCTAGGTTGTTTTCCTTGCAGCTTCCAGCACTCTTCCTTTAATCTGTATTGCCTGGGGTTGTTGTGACACAATTGCAGCACTTGGCACTTGGCCTGGTTGAGCCTCGTACCACTGGCCTCAGCACATCAATCCAGCCTCTCAGGATCCCTTTCTACCCACCAGCAGGTCAACACTCCTGACAAACGGTGTCATCGGAGCTTACTGAGGGTGCACTTGATCCTCTTGTCCAGATCATAGATCAAAATATTAAACCTGACTGGCTCCAGTACCGAGCCCTAGGACACCATGCTGCTGACCATCCAACAGCCAGATGTACCTTCATTCCCCATCACTATCTGGGCCCTGCCATCCAGCCTGCTTTTAACCCAGGAAACAGTGCAGATGTCCAAGCCAGCTTTTCCAGGAGAATACTGTGGGAGATAAAGTATCAAAGTCTTTATTGAAGTCCAATGGACAACATCCACAGCCTTCCCTTCACCCACTAGGCAAGCCACCTGGTCATAAAAGGAGATCAGGTTGGCCAAGCAGGACCTGCCTTCCCTTAACCCTTTCTGGCAGGGCATGATATTCTGTTTGTTCCTGTTACACAAGTATAAATTATAACATGTAACCGTTGCCATTGATGACTATATTGATACTGTTCAGTTTAATAGTTTCACAAATGAGTCACAAAAAAGGGTTAATTGTCCAATGATGATATTTGATGATTATTAATATACAGAGTACTAAATTTGAGGCATGAGTTGCAGAAGAGGCTTAAGCAAATAAAAACCAAGAAATTAAATACAACATATGTAAATGTAAACGGCACATGTGGTGGAAACAAACAAACAAGAAACAAACTAATACCACCCTAAAATTTCAGTGAAAATATAAGCTCACTACCCAGTAGTCATCAAGGGTGCAGACTGAACAGGAAGAATTACGAAGGAAGGAATACCAAACAAAATATACAGTTTTAAAATGTTATGCTATTCACCATTCTGAATTAATGTTCAATTTCCATCTTAGCCTTTTCAAAATGAGTGCAATTGGTCTCAGAAAAGTACATAGAATAGTGGCAAAGATCCACAATGTGGTGGATGGCTTTTTTAACAAGAAACAAATATGTAGAACGGGCTTCAGAAGTAAGATGACCCAGCAGGGGGGAGAGGCTCTGCAGGTTAGAAGCTACATGTAACCATGAAAATTAAGGTGAAAACTGTACTCTGCCTAGTAAGAAAGTAACTGTTCCACACATTCCAAAAGCTAGTGGCATGTACTTCACAGGAGGATCTACCAGATGAAGAATCTAGAAACCTACTGAAGCTCCCAGGAAGATGCCTTAAATTACCAAGAATCTTGGAATGTAGCTGTGTAGCCAAGCCCTGCCAGCTTGGGTGAAGAATATTTGCATTTTCAAGGAATATGTGCATTTTTCCTTATAATAGATGAAGCTATGTCGATGCAGCTACAAGCTCAGGTGCACAACAAATCCCTCTACAACTCAAGGGCCAGTAGTAAGGAGTCCTCGAGTTCATGTCTCCTTCTATGCAAAAAGGCTGGGAGAGTTGGGACTGCTCAGCCTGGAGAAGAGAAGGCTTCAGGGTGAATTTGTTGTGGCTTTTTAGTATCTAAGGGGCACTACAAAAAAGCTGTTGATGAACTTGTTACTCAAGGAAAGGGTGTGTAGTGACAGGACAAGGAGAAAAGGTTCAAACTGAGAGAGAGTAGGTTGAAATCAAATATTACGAAGAAATTCTTTACTGTGAGGGTGGTGAGGCACCTGAAGGTATTGTTCAGAGAAGCTGTGGGTGGCCCACAACCTGGAAATGTCTAGGGTCAAGTAATGGAACTTTGAACAACCTGGTCTAGTGGAAGATGTCCCTGCCCATGGGAGATGGTTGGAATCTGATAATCTTCAAGGTCTTTTCCAACCCAAAACATCGTAATTCTATGAAAAAAATAAGTGTTCTTACACAGTCACCTGTTAAATGAGGAAACTGACCTGCAGATAGTGAAAAGGTCAGTGGATATTCTTAAGAAGTGATAGCAAAATCTTGGCTTTTCCTTTTGAACTTTCCCAGGTAATTTTACTCGATATTGTCTTCACTGATTTTCAAAGTCAGGTGATACTTTGGTCATAGCAAAACCTCACAGCCCTTAGTAGAAAAGGAGTAGGATGCTAAGGAAAAAGAAAACAAATGAAATTTTTAAGAAAACCACTAATAAAATTAATGTAAGATGTGTAAGAAAGTGAAGAAAGAAGTCTGTGTTCTTATTTGGTTGATTTGATATGAAATATGAATGCCATCCGTATTCTAGATCCAAGAAACAAGTATCTTCCAGAAAATTTTTAACTTCCAAGAGCACAATTACTAAAATAAAATGAAACCAAAGTGATCTTTCTTTAGATATTGTCAGTGAAGCAATTCCTTTTTATCTGCAACATTCCCTAGACCTTGAATTCATGCCTGTCTCATGTATTTGTTGTAAGTAATAGGTGAATGACTACTTCAGGGACAGGACTACCCAATCAAGAAATATGCACTGTCTTCCAAGATGAACTAAGTGACTTTAGTGGTAAAAAAAATTACTAGTTCAAAAGAACAATAGCAAAGCTGGAAGCTTAAAGGTTTTAAAGCTATTTTTAAAAGATCAGAACTCCCAGTAAGGTTAGAAAAAAAGTTACTTTGTTTTCAAAAGGAAAAAAAAGAAAGCCTCATTATGTAACTGTTCTTATTTTTCAAAAAACTCCAGGAACAATGTTCCTGTTACCCATTAAACAGCCTTTCCTAACTGAGGAAAAACAATTAGTTAATTTGCTCATTGATATTTTAATTCATTTCTTTCATGACATATCTAACTTGATTCCTCTTTTTTTGTTAAGTATTTTTGATAATTAGGACAATAAAACATTGTGCAATGTGATATGCGTTAGTATTATCTGAGGGCATTTATACAGGACCCTTCTTAGATAGCTCCTTGGGTGTCTTCTTCCCCTTCTCCCTTGCTATGTAGCAACGTGGTCACTGTGTCACCACCAGCTTCTACCAGCTCTGTTAGGTTGTGATAAATGTCTTTGGATTTAACAACAAGATACTTTATGATGACAAAAAAATACCACACAAGAAGAAAGATTTCCACATTCTTCTTGCAAAGAACACAAGCACAACTGCAGTGATTATTTACTGCGCAGTCTAGGAAAAAACTAGTAATTCTCTCCTCAGAATAGGGTTTAACAGGAATGCAGAAAGTACAGCACCGGGTGCATTCTTTGAATAACAAATGAAGAACATATCAAACAACTGCTCATTAAGCAAATACTGCCAATTCCATGAATCAAATGAGGCAAGGCCTCACAGAAAAAAACCCCCACAGCATGTAATTAGACAATTAAATGATGACATAGTGCACACAAACAAGAAGACCAAATTAAAGTATTGCAGGGAGCCTCTTGTTTTGTTTTGTTTGGGTTTTTGTATCTTTCAATCCAGAGTTGTTTAAAGATAGACTTGCTTATTGTTTTTAGTACACTATAATATTTGCATGACTTTTTATTAAAGAGCATTTACAAATTAGGTCAATTACACTAGAGAAAAATACAGATAAAAGCATGTTTACCAAAAGTAGCTTCAACAACCAAGAATTTCTTATACTAATCGGCGCTATAAACACAAACCTACTTAACCTGTGGGTGGGACTGAACAGAGCTATGTAATGCCATGCAGCATGCTGTAGGTTATCTGAGAGACTGATGACATAAACCTACAGGGGAACCATGGCTTTCTGGTGCTGCAGCACATTTTAGGTCCTCCATAAAAACCTATGTACTTATGTTTAAACAATAAAATCCAGTCTTGCCTGTACAGAGCTAAATCCATGTATTTGTCTTCCTGTTTAAAACAACATCAGGAAGGCACAGTGCTAGTCAGTACACACTGTAAGCACCTACAATTTTATTCTGTTGATGTGCTGTCTTTATTAATGGCAAACTCACAAACATTAGTCACTACTTTTTATATACTTTATACCTCTTCTGTGTAAGAGGTGCCCTATGTAGCAAGCACTGTCCTGGAAAGGGACAATGCTTAATGTTCACTGAATGAAATAGCTTTCTCATAAAACTTGATAAAATCGTCACAGGCAAGGAAAAGCAAACCAGCTGTCAAGTAGAAATAGACTGCAAGTAGTTTTTATTTTGAAAATTTAATTTTCATCTAAGGATCTTGCCTACAGTTCATTTTTTTACAGAGCCAGCAAAAAGTGACTGGAAATTCTGTTTCTGGTTTCTTGCTTGCTTGGATTAATAGCTAACAGCTCAACATCTGTAAGTAGAAACAAGCATTTAAGAAAAGGGCTGGTAGCATATCCATCTGGTTTTATATTTGAATCTACCTCCAGCTTGAAATTCCTAAATGATAGTAAGTAATCTAGAAACTAATGTCTCTAGAGAGAAGAAACCAAAACAAAAACATGAGAACAATAACACTTTTAAAATTTACATTCAGACCTGTGAATCAAAGTTATCATCAATATCAGTGCAAAATATTATTAATATTAATAACGATTGATTTCTATACTTTTCTGATTAATGGTTATTTTGGTATTCACTGGAGACATTACCATTATGGTCTACTCCAAACTCAGTATTAATTGAATATTTAAATGCTTGACAAGTATTCCATGGAAAACTACAGTTCTGGGTTCATATTCTTTCTTGTCTCACCATGTCGTGAAAGTATCCTGAAGCTTCTGTAATGTAACCTCCCAGAGAAGAAGACAGTGTTTTCAGAAAACATCTAGATGATCTTTACCACTAAGAAATTTTCCAAACTGTCATTTAAGTTCGTGTTTTGTGCCACAGCCACTGGATAAGGCTTCTCATACTATTAGTTCAGGGAGTTTATTCTTTGAATCAGCACAACAGGCAGTCTTGATCCCTTGCAACAATATAATCTTCTTCCCCTAGAGCCTGCATGATGTCATCTACTATGTTTGACTTTGGTTTTATTGCCATAGCAGGAACTGCTCTTTGCTTTCTGCTTTACATATCTGTTCTCAGTCTCTCAGGAATACTGAATACTTCTAGTCTGAGCCTGAACTGACTGTTTTTCCACAATCCTTTCCAACCACCACTGCTTCAAACACACAGAAATGCATGAATGCAGACAGCAGAGAGGCTTTAAATCTAAGGGAGTGCTCAGGACAGAAACTGAACTCCTTCCCTATATACAAATTACTGCATTTTCCCATCGCTGATCCAAACAAACCACCAACTATTTTTCTGAAATATTGCTAGCTCTATGTCACTAAATATATCCAGATTATATAGCTTTTTGTACGGTTTATACACTCAGATGTGCTCAGATTATAGCCTTGGTGACCAGAAATCTGCAATCTTACAGCAAACTTTTTTTTGTTAAGGAAATGCAAACTGTGTTGACCTTCTAATTCTGTTCTACAGTGTTTTTCTGACTATATATTATTTAAAAGTGAATACATTGCACATTTTCAATGAAAACATTAATTTTAAGTCAGGGATGGTTCATTTCGAGTACGCAAATTAAGAATTTGTAAGGGACAGTGTTATACTTTGATGTCATACACAGCTTGGAGTCATCTAAAGTCAATTTTATAGAGATAAAAATTTATCAACTTTTCCTTCATCGTTAGCCACCGTGAAGTCCTGAGTTTATACAATGCCCTCCCCCCAACTCCCTGCCTTGGCTGACGAGGTACTGTATGAATAATCTTCCACATTT
This sequence comes from Rhabdornis inornatus, assembly GCA_013397075.1. Lineage (NCBI taxonomy): Eukaryota > Metazoa > Chordata > Aves > Passeriformes > Rhabdornithidae > Rhabdornis > Rhabdornis inornatus. Next base: position 42,607 of record VWZS01000627.1, read on the forward strand.
TCAAAGTCAGACCATTTTTTAGTATTGATTTATGTCATCCGGATGATACAGTTAGTATGAAGTAGTAATATCATCAATTTGGTCCTCAGGCAAAGGAACTCTTGCAATCTCTTTCTTCCTAGGTACTAATTCGTATAGCTCTTCTGATGAGTAAAAAAGGGGAGTATGTTATATCATGGGGGTCCTCTACAGGCAATTTAAAAGAGAATTGGACATTCAATAGCCACTGAAGGTATTTCAGCTCTAAAATGTAAGTGTACAAGATTTAACTAATTTATTTTATATATAGTGTCCCTCCTCATCAATAGCCACTGAAGGTATTTCAGCTCTAAAATGTAAGTGTACAAGATTTAACTAATTTATTTTATATATAGTGTCCCTCCTCATCAATAGCCACTGAAGGTATTTCAGCTCTAAAATGTAAGTGTACAAGATTTAACTAATTTATTTTATATATAGTGTCCCTCTTGTAAGTTTGACAGGGCAGTAACTTGGAAAAGTGTTTTACCCCATTTTCAAATACTTTCTTATTATCCATAAAATCTGCAATAGCATAAGAGTCTTCTGTAACCACACACGCTCCAACAGATATAACTGGCTCCACTCTTTATGTTTTTAACATAAAATCAGTGAAAACACATCTCTTTTGCTAGGATTAAAGGTCAGAGACTTTATATGCTATCAAGTTAAGGATTTTTTAAATTTTTCTATCTAGCCTGTATGTGAGTATATTATATAAACCAAAAGTATAACACTGGCCAAGTGTACATAGCTAACTTGTCTAACCTGTCTCAACTATCTTTAACTGCCTTCCCTTCCAGTTTATAGCACTCTTCTATCTGCAGACAGTTTAGATCACAGACACTTCACAATCACATGATTTTAAGTTTCCCTACGATGAATGTAGGTTTTAGACACTAAGCCCACTTAAGCATACTCTATTTTAGTCTGAACATTTCTTAGCTCGGCATAAATTTGTATACCAGATGTCGCCTTGTAATTAACACATTGGGATTTGGGAGCTGTAGATTTTTCTGGTTACAAACTTTCTATCAAACCGACATCTGTGATTTATGCTTCCAACTTCCTTTCAATGCATTTACATAATCTGTTCAATATAAGGAGAGATCATAAACTCTCCCTACATATTTAGAAATAGATTCCACAGAAAGAGTTAAAACCAAATCAAAGAATGGTTTAAGCTTCTCTTCTACAGTGGAACTGTGAAACACCTATAATCAAATTTTCTCAGAACAAAAATATATTTTACAGTCATAGATTCATATAATGCTTTAGATTTGAAAAGACCCTTAAAATGAACATATCCAACCAGAAATCTAACTCTGCCAAGTCAAGCATTAAACCATGTCCCTAATCTGATATGTCCCATCTACACATTTTTTAAATTCCTGGGGTCCTGACTTAACTACTGCAATGGGCAATTTGTTCCAGTGCTTGATAAACTTTTCAGTGAAGAAATTTTTCATTATATGCAATCTAAACATTCCCTGGTGCAATTTGGGACTATGTCCTCTTGTCTTATTGCTTGTTAATTGGGAGAAAAATCTGAGACTGACCTTGCTACAACCTACTTTCAGGTAGCTGTAGAAGGTTCACCCTGAGCCTTCTTTTCTCCAGGCTGAACAATCCCAGCTCCTTGCTGAACTTGTGTTCCAGACCTTTCATCAGCTTTGTTGTCCTTCTCTGGACTCATTCCAGCACTTTCAGGTTTTTCGTGTAGCAAAGGACCCAAAACTGGACACAGGTTTTGAAATGTGGCCTCACCAGTGCCGAGTACAGGGGGACAATCCTTGCCCTGCTCCAGCTGGCCACACTATTGCTGCTACCGGCCAAGATGCCAATGGACTTCTAGCTGCTGGCTCATGTTCAGCCACTGTTGACCAGCACTCCCACGTCCTTTTTTGGCTGGGCAGCTTTCCAGCTACTCTTTCCCTAGCCTGTAGCAATGCCTGGGGTTGTTATAACCCAAGTGCAGGACCCAGACCTTTTTTATTGCTGGGCTTCATTCCACTGACCTTGGCCCCTTGATCCAACCTCTCAGGATCCCTCTTCAAAACCTTCCTACCCCCAGAAGACAAATACTCCACTCAGTTTGCTATCATCTGCAAACTGACTGAGGTAACATACAATAGCCTTGTCCATTTATCATTGATAAACAGATTAAATAGAATCAGGTCCCAAACTGAACACCGGGGAAAATTTTGTTCCTTGCCGATGGTGAAGGAGAAAAAAACAACTTGATATTCTCTCAGGAAATATTGTGCATTAAAATAGAGGTTCAGAACTGAAATTTATAACCTTCTAACACTTGTTGCTTCTTATTTTTGAATTTACCCATTTTGTTTAGAAGCATGTCAAGGAGCAGGCTCCATTTCAAGAAGACTGGTAAACCAGAGCACACTTGTGCACGGATCTGTGAGGATGAACTTGTTACTGTCCATATGCCCACCACAATGGTGTTGGCCAGAGGACAGAACCACTCACTGAGGTCAGAATCATGTTTCTTTCCCCCCAAACACCTGCTAGGGCCATTCAGTAAATTAAACTGATCATATCCTGCAGAAAGGTTGTTTGGTGTTCTGAAGGAACTCGGGAAGAAGAGAAGAGCAGGAATTGCTCAGGAAATTTAGATAGCCTGAGGCTTTGCCTTTTTTCTCCTTCCCCTTCTTCCTCTCCTTTAAAAGCAGGAACAGCAGACTGCCCCTGCACTCCAATTCAATTTTTATTACTCTCCCAAAATCACTGCTAACTCTACTTTCTTCCTGTACTCAGCTTATTACATCTAAACAGTAAAAACACATTTAGTCAAGTACATTAAAGCATATTTTATGATATTAGGGTTCATTCTATTTTGTAAGGGTGGAGCCTCCATTGACTACTAAGAAGATAACTCCACATCTTAAGTCTATTTTATCTCCAATATCTTAGATCTATTCTCTTTATGTCTTAGGAAAGAATTAAATATTAGGAGAGCACAATTATATTAATGGGGGTTGCACATTATTAAAAATTAAAATCGCTAAAGGCAATAAGAGAAAATTTGAAATTTTACAATGAAGAGTGTACATACATGGCAATCAAACATTACTGGAAATTAATACTTTCACGACCACAAGCAGACTGCCTTAAACTAAACTAAAATAAAATCATCATTTTTAAAAACCACACAGAACAAAAAAAAGAGGGGGGAAGGAAGAATATTGGATATATTTTTATGCTCTGCTCCAAGCTCAACAATTCAATTAAAAATACAAAAACAAAAACAGCCATGCAAAATGAATCAGTTGCACAAGATAAGAAATATTAAAAAGCCAGGAAACAACACAATTTTTCTTTCTGAACACCACCATAAAATTACCCTCCAGTATTTCTTTTCAGAATATACTTTCACTAAAGTTTCCTATTTTGCTGACAAAATATTTTATTCTGAGCATTATTTATTCACCTAAAAAAAATAATATGCAATTGTTATTTTTAATTTTTCTGGAAAGCCTGCACAGTAAACTCTTAAGAAACAAACAAAATAAACAAACAAACAAACAAAAACAGACAAAAAACCCCTACCAAAACCCAACCAAACAACCAAAAACTAAAAAGACAGCAACAAAAAGACCCAAAAAATAGGAAAAAAAGCCAGAATAATTATTTTTCCAATTATTTTGTCTATTAATTTTGTATCTAGCAGTTTCATCAGGAAAATAAGCACGAAGTGTGTCTATATATTCAATCTTTTATAAAAAACGTATTTGTCCCACTCAAATGTGCACTGACTTTCTCTTTTTGCAACACCAGAGGTCAATATTTATTTATATTTGCAATAGAAAATTGCTACCCTAATGTAATGATAATGATTGAAAAACAGATTTCTAGGTCTGAATAACCTTAATTCACAGGCAGTATTCTGACTAACTCCAGAAAGGAAAAATCATGAATTTGAAGATGAGTAATTTCTAATACCAAAATTAAAGATCACTTGCTATCAGCTAAAACCTGGTACCTTTAAGAAAGACTGATTACACAGATATTAATGTACATTTTTATTCATTAGAAGCTAGAGGCAGAGAAGCTAAAGATTTATACAGTCTCCTTAGAAAAATCTCATGGCAGAGCAGGACCTTTCTGGTTAAAGTCATAACCATGAATAAAGCCACTATGAAAATAGGTTACAGAGTCAGAGCACAGTGTTCACTTGATTAATTGAAATTGAGGAGATATTTAATGGGAGAGAGAAGCAGGATCTTTAGGATCTATGTTGCCAGTGGAAGGATACTGACAACTCATCAGAACCTTCCCTCCATAAGATCAGCACAAGGAAGGGGTTATAGGGTCAGAGCTCGAGATATGAACCCATTCAGAGAGGAAAGAGGATGCCAGAAAATTCTGTAATTCAGAACCTGCTGTGCATTTTCTTGACTTAACACTATCTACTGAAGTCTCTGGGCAAAGTAATAGTTTAATATCTGTTTTTTTGACTGTTAGGCTGTTTTTGGACTTGACCAAGTTTGGTTTACAGCTGGACTCAGCACCTTGAATCTTCCTCAACCTAAATGGTTCTGGGATTGTATGATTTTATATCACAATTGATATAGATTCAAAGTACACTAAGAATCAGCAAGCAGTACAGACTGGCTACTTTCCTAGGTCCATTAGTAAATAACTAAACTTTTAAAATAGCAGTTACAAATTAAAGGACAGTTTTAAAGCATGCTTATGACCTCAGTTATTGAAAATGTGGCGTGTTGCCTTGCCACATACATACTTCATAGTTTAGGCTACCCAGCTGAGCTTGACTGCATTGCTGCAATTAAGTTAACTGCTTTGTGAACTTAATTTCATCTTCTTTGGGATTGTTGGAGATAACATTGTTCAATGTCTGATTTCTTCAGAATGGAATAGTTCACCATTACAAATGAAGAAAAAATAAAGTTCATAAACCATGGAAATATGTGCTTCAATCATTTCAATCATTTTTTTTTTTAAAAGGTGGAATAAACAATACAGCTAAGCTAAGCAATACAGATCTATTCTACTAAAAAAGAAAGGGGGAGGGCAAGCAACAGGATACCACCTTATACCAGTATGAAAAATGTTTTCTTGGAGTAAAATAAATGAGGAAAATAAAAGCAGTGCATGAAGTTGAAAGTGAAGGGGAAATGTCTGCATGCTTGTTTAAATCTCTTCGAACAAATATTTACATAATTACCTCTTTTTCCAACTAAAGCAAATAATGTACCATAAAGACGTGTGCAATATCCAAAATATCTAAGTTTCAAAATAGGCATAGTGTATTTATAAAACTAAAATGGCATAAATTTCATAAATTCAAACTTTAGCTCTCATCAGATATTAGAAATGCAAGTGATTAATGAAGTGTTACTGATAATAAAATTAAGGAAAAAAAAAACACAAACAAATAACAAAACTCAAAATTAAAAAAAAATAAGAAAAATCATCTTTTTTCATTTAAATAAGCCTTAGGCAGCACTGTACCCCTGTCTCAGAAGTATTATACAGATTTGTGTAGGCAACTTTACTGCCCGGAATTCTAGAAGACCATGCTATGAAGAAGAGGTGACTCAGGTCAGGAAAAGACAACACAGCTTATTGGAGAGGTTGATTTCGGTGGCAAGATGGTGAGGGTTGACTGGCATCACACTTTTCAGATAATTAACCTTTAACTGCAAAATTCTTCATTTTATCTGCTTCTAGGAACTGTGGGGGATTCTTGTCTTTGTTGTTTACTGCATTGACTCCAATAGTATGGGATAAAAAACAGTAGGAGGCTTCAAAAGGCCTCTTGAAAATTTAATACAGTTAAAATGAACCATCTTGTTCCGATCTTGAAAGTGCTAAATGTGTTTGGGGAAGCATCTTTATTAATACGTGACAAAACTGCTTGCCCACTTTCAAATATCTCTAGTTTCCTTATTTCTGTGCCATACCACCTGCAGACCTGGAAAGTCGTTCCACACTGAAATCCATGCTAAAGCTGTAGACATGGACATTTTGCCTTGCTCTGGTCTTCGGAACCTTATGTAGCTCGGAGAGCACTGGAGATCATTAATGGATACAGCATGGCTAACTGTTATAACCACTATTAAGAGCGGCTATACTTCAGATTATTCATGTCCATCTTCAACAGTGAAAATATTGCAGGAAGGATTAGCTCTGAATTTCTGAAATTCAGAAATTCTGAAAAAACACAGCTATGTGACTGGCTAAGAAGGCTTATTGTTTTGCCATGCCATTGTAATTCAGAGGGGGCAAAAAAGAGGGGTAAAAAAAGCATTTATATCTTGTTTTCAGTAAATAACAAACCTTAAGGATCCAGCTATGATGCAAGCACTAGAGTGCACTTGCACACAACAAAGATATGAAGAGGTGCTCACAGAGCTCTGACACACTGTGGGTCCCTCACCACAGCTATGAATTCACACCTCAGAGGAAAAAAGGTTGAGTAAATAAGGGCTGAATTAAAANAGGAAGTTTTAAGAAAGGTGGAGAGAGACTTTTTACCAGGGTGTGTAGTGACAGGACAAGGGGTAACGGTTTTATACTGACAGACCATAGGTTTAGATTGGACATAAGGAAGGATTTTTTTACTGTGAGTGTGATGAGACAGTGGAATAGGTGGCCCAGAGAGGCTAGGTGCCCCATCCCTAGGAGTGTTCAAGGTTGCATGGGGTTGGTACTAAATGATCTTTAAAAGTCCCTTCC
>VWZS01000627.1:55159-92300 GCA_013397075.1 Rhabdornis inornatus
GCTAACATGCCCAGTGACTTGAAATGTGACCAGTAAAATAAGGAATAATCATTTAAGGGAACTCCTTGAAGATACTGGCAGAATATGGCATGCCAGTAAGGCATATATCCCTGGTTAAATAATTAGAGCTTATGGTTAAGCTTTTTGAATTTGGGGTACCCCTATTAACACATTTTAAATTGTAGATGAAACGCCTCCCTTATTTCGTCTTCCGCTTATTAACATGATTTTTCAAAGGAAACATCAACTACAAGAAAAGAAAAAATAAAATAAATGTGTATTTTCTTAACAATTGAAGAAATTTTTGAGCATTAAGAAGAGATGAGAAAACACTGTGCCTCCAACAGTGAATTTTTTCGGAATGAATGCCACGTAAACTTCAAAATTTTATTGTTCTGGTATAAAATGACAGCACTTAATGTTAAGCAGACATAGCAAAAGTCTTCTATATGTCTCAAGTAGCAAACCTTTATTTTCTTGGTGCAATAAAATGACATGAATTATAGCAATAGTTCAGACTGAAGAAATGAAGCAGCATGAATATAATCAAAACCTCTCTTGGGGCTACTGTCATTATCCATTAAAAGGTAACTGACAACTTCTTCTTAATTTGCTATTAATCTTCCACATTTCCCCCACAATTTAATATGGCAACATTTCATTTAATTAGTATGCTCATTATAATTGTTTGTCATAGTGGTTTGTTTAGTTGACACAAGTTGTCTAACACTGACTGTACAGATGGCAGAGTACCAGTGTCTAGTCTCAGAGGAACTATTTGACCACTGCAGTAAAAGAGCAATAAACAAAATAACAACATTGCAGCCCACTCCAGTTTATGTAGGCAGTCAGCCTTTTATCGCTGTAAAACCTTGAAATGGATGTATGAGCACTGCTGCTATAAACAAAGAGTTGTTTACTGCTCTGGGATGGCAGACACCACTACTGGCCTAGAAGCTTCAGCAGCCTGAATGTCAGAAACTGACTAATGTGGAGAAACATACAGTGGCTGGTTTTATAGAGAATATGTTTTATAAACCTCAAGGGACAATTTATCACAAATTCATCCACTCTACTGCAGATTGCTGCTTTAATGTTGAATACTGGATTTCAGTCCACACATCAGCTCAAGCAAAGAGGGGAGGGGAATCAAAGGCTGTACTAGCTCCTCTTCATGCTAATTCTGGAATTTCTTCGTAGAATAATCTATTTTAAATACCTATTTTCCCATTTTTATGATTTATGCATAGTTTATTAGAAAAAGACAATCCTAGTTGCTCTTTTATCCTATATCAATACTATTTAATTGCAAGCAGTTAAACCTGCTTGCAAATACTGCATGTATGCCAGTCTATAATAATAAACACCACATTTTATGCTACTATCAGGGAGACAAAAATGCAGCTGTACTCCCATATCGAAAAAAAGATTATTTCAAGAGTAAAGAAACAGTGCACACACTGATAGTTTCATTGCCTTGTTAAATACCTGTGTAAGTAGCCAATAAGTAGTCACCTATTTCCTTCATCCACTGACAATAATGAGATGGATACATATAATTTTATTTCCTTTACCTTTCTCTTCGTAAAATATGTAACACATAATTCTGATTGCAAATGTAAAGTCAGATGTTGAATGTTGCATAGAAATTTTGAATTTAAATTTGGGATTAAACCTACTGAGTTACTTCCCACTAATACAAATTTCATGCTAATGTAACTCCACAGAATTACAAAAAATCCATACTGACAGAAAATGTGAGATGACAACTGAGATCTAACATTAATGTCAGTTAAGTCTCGCTTCCAAAGTAACACTTTCAAAGGTGGTTAAGGGAAAGATCTAATAACACAAGGTCCTTTTCTGAAAGGCTTCTAAAATATTTTACACAAGTTGCAAAATTTCAATAGCATAACTCCCTTCACATTGCATACTTTGCTGAAAACATTACATAGCTGTTTGCACTCTTCCACATTTGTAGCTGAGGGATTATTTGAGCACCACTTCCAAGGACATGTGAATTTTCAGCAATAGTATAGGCCACTAATTCTTGTGTGGGACCACTGCATCAATATTTGCCCAGCAATTTTCAAGCCCTTGCCTGTTTGTGAATCTTTGCCTCTCTGAACCTGAAACCTTGGCTTTCCAAAAGACAATAAAATTATATTCTCATAATCACTAAGATTTTTTAAATTCTACATAAAGTTGGATTGATCAAATCATACAAGTAAGTTTTTTACAGTGGAATATAAGATCAACTTCCACAAAATGACCACATAGGTTTGTTTTTCATATTAGGCATAAAGAAAAATTTGTAAAGGGATAACTTGCAGATCACTTGTGCACAAGTTTGATATATTTCTCCTGTAAAAATATATAACTTAAATTCTCATTGTGCTGTAAGAGAAGCTTTTGAGATGCAATAATTTTGGAGTGAAAACTTCAGTGAGATATTGAATTATTTCTCTCTGGATGCCCAGGAAAATAGAAAACCGAGAGAATAGTCAGTCTACCTAAATTTAAAGCTTACAATATTGATGATGGAAAAAAATACAGTATAAAATGTATCATAGCATAATATCATTTAAACATTTAAAAGGTGAGCAGGAGAAAAACCAAAACAACTTTCATGAGATTTTTTCACATATTGAAATTAAAAACTCTATAAGATAGAATAGGATATATTTTAAACTAGTTTTCTGACTTTCATTATAAGGCTTATTTCATGGTCAAAAATAAAAGGTCTAAATTTTAAAGAGTAAAGTAACATAAAATAAGCCCCCAAGAGAATGCAAATTTTCATTCAAAATGTCAGCAAAGAATACAGCAGAAATGCTATTTTAATGAAAAAGAGATGATATTATAATAAGGATTTTAGAGTTTAGAGATCTAGCTAAGGACAATGTTAATTTGATGTTTACATTATGAATGAGTCTGTATCTTACTCAATAGATACATACTTGCTAACAAGAAAACAGAAATACACTATGTCCCAAATTCCACATTCCAATGTATTTAGGGAACCACACGGTAAATTACTTAAGGGTTCTTTTGCATTTATGAACAAGCAATATATTATCTTGTTCATATTATATTCCCTATACTATAGTTTGAATTAATAATCACCTTATAAGTTAGATGCATTTTTAAGCTCTTTCATCTATTTTTTTTTCATTCTAAACAAATCTAGCACTAATTGGAAAATCTGAATGATAGTCTAGAAAAGGCTTCCTTAGCAATAACAGGACATTCGGCACCGGAACAAACTGTCTCATTTTGTGCTGAAGCAGTGCTTACATCAACATCAACAAACTATTTTCAAAGTTGATACACCAGCAACACTCAAAAAGTTTGAACTTTTCAGCTAAGGTAGAGCAAAAGCAAAACAGATGGACTGGTAGAAGCTGCTGCAACAAGATACCTTCTTGATTTAATGTCAAATAATATCCACAGAAGATAACACTTTCAGTAATATATATCCAAGGTACTGTGTGGGAATAAGGGCATTTCTGCATTCCTTAAATCCACCTTATCTTTATTTTGGAATTCTGTTACCATGCTCTGTGCATCCTAGGAAAGAAACTCACAACTCATCTCCTTCTGCTTGCACTGTCAAACACATATCTAAAACTCTTGGAAAGCTTTTCTGACTCAAAGGGCAAAGGCATGGGCATCTCCTGAAAAGGCTTTTTCAGCTCAAGCCAGGCTCAGAAGTGAGACGTTCTCCCAGTTGCTTTCTCATTGTTAAAGCAAAATGTTCATAAGAATGAGAAATAGTGAATAATGATGCATCCTGGCCAGATGTATTTCTGCTGACCAACCACCTTACACAATGCATAATGCCAAGGAAGATTTTTGCTCACTGTTTGCACTTCAGTGGAAAGAGAGAATGTTCTGCCTACAACTGAGAACAGCCTGTCACCAGCTGTACACCTCTCTATGTTTTTAAACATAAAGCATTTATGTACTGGACCTACATTTTTTTCCCTCAAAACATGTTTAAATAAGCCATGACTTTGACTGTAAAGTACTATATATTTATGCCAGTTATTTTCTTCTTCTTCATCCAACTGAGTATCATGTGAACTGGCTACTGCATTTCACTAGGAAATGATTTGGGAAGCAGTATTATGCAAGATTTTTCTTCATAATATTTTTTTTTTTCCAAAAAAAGGAATACTGGGACAAGTAATGCCAGAGTCTCAACATCAATACTAAAGGCCTGGGAAGTCCCATTATCCATTCTCCCACTCTACATTTTTGTAATCAAAAACAGGACAAGGAGCTAATTTTTGTCATCTGAACAACTGAAGAGGTAGGACAAAGGAAAGTTTGGATCTTGCCCAAGGCATGTTACCTAACTCAAAAAAGGAACGAAAAGCAAGGTTTTAGCTAGGTTTTGAAGTTAGAGGTCAGAAGACTATATCAGGGTATTTAGCTAGTAGAGTCTACAATGTTGTCTGATTCCTATGTCAATTACATCTGAGAGAACAAGAAATTTTGTTCAGAGGTGAATAAAGGAAATGCAAATTCCAGAATTTTCTAGAGTAACAGGCTCTTAGCTAGCTGTTTCAAGATTATTTAAGTTTATAGGTGTTTTACGCAGAAGATGTTCATAGCCTTTAAGATACTTTGATCCACGCATATATATTGTTGTCTATATTTTATTGGCTATTATCCCTCTAGCCAGACTCCTCTGACATAACAGCCTTAAAGCATGCATTCCATCCCTCTTTGTTTCTCCAGTTTGGTTTTTATGGTCATGACAGACAAACTCAATCCTGATATACTGAAAGTTTTCCATCTTTAATTCACTATTTATTCTCCTCTAAGGCAACTAGGTTGCATTCTTTTAACTCAGCTCAAGGCTTCCTTTTCATCCATAAACCAGACTAAGAGATTTGCCAATGTCATGTTCCACCTCAGGTTTCTCATTTTCCCCTGTCCCTGGATGTCCATTATTGGATATTTTAATCTCACAGAAAGTCAGCACTGCTTTTTTTCTGAGTCTAGCTGTTGAGACTTGGCATTCATTCTTTTTTTGTCTTTTTTGGCTAATGCCAGGAAAGATCTTGCACCTTTTTTTTTTTTCTTTTCTCCTTTAGTTTCTTTGAGCACAATACAGGGGAAAAAATGAAGAAATGTATGTTTGTATCAGAGCAGTTACAAAAAGCAGTAAATTCACTAGCTGCAAGCAAAATATGACTGAAGTAGCTTTTTGTTCTCAGGAAAAACTAGATTTATGCCTGGTGACTTCATTTACTTTGTTTGCAACTGAAATGAAATAAATCAGCTGGGTAGTCTCCCACCAGCATTTAATAGATCTTTTTCACATCACAAAAGCACTTCACAATTTGGCACTGTTCTGAATGATTGGCAACTTCTACTCAGGAGAGACCAAAGAATGAAATGCCAAGGGTTTTGCAGGTCAGTGCTTTGCCAGAACTATATTGAAAGCTTGTTTTGCTCTTTGGAAATGCTATAAGTTACTTATATTCATGTGAAATAAAATGCAATCAAATTTAAAAAGCTAACAGAAAAAAAAACCCAGCAAGATACTTATTGCTCAAAGTCAATGACAGAAGGAAATATAAGTATTATAAATCTATTTTCCCTTTTTCTTCCAGAAATAACACCAAGTTTTGGAAGCTTTATAATGGGGAAAAATATCCCTATTTCTGAAATGCTAATGTGTTGGATGCATAATTTTCTAATCTGTTTATTATGAAATAATGTTGCAGAGTAATGAATCAGCAAATGTGTAGCTAAAGCCTCAGACAATGGTTGCATTACACTGTTACTTTAGCAGGGAGTGTGGAAATGCTCCAATCATAAAAATTACAAATTCCTAAATTCGCAGAATCACAAAATGGTTGAGGTTGAAAGGAATTTCTGGAGACAAACTAGTCCAAATAGACCAGCTAAAGAAGATTCACCTAAAGCAGGTTGCACAGAATTAAGATCATGCAGGTTTTGAATAAATTCACAGGAGACTTCACAACTTCTCTGGGCAGCCTGTTCCAGTGCTTGGTCACCTTCAAAAAAAGGTTTTTACTTATATTCAGTATGTCATCATATTCCTCAAATTGTATTTCAGTTTGTGCCCATTGTCCTGTCACTGGACACCACTGAAGACCATCTGGTCCCATCCTCTTGGCACCTGCCCTTAAGATACTTGTACATATTGGTAAGATTCCTGTTCAGTCACCTCTTCTCAAGGCTAAACTGGCCCAGCTCCCTCAGCCTTTCCTCATATGAGATGATGCTCCAGTCCCCCAGTTTTCTCGGTGGCTCTCCAGAAGTTCCCTGCCTTTCTTGAACCGGACAGCCCAGTACCAGATACAGTATTCCAGGCAAAGGCTCACCGGTGCAGAATAGAGGGGCAGGATTTTTTCCCTCAACCTGCAGGCAATGTTCTTCCTAATGAACCTCAGGACATCACTGGCCTTCTTAGATGCAAGGCCACACTGATGCCTCACAGACAGTTCATTGTCCATCAGGGCCCCCAGGTCTTTTCCCACAGACCTCCTACTCATCAGGTCAGCCCCTGTGCTGGTGTGTGGGGTTATTCTTCCCCAGGTGCAGGACCCTGCACTTGCCTTTGTCAAAGTTCATTAGGTTCCTCTGTGCCCAAGTCTTCATCCAGTACAGGTCTCTCTGAATGGCAGCACAGCTCTCTAGGGTATCAGGTATTTCTATCTAGGTATTTCTCCCAGTTTTGTGTCATCTGCAAACCTGCTGAGGGTGACTCTGTCCCATTATCCAGGTGATTGATAAATGAACTGAACAAGACTGTACTCAGTACTGAGCCCTGGGGAACACTGCTATGGGCCTCCAACCAGACCACACAACCAGCTCTGAGCTCTGCCATTCAGCCAGATCCACCTCACTGTCCATTCATCTAACCCACACTTGCTGAGCTTACCTGTAAGTTTGTTATGGGAGACAGGGTCAAAAGCCTTGTGGAAGTCAAGGTTGACAGAATCCACTGCCCTCTCCTCATCTACCCTGACAGCCATGCCATCAACTGAAGGTAATCAGCTTGGGTAGGCATGATCTCCCCTTGGTGAATCCATACTGACTATTCCTGACAACTTCTTTGCCTCTGTGTACTGAGATACGACAACCAGCACAAGTTGTTCCATCATCTTTCAGAGGTACATCATTTTACAGAAGCACAGAGGTAAGGCTTCCTGGCTTCGGTTTCCTGCACTAGCGTGGCCTAACCGTGAACACTGCATGCAGTTTTCAGCATCACAAAATAAGATTTTAATCTATTAGAGAATGACCAAAGGAGGGCTATGCAGATAGTGAAGGGCTTGATAGGAAGCCATACACTGAGCAGCTGATGTCCTTTGGTGTGATCAGCCTGGAGGAGACTGAGGAGAGACCCCCTTGCAGTCTACAACTTCCTCCTGAGGAGAAGGGGCAGGCTCTGATCTCTGTGACCAGTGACAGACCCTGAGGAAATGAAGTTGTGTGAGGGGAAGTTTAGGTTGGACATCAGGGAAAGGTTTTTCACCCAGAGTGTGGCTGGGCACTGGAACAGCTCCCCACAGAAGTGGTCACAGCACCATACTGACAGAGTTCAAGTAGCATTTGGACAATGCTCTCAGGCATATGGTGTGATTCAAGGGGCTGTCCTGTGCGGCGCCAGGAAGTGGACTTTGCTGACCCTTTTGAGTCCCTTCCAACTTGAAATACTCTGTGATTCTGATTCCCAGGTCCTCCTTCTAACACTCTTTGAAGGCTAGAGTGACACTGCCTTTCATCCGCTTCCTAAAGCACTTCTCCTCTCAGTGACCTTTCAAAGAGTGGCTTAGCAATTCCAGTTAGTGATATCAAGTTGGAAAAAACAACAGTGATAAAGAAAATTAGTATTTTACACCAATATACTTGAAATATATTTGGAAATTGAGATACGCTGTGGTTATGTTGGGTTTCCAAACTTGACCTTTTATTTTTATTCTGTAAAAGCTATTATGAAGAGCTTACCCTCAATTTGAGAAACCAGTATCATATATAAGTTTACAGATGTGTTCCTCTTTCATTCACATGTTTGTCAGGTAAATGTAGTCATGTATCTTAATAAATGTGTTGCTGTCATTGTTGCTGTAAGAAGTCAACATTTTCTCTTAAACTAAAAAATACGTCTCAGGATTTCTAAGGCTAAACTTGCTTTGGATGGTCTTGCCCTCTGTTTTTTCTTGTAAAACAGGAACAGAGATTGTCTAACTATCAGATGACTATTAAGCACTTTGTTTTAGCTTTTACTGAGTTTTGTACCGCTGTATTAAGCAACTCTAATTATCATTTATGTATCTCTAAATAATAAGATAGCAATAATAAGCAGAATTCTATGTAGGATGAACTACATGTCATCCTAAAATAAAAATTCAGTTTACAAGAGTACAGGCAAGGACAGGTGTCAAACACTAAGATGTAGAAAGTACAGGCACCTGGCAATAGAGGAGGATTCAAGCTACAAGCAACTCACAAACAATCAGTTGGCAAGTATGAAACAAATGCAAACTTGGGAATCAGAAAAAAACAGCTTTAAAAACAACAACATTCACAAAAGCGAGTATCTAGCTTAAGATAAGCATGCCATATGTATATAGCCAATCATTCAAATAGTCATTCACATGATGCAAATGAAATATATGAAAGAGACTTGCAAACCAATAAAGAGCAACCGAGTCAGAAGATTGCAAGATCAAACTTAAAAATTAACCAAAATGGATCCAAGAGTAAGAAGACATAACCCCAAAGTTACAATCAAACTTATCTGAGTCAAGGACATTTCTTAGTGACAGCTCACTGTACTCTCTACACCCCAAAATTGAAATCATTGCCTGTCGTTCCTAGAAGCAGTGGAGAAATTATCATGACAGGCGAGATACTTCAGAGGTATTTATGCTATTTGTAATTGGAAAGTGAATGCAAATAAGCTACAACAATTAGCCAATCTGAAAAATATGTGTCAATATGCTATGACTGGAGAACCATCATTAGACTGTCGAGATTTTAACTATGCTAATAATAAATCCATGATGTTCCTTGGCTTATATACACTCTATAACTAGTAATTCACTGATTGGAGAAGAATGTAGACAACCAACCAACCAATTTGGATGGAATAATTTGGTAGCAACTGCTGGAGTTACAGTTAGCAGCTTACACCATTACAATTCACAGTAATGTACTGAAAATTGGGGTACGATAATTAAAAACATCTAGGGTATAATTTCTGATTAACCCATCTGAGATTATAATAAAAACTCACTAAACGTATTTTTAAAAAGAGCTAAAAAATTATATATGTATATATATATAATATCATATATATATCAACATTCTTTTAAAATATTCCACCATGATCCATATACATATATATATATATATTGATGTCTTTCTTGAAGTTTTAAATTTTATTTCAAAACCAGTTACTAATTTTTAGACTATTATATTCTAATATCACCTTAAAATTCAGCAGTCTGCTGTGTTGCATTTTTAATACTGAAAGGTTAGTAGATAATACGTCTGATCTATATAAACCAGTGTAAATTATACTTGCTGATATAATGACAAAATTTGCTTTATAAACACAGATGCTCTGTACTAAGAATAGCATCCTATTTCCAATCCCTTGTAAGCCTGCATCAGCTTATACTGTATTATAAAAGGGCATAAATTTTTTATTAGTTCACTGAAAGGATATGAAATACACTTTTCTACTTAGTCCCCAGTCATTGCTTTCCTTTAATTGCTACGTAATGATTTGAAGAAAAGTGAACCACATAAATATCGAGGTTTGGGGTTTGGAGTTTTTTTTAGCTGAAGGAAGTATACTGTATATCAAAATGCTGTTTGCTAGACAGTGACCCTCGGTAGAATAGATAAGAGTACAATATAAAAGCATTGACTTTTTGAAGGGCAAAATCTCTGATCATGAACTCGCAGAACTCAATGCAAGATGTCCTGCTATCTGCAGTCACAGCAGTTCTGCCCCTTCTATCTCCCTGCAGTGGAACCAGATAAAATAATATATGGTGACATTTATATAACCATCCTTTTTTGGTTTATATAAGCCTGTAATAAACAAAATCCAATCAATGACATATACTTGTCTGCAGAAGGGATATTGAAGAAATGAAGGATGGGAAAGCAGGGAGAGCACAAGTTTCTACAGATTTACAGTAGCATAATTGGTGGAAGAGTTTATTCCACACTGTCCATAGTGTATATCTGCTCACCATATGGTTTCTGTGCTATTTAGCAATTACAAGCAGACTCTCTAAATGTCTCGCTTTAGGGTCTGCAAAAGAAACTGTACTGTATATATATTTTTGCAATATGTTTCTAATAGAATAAGAATAAAACACTAAAAAAAATCAAGAAATATACTACATCATTTCTGATATTGATATGGGTGAGAAAAAGAGAAATAAAAGTCCTTCCAAAATCAAAGGAGAAAAATACAGAGTTACAAAAATATACTGCAAAAACAGCTTATAAACTGAATGCTTAGCCCTATAATGTAAAGCCCCATAAGTTTCTCTGGAACACTTTACTTCAAATACAGAAACAAAAACAAAACAAAACAAAAAAAACAGCAACAAAAACAAATAAACAAAAACAAAACAACCCCCCCCAAAAAAACAAAACAAAACAAAACAAAAAAAAAACCCAACCAACCAACCAAAACAAAACAAACAAAAAAAAAAAAAACAACGAAAAAACATTTTGGATGATGATGACTTAAATCTCTTAAAATCAAATGGTAGACCATTCCACTTCTGTAAACTCTACTGCAACTAAAAAGAATAAAACCCACACTCACAATTCTGCATGGGCATTCAATGGTAAAAAGCAATGGGTGACCACTTCCCACTCAGAAACACATCACACAACATCGTGATGCTGAATTTCCAAATTTGTCTGATATGTCTGATATTATATATTTTTATGAAAGACATTTTTTAATTGGATAATGAAAATAGGAGAGAAAACTTGAGAGGGAAAAATATTTTTCTACAAAAATGTTAATATTAAAAGATTAAGAAGCTCACTCTATCATGCCATATATAAAACATGTAGCAGAATAACATCAACAAACGTTCGGAAAGTAATTATAAACACTCTCTACTCAAGAATTTCAATGAGTGTTAATGATGGGTGGAGAGAATCTTGTTAGATTCTACTAGATTTGAAAAAAACCAAAGAGATCATTCAGCCTACTATTCACTACATTCACTACAGGTGTCAGAATCATTGAAAGGGGACCTTCTAAGAGCAGGTAGAAATCTTTTCCAAAAATTACAAAATTAGAAAGAAGCAAGTGACTTATCAGGTTAGGAAAAAACAAAATCGGAAAAATAAGGTCTCACTGAGTATGTTATACATACCGGACAAGCAAATATTTTGCTATTCCTTTCAAGCCTGTCCTGTCACTACCTATCAGTCTCAGCTGCAAGTGCCCCACTAATGTCCTGCGATCCCACTGTACTTTATGTCTGAGTGTATAATTAAAAACATAGCCATAATAAGCTTATTTATTTGAAGTGTATACGAAAAGTGTATGCTTTTTAGGCACCACACAGTATCTACCAATGCTCAAAACAATACATTTGAACATGATTACAGAATATTTATAGGCAGTAGAAAAGGTTAAACAGTCCAATGAAATAATGCAAATGATCTTCAGGACACTGCCAGCATATACAAAATTATTAAATGACCTCCAACTTTGAATTTGCAAGTTTAGCATTACTTTAAATTGCAGCAGAGAAAATAGAAAAGAAAGTTGTGCCAGTTACTAGATATTTTAGAAAACTGGCTTTTACCTACTATCACGAATTTACCACAAAAGAAGAACGCAATAAATATTCCATTCCTTCAAGTTGGCTGGACTAATTTGTATACAGTAAGGTTTCCCTCTTTCCTGCCACCTGGATTGAGATTATCTTCTTGAACCAGTTAACAGATATTTCAACACAGAGGTGGAAACATATTTATTATGAGCTCCTGATAATCAAGATATTTTTCTCTTGGAAACAGTCAAAAAGATCACTCAGATTGTGAACCAAATTCTGTGCTGTAATGGGGAAGAAAACGTAAAAAAGCTCTTTGTTGTTCTTTTTTCTGTCAGCCTTTGAGGAGATAGCAGCTGACAGCCTCATGTCAGTTGCAGAAAGAAATAACAAGTTGCAAAAAAAGTCTTATTTTAGCAAAGGAATTAAAAAGAAAAATAGAAAAGAAAGAAATATTACTATCTAGACTTTGATTCAGTGATGTAACACTGCTTGCCAAAAAATTAGAGATATTATCATTTCTATCTCACAGGCATCAAATTGTCCACAAACAATGCACGCAGATATCCTCAAAAGGCATGGACTTGGTACCCAAGGTTTATTGACTAAATCTATGTAATGGCAGCATCAGTGATATGGATATACTATCTGCATATTAAGACCTTTCTTAAACCTCTAAATCAATCCAGAATAACAAAAATTCTTATCTAAAGCATTAGTTACATGCACTGTGCTCAGTGTAGCCTATTTATTTTGTCTTAGACAGTTTACAAAACATTTTCCTAGATGAAGATGTAGTTACCCTGTGAGAAGTCTGTTCAGTCTATCAGCCTATCTGATTACATTTATGAACAAGCAGAGTTTAAGAATAGTGTAAGAATTCTTTACCTTTTATTTTTAACCCATGTAACCATCTATTTTTAACAGTGTTTTCTTGGAGTATAATAAACCTGCATGGCACAAAGTAATATAGCCATCTCACAGACTTATAGACCACAATAGTAGTTCTCTGCTTGCTAGAGTTTTCATTCTTTGGCAGCACATTCCATGAATGTAATGTAATATTTAGATTGATAAGTAAGACCAAGGACGTTTTTTTAATAAGGAAACTAAGACCAAACAAAAGATTACAGATGACCACTTTGCACTTAATGAGTATGAAGATATCAAGAAAAGAAATTTGAATGCCATTCATTTTTCAAGTAAAAGTCTTTCACACAGGCCACCTCTAAATAGGAATTGTATACAGAAGGCAACTTAAGAAATTGCTAAAAGGCCAGTCAGATATTTCAGCTTCAAATTTCAGCTTAAAAAAAGGGTTGGTCTCAAGAGCAGCTTAGTTTCCCATCTGTTAATAGGGTCTCATAAATTTGCATCAAAGTGAGACTACATTATAAATATACCTTAACTTCAACTGTAAAATATGATGAGTCAGACTTCCAACCATAGTGTCTTCCTTTTTCCTATCTTTTGTGTCTCTAACAAAACTGTAGGAAAAATATGCATTGAAAAAAACTTACTTTTCCAAGGTGCAGCCAGTTCCAACCTCCATCCCCCCTAGTTTTATTCCTGAGCATGACGCCATTCACAGAATCATCATGGTTGGAAAAGACTTTAAGGATCTTCTAGTCCAACTGTAAACCTAGCATCACAATAACCACCACCCAAACCATATTCCCCAAGTGCCACACCTCTGGAATGCTTCCAGAGACATTGCCTGGCAGCTTGAAATATAAATACTGAGAGAAGTTGAAAGAACAACTACGATTCAGATTTACTATAACACTGTTGTGAACAACCAGCCCTTATTTCTAAGGGAGATAAATGCAATTAGCTGGGTGTTACGGACCCCTACAACAATCCAATCTACTTTTAAAATCAAGGATGTCTTATTTTTTCAAAACAGATGTTGCTACAATGTAGCATCATTAAAAGAAGTTGTCAACATTTTTGAGGATTTATAAAAAGCAGCAATTTTGAATTAATTATTTCATGCTTCTGAGAATTTTTCAATGGAACTGATACGGCATCTTAAAATATTACTCTAATAGCAAAACAGGAAAATTTTCATAATAGCTTTTTTCAGCCACAGTGCCTAGAAATTTATTGAACAGCCTGAGCACTCTGAGGCACTCAAGAGTAAATGATAACTAAGTTTGGTGAAGCCTAATGTTCCTATGAGGGATGGAGTTATGAGGAGGACACATTTTATAGGCATGTCCTACAAAATACATCTTTGGCAAAAGATGCTTCTGTGATACATGTTCTTTCTCAAACTGCATGACTGCCTTTGGTACATGTTTACAATTACTCTTGACTGTTCATTCCTGCTTCTTTTTTTCTTTTTTTTAGCCTGCACACAATGTAATTAAAGATTGGCATAAAAAATGCACAATTAACTAGACAGTGATGATTGATGCCATCTCAATTATTACATTGAAACAGCCATTGTATTATTAAACATATGAATAGCAATGAATCTATTGCAAAGGGCTCAGTGGGACTCCAGGATAGAGGAGATCATTCTTTCTCCCTTCAGTGCAATCCTATTCTTCAGATGCCCGTGATGTGACTGTAGACCCCAGAGCTGAAAGCTGCTGGAAAGCTAGCACAGTGCCCTGCACACCCAGCCCTGTCCCCACAGCTCCCGCTATCTCTAGATGCATGTTCACTTCGCTCTTTCAGGGGAAAGAACAAGCGCAGGATGAGGGAACCGAAAAGGGAAACAGCAAGGGAAGGAGAAGGAGAGCAGAGGGGAAGGGAAAGCAGGAGCAGAAGGGGAACAGGAAGAGAAAGGAAGAACAGAGTTGTGCATGCATCTTAGTCCCTCTGGGACTTGGCTCCTATTCAGATTGGGCAAGTTATAATGCAGGTGACCAGCTCTTCTTCAGATAGCTTCAGTGTGGGCATGCCCTCTATTCGTTTAGCAGTTACTTGTAAGGATGGGCTTGTCACCTTCTTGTAGCCTGAGCCTGCAGCCCTCTGTATGCCTGGAGATACACCAGACCAGAACTTCAACCCTGGCTTAAGGGCTTGACTTCTTGGCTTGATGTTACAATGGATTGACCCAAATAATGGTTGACCCAAATAATCACCACAGACCTGTTCCGTTTCTGTGGCTCAGGTACTGGGGGACAGCACTCTTGCCTTTGTGCTGCCATGATGTTCATCTTCTAACTCATCTCACAGACCACTGCCTGCTCTTGTTGCCCCCTCACACCCAGTTATTCCATCCCCAGTGCAGACTGTAAGGTCATGGAAAGAAAAATAAAAACATTAAAGTTCATATAAGCCTGGTCAGCATACAAGACAATAAAAGATTGTCATAGTAAATAAAGTAATGACATTGATATGGTTTGCAAAACTTGCACTCAGAATTATAATATTATCATAGTATCCTAGTGATGCCTGTCACTGGGCTCTCAAAAAAAAACCCTGCACCATTTTTTATTTAGCCTAATCTTTCCCTCTCAAGTTCAGAATACTGTACTTAACAGGAAGAAAATAATAGAGGATTCGGAAATATACATGTGGTTAATTTAAAATGCCAAGCACCATATGTATTAATAAAATATATATAGCAGTAGATAAGGCAACCTGTTACGATGTAATAAGCACATAAAAATGAATTGTTGAACAGGTGCAGTGAAAGGAAACATCAATTAGAAAGTCAATTGGAAGGTCAAGATATCAATTAAATGGTTAATGAGCTATTTCTGGAAAAATCAAAGACAACTGCATTATACAGAATCACTCAGAACATGAGCTAGAAAATAGTTCACAAAGCCAAAGAAGCAAAAGTGGGAACATGATGTACGAATTTTAAAAATCACAGTAAATTGTACTGCTATTTGTTTGGTTTTTTAATGTAAGCTTCAGTTTAACTGATGATACTGCATCCTGTTCATCAGCAAACAAAGACAGCTAGCCATTTCTAGCATATAACAGCCAATAAGATACAAAATTAGCCCTAAAGCAATTAGTGTCTCTGTGGGGGAATCCTGATATGGCACTAAGCCACATTACCTCCTATACCTTTTCTCTTATGGTCTACAGGCTAGCAGATATAACTATGAGAAAAAGTAAGTATGAGTTCTCTACTACAATGCCAGATAGAGAAAACCTCGGAGCAGCTTTCGCTTTGCATCTGTAAAGCCTTCAGGTAATTGCTCAGACATTTTGCAACAAAAATTTGAAAGAGTTCTGCTGTCCATTCACATAGAGGTTATCTTTGGGCTGCAGCCCAGTTGTGTTTAGTTAGCTCTCCAAACACATGTAACATATTCTATCATATTGTTTATATCATGACTGGATGATTCATGACTCAAGAGAAGCTTTTTCTGAATAGAGGAAATATGCATTTTCCTATGAATTTTCTGGAACAGAACTATTCAAACTGACTAAGTTGGATGAAGACCACAGCTACCACAATATCCACACTCTAACAATTATGCCTCGGAAAGAGTAAGAATAGCACTATTCTGATGCTATCCCATAATTCTTTCCCAGACCACACATATGTTCATTTGATTTCCGGAGTGTGAACAGAACTATGCAGTAAGCTCCAGTGACTATGCAGGAGCTCCAATCCTCCGAGTTCTTGTTCCATTTCTACTCAAATACATGTAAACATTCTGCTCTCACAGCATCAATGTGCACATCAAATTTGCACAACGTGCATTCAACCTGCAGACTTGCCGTAGTCTATCAATTTATATCATGAAGATCTACATTCTTTTGTTTTAAACCAGTTTCCTTCCCATAATTTGTGTTTAACAAACACAAACTGGTTGTTGCAATGGAAGAGGCATTGGGCAGTCTCCTCTCTTTTGATAATGATTCTGCAGACTTCTCCTAACTCTTTTAGTAATTTTCTAAAATGAATTAGTCCCATTACCTGCAACCGTACCTAAAATAGTAGATGCAGTCCATACTCCTGGTTATCCATGCTGTTTTTCTCTGAATCTTTTTTCTTCCACTTTTAAATTTTTTTTAATAAGCCCCCTCACATAGTCTTCAAGCTATGAAAAACCATGGATTTATGGTGCATAAATAATATTAACTGTTGTTTTCTTTGTTCCTTTTCTAATATGTTCCTTTTCTGATATGTCACTTGTTTCTTTGACTGCTGTCAAGCATCGATCTGTTGTTTCCATGCAGCATCTATCTTAATTTCAAGGCCTTTTTCCTGAGTAGTAACAATGTTTTGAACCCATCACTTTATACCAAAAACTATTATCATCACTGTTATGCCTCAGTTCATGCATGTGAAATGCACTGAATTTCACCTGCCATATTACTGCCCAGTCATTCAAACTTGTAAGGTTCTTCTGTTAGTCTTGCCAGTCACCTCTCACCGTTTTTACATTCAGTAGTTTTATACTATCAGCAAACTTTCTCTCCTCATTAGATCAACCTTTTTTTCTGGTATTTTTATGAATTAATATGTTAAAAGATACAAGAATACCTGCAGAATTACCACTCTGTCTTCTCACAGTGCAAGAACTTACCCTCTAAGCCAAGTCATGAATTATTTATTCATATCAGACCTTCCATTTTTCTGCATGGATGTTGAAATTCCTTAAAAAGCCCTTTGGGCATCCACATGTCTACCACAACTTATTAGTGTATTTCCTAAAACATTCAAAACACTCAAAAGGAATTGAAAATGAGATCTTTCTTTAAACAAAGTTTTTTTAAAAACCAACAAAAAACAAAAAAAAACATGTTCACCAATTGGTTTCCTGACTATAACCAGGTTCAGTCCCTGGTTCAGTACAGATGTCAGGCATACACATACGTAGGTCTCTCCTGAAACATCTTTCTGAACACTGGCAGCACACTTTCCATCTCACCTGAATTCTCATGTACTCAGGGGCTGTAGTTTTACATGCTCTTGTTAGCAAATAAGTTGTTTCAACCCCACGCTAGAATTCTTAGGTGCATAACCTCCTATCTCAGTGTCCTACTGATGTTCTTACTATTTCTTCAATAGCATCAGTATGACAATAGGTTGTCTATTTGCACCATTACAACTTCACTGTTGCTGTTGCGTAAGTCTTCTGTTGGACTTTAGAGTTCTCTATCTAACTCTGTATGTTCTTGGCTGTGAGCCAACAGAGCAGTCTCCCCTACCCTCCTGAAGGATCTTTTTTTAAGTCTCAAGACCTTCTTTGATTTCACGGCTCTGTTTTTGGAAAGGGCAAGCTTGTAGGTAGTTTCTTGCCATTACTATATTAAGTCTCTTGAAATTTATCATACCAGATGTCTTATCTTTCTTATAGCATTCTCTTCGGTTAATCCCTTCATTTTATAAATGGCAAAAAATTGCTTATTAGAGCAATTCCACCCGAAAAGAGTTTAAGAATAAAATGAACACAAATAGGATTCATGTCATTTGACTACAGATATTTGTAATATTCTGAGAACTTGTCTCTCTAGGCTCCCTTTTGTTGGAAATAAATACATACTTCAAAACTGCAATTTACCTCACTACCTTCAGACATTTCCTCATAGGAGCTACACACCAAAAATTATATAGATAGTATTTATCACCATTACAGAGGAATTGATGTAGACCAAGGATAGCGGTGCAAAAACAGCATGTCCAATGGAGGCTACTGCACTTTGTTCTTACTAGCCACATTATTCACTATTTGTCACAGTACAAGCAAAGACTTTGCTCCATAGGGAGTTGACTCTCTACTTTTACTCAAGACAAGACAGTAAGAAGCAGTTTATTTCAATGCTGATCTCACAGTTTCACTATAACTTGCTCTATTGCTCTGTTTTGTTGATAACTTTAAGGTATTTAATTATTTATTGAATCTTAATTTTGACTTTTATTTGGTCATTGTAAAGTTCTATCTAACCAGTTTAATCAATGACACTGATACACTCACATATACACTCACTCCTTTTAAAAGACATCCAAACAAGGTATACACAGCTAATTTTTATTCCATCAAATATTGTACAGTGACTCAGAAAAACACAGCATAAGAACATCCAGTAATAAACTCACATAGCTTTTGAGTCAACTTTCAAACTAATACTCGAATGTAGTATCTTAGCAGACATTCTAGCCCAGTTCTTAGTGACAAACACAAAAAATCACCAAGCACCAAACAAGTTGACCAAAGAAAAAAAATCTACAGATGCTTTCTGATTGCTGAGTAAAAAATATTACCTCTTAAAATAGTTCATTAAAAAATGTTGAAGGCTGTTACCCAGCCATTGGATAATCCATGATGGTTGTGCATTTTAAATTTGAAATCTTTCACACTGCTACCACTTTATTGATTACATTAAATAAAGCTTGAGCTGATACAGTCCTCAGAAACATATAATTTTTACATGGTATGTAGGAATACAAACATCCACCATGACAACTAGAAATTAATAACATACTAAAACCCATCTAAGATTTGACTTGTCAAGAGATTTCATTTTACTGAGAATTGCCGTGAATTAATCCAAATAGCATTTTATTCTTACAATCATTTTACTATGCGTATTCAGTAGACATATTCCTTTATTTGTTGTACAAATAGAAAGAGACTTGAAATCAATTTTTTGGGTCTGAGTCTGCTTTTTGTTTTCTTTTTTTGTCCACACTGTTTATTTCACTAATTGTTTCTGCATATGTGTTATTAGGCAGATTTTTTGAAGAGCAGAGAACAGATGGAAAGGTAGGTTCAGAAAAGAAATATTTCAACTGTGTAAAATATTACAACTGTTTTGAAACCTGCTTTAATTGCCACTCATTTGAAGGACTGTAACGGAACTGATCTTTTGGGGCAGAATTTGCCTGGTGCCATTCACCATCAAAGCTAGCAAGTTTCAAAGGTAAAATAAATTCAGGTATCTGGAGAGACCCATTTTTTCTGAGACCTCAGATGAATTCTGGAAATATTATGTGGTGATTGTCTACCATATTCGTATGCAGTCAGTTCACTCAAAATATATCTTTCACAGAACTTGACATCACTTCACAATTCTAATTGTTCCTATTCTCATTGGCAATACAGTCATTTTGTAGACCTGGAGAAAGAAATGGAGGAAGAAGCCCAGTTTCTATTCCAAGATCTTTCACAGGATCACTGATATTTCACACTGATATTTTTATATCTTAGATATGAGACGATTGTATGAAACAGACGCTGTTCCATGTATGTGCCATCTTTCTCATCTGTTTGATGAGGAACCTTTTGAGTGCACATTTGATAGCTGTTAAAAAAAAAATCAGGTTTTTGTGAGCTTTGAGATTTTCTAACAAACGCCAGTAAACAACAGCAAAATATTTGCATTCCTCCTAGTACTAGGAAATGGCTGCTTTTCTCACAGGAGCTGTAGAGCAGATATGCATTCAAAACCAGCCAGTTTCTAGCTTACTCTGCTTTTAGTTTGTCCATGCTATTTATCTGATAAGGGGAGGGTGGGGGGAAACTCGAATGGCAAGTTTGGGGTCTTTTGTTTAGCTGCCTTCTATTTAACATTAAAAACCAGAAAACTACATTACAATTCTAAATAAACATTTGAAGCAAGATCACTGCACTATTACAATACCTTTATTTCTGATCCATAGAGTAGAATCTGTCACTTTGCTGAAAACATTTGGACATTACCACCAACAGTGATAGTGAGATGGTCTGTTTTCCTGACAAGTCAATGAATCAAAATTTTCTAAGCTGCCACTTTACTCTCCAAATTTACGCTTACAGTCATTTTTTCCTTAAATATGAAGACAACCAGAAAACTCTTAACATGTGCAAATTCATGACATTAAAAAAAAAAAAAACAGAAAGAGATGAAAGTTATGTACTGCTATTGGTTAACACTATTATATCATACTAAATAGAGAACTGAGCAACTCCCTCCCAAGCATAATTTTTTGGGGATTACTAGGAGTTGGTAGACAGGACCAAATGTGAGATTTTACCCATGCAGACCTGTAGATCAAAGAAAAACTAAAATCTTAGGAGACATTTAAGCAGAACATAGACCAAAAAATACTTCAGGACACCAAGATGCATTCCAAGTCTACAGCTTGACATTCCCTTACTGCAAAAGTCAGATCCCCTCAGCTCACAAGAGCCCTGGTGATAGGTGGTTATGAAGAAGTTGCTACTTATTACACTAAATGTACATACACTGCATACACTGAAGTCCTATTCCAGTGCCCACACTCTGATCAGAGTCCTGAATTTATTTAACTTTTAGTTAAGGGCTGATTGCCTAGAATTTCAAAAACTAGGTTTAAATTCTGACATGGATCTCTACACATGACCACTGTGCCTCTGAAGTCAAGAAACCGAGGGAGAAAACAGCCCAAGAAGACCGTAAAAATCCGCAGGATCCCATTTTGGATTTATACAGTCAGTGTTTTCTGACTGATTACCATATACTTCTTTGTTAATCTCCTGTACTTTCCTATACATATTCTGGGAAAAAAAGAACTTTATGTAGGCAATGTTTTTTACATTAATATAGCAGGAAGCTATAATGAAGTTATTCTAAATAATAAACCAGTGAAGAATTGACATCTAAGTAGCATGTATTGCAGCTTCAGGAATAAAAAAATATCTTTTTGTGATTCGTATTTAATTTTTAAACTCCAACTACATGATTCAGTTTTTACCAGGTATTTTATGAGCAATGATTACCTAAAATAGAATAATAAAAATTATAATGTGCTAAAGGTAAGCAACTAATAAAAGATTTTCAGTCAGTCTCTGATGGACATAAATACACTAAGGTTTTAATTACTTAGTTATAAATTTATTTTTGCACTATTTATGAAGTTTAAAATGTACAACAATATGCTGTGATATTATACAAAGAGGTTTTGAATCCAAAGAAAAGAAATTTTATTTGCAGAAAATAGTAACTAGTTAATATATATTATTAAATCAGGAGTTTTTTTAACTTTTTGAAATAATACATTTTTTGTACATAACTATTTTCAGTAATGTTATTATAACAAATTATTTAGTATCCATTCATTTTGTCACTGGAAATAAAATTTCTTGATAATTTTAAAAGGATTGAATCCATAGTGTCTGTTAGGTCAAATGTCATATTTTCAAGAGGTGAAGTATGGGAGAAATAAGGACTTCAATTTTTTTCTCAGCAACGTAAAACTTCAAGAGTGAAATTCTGCCATTATTTCCCAACAGTTTTGCCATATTCTTGGTCAAATTCATGCTGAAATGTGCCACAGAGCCTGAAAGGCTCAGTGTATGTATCATGAAGCTGAACACTTGACATTCTGAGACATCATACATAGGTGCAATACTTTCCTGCAGAAAAATGCAAGTCTTGTAAGTATGGGTGATAAAAGTAAGTCTCACATAGGTATATACCAATGTGTAGCATTATACAAATACTATATGCATTATACAAATGGGAAGTGTTAGATGAATAAATATTGTACATTAGTCCTTGATTGCTTACTGATGTGGTCTGATGGTGATGTTCATTGTGGGCCTCTCACTAGATAGCTAACACTGCATATCTAAGAAACAGCATGATATCAGTATATATCTGTTTTTTGGATTCACCAATGTAGAACCTTCCAAGCAGGGTACTTGCCACCTGTGGTTTACTAGTCTGTCCCAGCATGGTCATCACTTTCTACTCCTAACTTTCATTTGGCATTTACCGTCAGACAAAATTGCTCTACATTAGCACAGTAGCTACTGAGCAGTATCATATAATATCACCTTTTCTCATTTTTAAAATAATACCTTACATAGAGAAAACAGTAGCACGAAATTCTGTATACACTAAAAACCATCATTACCCAACCTCTGGCTAACCCCTGAGCTTACATATTAAAGTCAGGTGTTCCTCACCTCTCACAACGCAATCCAAGACTGCTACCTCTTTTATTTGATGTGGTGCCTAAAGTAAGTTAATCAAACTAGTATATACAAACATTTAATATTTTGTCAAAAGTAGGATGCTTGAATTAGTGTATTTTTCCCATTTAAACTAAATGTGTTGTTTCAATCTCCATAATTTCTCCCTAGCTCATCTTTTTTATATTCAATCATTAAATGGCACTCCAGAAAAACAAAATTTTTGTAGATAGATTTGACATATAATAATTTATAACTACTGAGTAAGCAGTATATCAGACATGTTATAGCTTAAACAAATTCAAGACACCTAAAAAAAAGCCCAAATAAAATTACAATTGTAAATCAAGAGTAGAAAGTGAGGTAATAGAGCTTATTGGGATGAATAATTCCCAAATTCTCTAAACATTGAGTCTGAAGATCTGTGTAATTTGGCAGATGCAGAATGATTAGCTATTTCATTACGAGAAATTTTAAAATATTTAGGTGGCATGATCTTTCATAAGGTTAAGATTCTGGTTCTGTAGAGACATTTACTCATCCCCAAATAACCCAAATCTGTGCATGGCTTGAAAACACCCTCAATTCACAGCTGAGTCAAGCAAATTCATGTTCTCTAGCCAGAAGTTCAGTACTAGCCTGAATAACAGTCTCATGGATAACTCAGCAAATGTTATACTGTCTTAACATCTTACAGTAAGCAGATCTCAACAGTCTATGGAAGAGCTGACATACCTGAGGGACAGGAAGCCATGCAGAGGCACCTAGACAAGCTTTAGAAGTGAGCCCATGGGAATCTTACAAGGTTTAACAAGGCCAAGTGCAAGTTACTGCACCTGGGTTGGAGCAACCCCAGTCTCAGCACAGGCTGAGGGATGGACAGATCAGAGCAGCCCTGCTGGGAAGGACTTGTGGGTGCTGGGGGATGAGAGGCTGGACATGATGAACAATGTGCATGCACATCTTAGAAAAATGAATGTGTCCTGGGCTGCACAAAAGGCAGCTCTGGTGAGACCCCTCCCGCAGTGCTGCATCCAGTTTTGGGGTCCCCAGTACAGACAGGACATGGACCTGTTGAGGAGGGTGCTGACAAGGGACACAACAACAATTAGAGGGATGGGGCACCTCTTTCGAGGAATGGTTGGGAGAGATGGGGTTGTTCAGACTGGGTAAGAGAAGGCACCGGTAGGAACTTATTGTGACCTTTTAATAGTTAAATAGGGTGTTTAAAAGATAAGAAAAGGAGTAACCATTTTTGGACTGAAAGATGGTAGATTCAGACTAGACATAAAGAAAAATATTTTATTATGACAGTGAAACATTGGACCAAGTTGCTCAGAGAGGTGGCAGATGTGTCACCCCTGCAAACGCGCAAGGTCAGGTTGGTCAGAGCTCTGAGCAACTCGATCTAATTGAATACATCCCTGGTCATTTCAGAGCTGTTGCATTAGTTAATCCTTAAAGGTGCCTTCCAATCCAAAACACTATAAAATTCTCTGATTCTTTACCACAACTATAACAATTAAATTATGCAATATATAACGTAATAGATTATTACACTAACGGTGAAAGGAGACAGGGGAGGGAATACCAGTTAGCTTATCGTTATGTAATATTCAGCTTATTGTACTGACAAAACTATGACTATAATTATTAGCAGGCATTGGCATTACAATAATGAGTTCATAATTTTCCACCCATTCAGAGATGATGCTACCAGTTAAAGATCTTATCTATTTAATGAAATTAGGACTTGGTTACAAATATGTTTAAAGAGATCATTTTGCCTCATCTCTTGCCAAAATCTGCTCCACAGAAGATTTTTCAGGGAAATTTTGCATGGTTTGCTCATAGAGGACATCTCCTCCAAGAGTGCAGAACCAGAACCAGGTGCTGCTCTATCTTCAGCTACATAGATTTTCTCACCTTCCCTCATCAGAGAAGCTGCAGTGAATAGTAAATATGGAAATAGCGATCTTCAGCATCTGAGGTTAAAAAAGCACCCAGTTGGTTTAATAAAAATCCATGCATTATCCAGGTAAAAATGTGTGAAGCAGAGGAAGGACGAACATTTTCTCTCATCTCCTCTCTTAACCTATTTACCTAGTGAAAGAATGATTAAATATCTACTATGGCATATTGGTTTGCATGGCCTGGGTTTGGTAGCAGGAGAACTACAGGGGTTGCTCCTGAGAGAAGCTACCAGAAGTTTCCTCCATGTCCAGCAGAGCCAATCCCTGGTGGCTCCAAACACGGATGTACCACAGTCAAAGCTGGGCCAATTACAAATGGTGGCAGTGACTCTGTGATAACAGATTTAAGAACAAAGGAAAAAAGAGTTATTGCAGTTTTAACTGCAGCCAGAGAAGAGTGGAGTGAGAACAATGAGAGGAACAATCCTGCAGACACCAAGGGCAGTGCAGGAGGGACAGGAGGTGCTCCAGGCTGAGCCAGAGCTGAGATTCCCCTGCAGCCCACGGTGCAGCCCATGGTGAGGCAGCTGTGATCCTGCAGCCCATGGAGGTGCACAGGGATGCAGAGATCCACCCACAGCTCGTAGAGGAGCCCCGCACTGGAGCAGGTGGATACCTTGGAGGAGATCGTGATCCTGTGGGAGGCCTGTGGAGAGAGTGGCCCTGCTGCCAGGCTGGAGCAGCCTGTGCTTGAAGGACTGCATCCCATGGAAGAGTGACCCAGGCTGCAGCAGTTTGGGGAGGACTGTGTGCCCGTGGGATGGACTCACACTGGAGAAGTTCCTGGAGATCTGTCTCCTGTGGGAGGGACCCCACGGTCTCACAGGCTAAGAACTCTTCTGCCTGAGCAGTGGCATTAACAATATGTGATGGACTGACCATAACTCCCACTCCCTGTCTCCCTGTGCTGCTGGTGGGAGGATGCAGAGTTGGGAAGAAGACAGGTTTGGGGGGAAGGTGTTTTTAAGCATTTACCTTATCCTGTTCCGATTTTGTTAGCAATAAATTCAATTCATATTTCTAATTTCAAGCCTGTTTTTCCTGTGATGGTAATTGATGAGTGAGCCCTCCTGGTCCTTACTTCAACACATGAACTCTCCATTATATTTTCTCTCCCCTGTCTGGATGTGGAGGTAAGTAATAAGAGCTGCTTTGGTGGGTGTCTGGCTTTCGGCCAGGGTCAACCCACTACATATGGAAAGACTCCCTCACAATTGTGGTGAAACACATAATTAATACACTGGGGAAACTGATACGCCTTTCTTTGTGAAAGCAGAAATTCTACACAGAAGGTTTCTAAAATTAATGTTCCTCCCTCTGAAGGAAGCTGATTTATATAGATTATTTCTGATAATAAAGATTATACCTTTTCTAGTGAATTTAAATTAGAAAAAAAAAACTATTTTGGGTGAATTGCTCCTAGCACATGTGCATGAAATTCTTCCTGTCAGAACAAGTGTAAGCAAGACTTCCATCACATCTGACAAAAATCATCATTCAGTATGTTTCTCTTATTTCCATCACCGGCTTTTCTTTCTCTGGGGAGAAGTTCAGCTCCTCAGTTAGCCTGTCACACCTGAGCTTGCACAGAATCATTGCAGAATATTCTGAGTAAATGAGATACTGGTTTCTAAATAGGCCTCTTCCCTGGTGCTTTAATACTCTAAATAGATATGGACTTTAATGTGCAGCATAAAAGAAAATTCAGACTTACTTAGTCTTTAGAGGCTGCTAACTAATGTCTTTCTTCTATGAACTATACAAAAGAGATTTGAGAGATTTCTTTTTTCGTACGTGTTTTCAAATGACAAAATGTACAGAAGCAAAACACCAATGACATGTGGGTCTCTACTTAAGAGACAAAAAGTAAATCTGTTTAAAAAATTATAGAAGGTTGAAAAATAAAACCTTAAAAGTTAATCCCAGGAGACCCCATCAACCACCAGAATTATCAAAAATATTCGTTCTTTTAAGGCTACACATAAGTTTAATAATGAGCTTTCTATTTTTAGTTCTTCAAAGAAATGTTTTAAGCCACCAGTAATAACTTGCTTAGGTTTGTTGGATTGGGTTTTTTTGTTTGTTTCAGTTGTTGTTGTTGTTGTTTGGCTTTGGGGTTTCGTTGGGGTTTTTTTGTTTTTCTGTTTGTTTTGTTTTAATTTTGCCATATTTCTCTTAAAAACCCCACAAAAATAAATTAATTTATTTATAATCAGATTAGGCTTTGGAAAGCAAAGCAATGTATTTGCATTTGATCAGAAATCAAAGTTCCAGAAAGAAAAGTGTTTCAGTTACAATATCTAGTCTCTATGTATTTAATGTATAAATACATATTTTCCAAATATATTATGACACACATATTATCTAAACTATGCACACACTTCTCTTAAGTAAACATAATGGGTATGTAGAGGAATAAGTAAATCCTCTCCCAGACAATATAACTGCTACATGGAAGACCAGAGAAGTTGCGAAAATTATAAGCAGCTATCCTGTGAATGATTCTTATTCTAGGCTTTCAAGGATCTTTCTTAAACAGATTAATCTCATTCCTGTGTACAACTTAAGAATGATTAATCCATTCTTAATTTTTAAAAATATAATTATGCCTTACTTAGAATTTTAATGCATATGTTCTAATGATAGAGAAGACTACTATAGTCATCTAACCTTGACACTGATGGCTATATAGTCTTCTAAATATACATTCTGTACAAACAAATTTTTGTGTTAAATAGAAAACAATTCAGAATGTTTCTTCTACTTTGAAAAAGCAAACATGAAGAACAGAATTCATGGATTTACTTTTTTAATAAGCTTCAAATCTGTAATTGTCATGTCAGTTTGTGTTTGCTGTATTTGTCTGCCAGCAAGAGACAGTGACCACTTACAGTGATTACAAAGCACACCAAATGTAGTATATATGTCACTTCTCCACAAGAGCTTGTTGGCGGCTTTGATCGACTTCTTTTTGATTACACCACAATCACCTCATTCCACTTTAGCTACTCTCACTCTTGCTCTCTCTCCAGGGGTTCAGATGTCATTGCTGTATACCTTAGCAGATGAATCAGTTTTCCTTTTGTTAAATCCTCTTCCTGGGAAGATGAATCTTCTCATTGATTTTGACCAAAGACTGGGTTTTAAAAAGGGTAGAAGAGACTTCTGACCTTTCAAATGATCAGATTAAGGTGGTTATTTTCACATTATTAAGTAATCAGGGAAGAAATACATTAAGCAAGAGTTTAGTTCACAGGCTGCTTTGCTGGCTTCTAAAAACTGTTGTGCACTGACAGCTAACCTAGATTCCATTTCTTCCTTTTCCTCTGAACCACAAGGGAAGCTAAAATGCATTTTCACATTGCATTTTGCCTAAAGGCTCTCAGTAAAATTTAATTTTCTTATTGCATTGATTTTTCCATTATAAGTTGTAAGAGTCTAATGATATCTCATAAGAATTTTTACTGTTGAGAAAAAGGGATGTGAATGATTTAGCAATAGTAACTTCAAGTGCTAGAGGACTTATTCCTAAAAGCCTTCAATCTGTCTATTTGATAGACAGATTTTGAAAAATCTATGCCATCTCACTATCCTTTGGGTGGCCTGATGTTAGTTTCTTAAACAGTTTCACGAGGAGAAAATGTGATCTAGTTTCAACATTTCTGAAATTTTGGTGTTGAAAATTGTGCTTAAAAATTAACAGGCAACAAGGAAAGAATGCAATTGAGAGACTCAAAAAAGCACAACCCTTTCTGTCTTGCAGGTTGCACTACACTCACTGAAGACTGACACCCTTATTATCCCAAATACTTCAAGTTTGTCATATTCTTTTCGTTACTCTGGACAAAGAATATCATATATCAAAAAAAACCTGACAAAAGTCCTGGAAAAAGAAAACTTGCAGGCTGATTCTTTCATTCGAAACAATTGTATCATCACCAAAGCTGCAGAAAATATGTCTGAAAACAACTTGTGTGACAGACTGTGACACATCAACTGAGTGCCAGAGCAAGTAAAGCAGAGGTTTGCAAGTCCTTGTGTTCCACAGCTACAAGAGATTTTCTTACTTACTTCACTTTGTCATGGATTTGGGAGATAAAGATGGAAAAATATACAGATGTACAATATATTACTAAATTAAACAGAGTAAAGCCTGCTGTCTGCTTTTCTTAGTAAACAATAGTCTGATAGGTATCTTCCTCTATATTTTCTAAAAATTTGCAGAAAGCTGGAAGAGTGGCCAGTTTTTTGTTTTCTGTGGTTTTCTTTCACAGTTAGTGTTCATAAAAATATCAAAATGTGCCTTTTTACAGATGCTGGAAGCAAATTAAGGAACATCTCTCTCACATGTAGACAAGTCACCTGGGTTCTTCAGGGGCACATTTTCCTTTTTTGAAGCCTGGAAAATAAATTGAGCTAAAGAACAGACCTCACAGTAAAACAGGTCTGAAGGAGCTGCACTACAATTCACACAAAACACCTACACAACTTCTCATACTCAGTCAGTTGCAGGATTTTTTTTGGTTTTGTCATCACTGTGGCTGTAGGCTTACTTTATTTGGAAAAGGTGGCTTACTTGTTTGGCGGGGTTTTGTTTGCTTTCTTGGAGAAGGGGAGGTTGCTTTTATTATTTTTTTTCTTTTTTTCTCTCATTATAAAGCAAGTGTTTCCATGACACAGTCACAATTTTCTAAGAAAACGTATTTTTTTATGATAAATGCTTGTCCAGCACATTAGACATCCAGACCAAAAATTCTGTTAAGTGCACTAAATCACTTACTTGTCTAAAAAAATATACTTCTGTTTATGGGGATTGGTGCTTGGGATTACCACTCTTATCTGTCATAAAAACAAATGAATGTAAGTACCAGAAAAGGTGTCTCACATAGCATTTTAAACTGTACTTTTATAACTACAAGATTTTAAACACAAGCAGTTGCAATGAAATCATGCAATGAATGAAATATTGTAATTAGACAAAATTATCCTATGTTAAGAATGGGCTTAATAGATTTTTGTGTAGTTCATTGGATCAACAAGTCCTGTTTGGAAGTGAGCTAGACATGACCATGACTCTATTATAGAAATTATGCACCAAGATTAAGTTCTTTATGGCGCAAATACTATGGCAATATGTGTGATACAATAATTTAGATGACAGATTTTGCATGCCTCCATGGTCTGCGGATTTTCCTTTTAGCGAGCTATCTCTACTGTGCAGTAAAATAGTACATCAATACACCTACTCTATCAGAGAAGCTGAGGCTGACATTCCAGACTCTTATTTTTAAAACTGCCAGAGCTTTAGCCTCTCTCTAAATAATGGGCATGTCAATACATTAAAGGGGAAAATTCACCCCTTTTTGGCTGGTATCACTTCAAAGTGTAAAATCAACTCTGTGTATTTTAAAATGAAACACAACACTTCAAATTTAGCCCACATTTAATAGTTTTCTTCTTCTGGCTCTGCTGGGCTTTAGAGTCATTCTGTTGCTGATACAGAACAGACTTCATGCTAACAAGAGATGTCTTGAGAGAGTGGGGGGAGTCTCACTTCTTCCTCCCATTTGAATCTAGCTTCTAGGACCAAAACAAATCAGCATGTTAGCTCCTAACACAATGAAGAATCCCTGTCAACACAGTCTCACCACAAGCAACAGCACTAAACACTAGCAGCTGCAATAAAACACTCCTACCTCCTCAACTGTCCCATTAATACCCAGAAAATTATTCCTTCTCAAATGAGAGGTTGTCTCACACAGTTCAGGACACCCACACTGTCTGAAACCAAAGGCCAGGCTGGGACAGTCAGAGTCATATCACTCAATACTCAGTATGTCTTATTCTCTCCAAACTGAATAAAGACAAAACACCCTGAGAGATTATACTTACGCAAAATAAATATCATTAAAAAAAAGATGAACTACTCTTACGAGTCAAAAGTGGAACACAGATCTGCCTTACACAGCAAAACATGCCAGTAGCTATAAACAGATTTAAGATTATACAATGCATTTGGTTTTCATATAATGATCTGCTGCAGCTGAGGAATCAATAGAAATCTTTTTCTGTGAATATCTAATGTGATGCTAGAGAATTTCAAATATTGAGACAAGACCAGTCTAATGTATAGGTTAAGACATTACAGTGCTGTTAGATATTATTATTAGCATAGTATTACACATTATGGTATTAATACGATTATAATACTTTATATATTATAGTTTTATATATAAAATATGTTTCTGTATAAACTGATCTCAAACTACAGTTAACAAAAAAAATTAATATTACATCTTTAACTAATTTCAGGCATGATAAAAATAATATCTCAAAATGAAGAAATCAAGATTTCATTGACTGCACAAAACATTCAAAAATCAGGATTCTGCTATCTTCATACAGATGAGTCAAGTCCAGTAGCTTAATATGCTATGAAATATGTTTCAGACTACAAAAATGCCTTTATTGACATATGGAAGTGCTGAATACAGAACTACCTTGTGGGGTTTTACTAGGGTCATCTCTGGGAAGACTTCTGCTGGCTTTTAATTTTTACAAAGAACCTAGATTGGTAAATTTGCTGATAATATAAAATTTGGAGGAAAACTGCATCCTTAGCAAGTAGTAAGACAAGTTTAAATTAATTCTGATTTTCTCTGTAAGTCAGTTGAGAAGCAGAAACTGAAATTTAATGTTGACAAATATAAAGCAATAAAAGCTGAATTTGAAAATAGTAAATTTGGACAGTTTATGAGGAAATTTATACTAAAACAAAGTTATATGCTGAATATTCCTTATGTTCGTTTACGTATACCAAAGCAAGATAAGGAAGCAATCTAATGTCCTTTAGAATTGCAGGTTGCAAATTTGTCATGTTGCACATTCATCTGGCGAGCTCTTGGAATATTCTGTGAACTTTTCATCATGACATTAAAAATAATACATTTTTCACTCTGAATCATTAGAGATAAAAGTAAAATTAGACTAATTTTATAGGTGGGAGTTTGAAAGAAATCTGAAAAATAAACAAATTAAAATCCCTAAAGTTTTGTACAAGGGTAAGGAAGTGATTTAGCACATCCACTCTTATCAATCAAACAGACTAACTTCAGAAATAGTATTGGGTAGTAGAGGAAAGTATGAATAAAATTTTAACCATAGAAGCACTGAACAATTTGTTCAGTTGTGAGCAGGAGCACCTTCCACTAGACCAGGTTGCACAGAGCCCCATCCAACTTGGCCTTGGACATTTCCAGGGATGGAGCATCCACAGCTCCTCTGCCTTAACTGCTGCAATGCCTCATCACCCTCATAGTGAAGAATTTCTTCCCAATATCTAATCTAAACCTACCTTCTTCCAGTTTGAAGCCATTGCCCCTTGTGCTGTCATGACTGCAATCTTGCATGACTACAAACTCTCCAGGTTTCCTGTAGGCACTCAGAGTAATAATGTCTTCTTGGAGATTTCTCCATTGTGAACAACCTCAACTATCTCAGCCTGTTTTCATAGAAGTGTCCCCTTTAAATAATAAGCACAACCTTATTGAAGGTCTGGAAGACAAAAACCATACTCCTAATAATTTCTTCTCCTCCTTTTGCCAAGAGGAGGCTGGGAAAATCTTGTCTATAGACTAACCTCTTGTTTGTTACATGTTTTATCAAAGAATAAACTTTGCATGGAGATTACATGATCTATTGCTCTGTTTTCAGTGTGTTCCGGCTCATTCCTTTCAGGTTAAAGAATGGAACAAATGGTGATATTAGATATTAATCATCATTATCATCAAGAACCATGCTTCTGTTGCCTATTAGAAACCTCCAGAAATTTTAGGCACTGGGCTACACCCTCAACCCTACATCTGAGTTTGTTTACCAACTCCTGTACCACTGGTTTAGACAGCTGGCTTAAACTAGATGTCTGCTGCTTTGGAAACATCAGTTTTGGGATTTAAAGTAATACTATGCCACAAAGAGAAGTCACATACAAGAGATTTGGAGTTCTGGATGTACGATGTTTTTATGCCTTTCCTCTCCTGCCCCAAGTCTGCTGTCAAACAGCTTACAGAGTCCTGCCGCTCTGTCAGGACCCCAGATTGCATTTACCAGGTAAAAACCACATAAATAATGCAGATGAGAAAAATACTTACATAATAAAATATACATTTCTCTCTTTTCCTTTGCAAGACAACAGCAAGAAACCAATATGATTATGTTGCCATAAACTGATGAGGTCAGTATGATCCCACATACGTTTATGTGCACAACTCCTCTTACACATACAGAGGCACAAAATTTCAAGCAGGTTGCTGTGTTAAATTAACTTCTCCTGTTCACATCTCATTCTTTCGAATCACTCTTCTTTGAAAGAAACTGTCAACAAGGACTTAATTTAAACTTTCTCATTTAATTTGTGGCATTTTAGCAACAAGATGAATTTAAAGAATTAAATATTATGCTTTGTGTTCTGCTAAAGGAAAACCACTGAACACTTGAGACTGCTGGCTCTAATCGTTATCAGTCTTCCATTAAATTCTGGGTCCTATTCTAATTCTATTCTAATAGATTCATAAGAGATATTTACCCCCAGAACAACAAGTTTCTGGATTTCTTCAGTGCACATAATATTGTATTCTACATTAGCAAGGCAGATAGAAAGCTGCTTCCTGACAGTGCAAATATGTTTGCTTGCTTTTACTTTTTAAATTTATTTTACCTGTTTTCATTCTATTAGCAAATATGCTCCTGATATTTTTTCTAAATGTCTGCATACATATGAACAAAGTGAAAAACAATTCATACACACTCCGAAAAAAGCCATGACTATCATATGTAACAAGTTTATATTTATTTCTTAATTTCAGAAAATCAACCTATTTTATCCGAAGATAACAAAGCATTCAGTTTTTTATACATTATGACAGGATTATCTTGGACAAAAGAAGTAACATATAATCAGGAACTCTAAAATTGCAACTCTTTTATTCTCAGCATTTCCACCTGGAATCAATACTGTAGTTCAGGGTCGTTAAGTCAAAAGTGATGTCAGATGTCATCTTCAACTGAAGATAAGTGCATTTAAGATAATTATTTTTTTGCCTCCTATTTTAGCAGTTAAACCCCATTTTTGAATACCAAACACTCTTAAAACAAACAAAAACAAACCAATACAGAAAAAATTAAAAAAAACAAAACAAAACACATGCAACTTTTTGTCAGTTGGATTTGTGTTAGTTCTGTCCCACCACCAAAAAATCACTTACAAGCCAACTTGCACTGATTTGTATCAGTAATACTGAGCAGTGCTAACTTCATCTTTACCTTTTCTATTTGCATAGAAAGCATAAGCATCTTTAAATATATGTAATCCATAAAGAAGACTTGCATATAAAAGTCTGCTGCTGCACACATTGCTTAAGAGACATGCTTGCCATTTAAAACTGTTCATTTGTTGGATACCATAACACAGGATTATTTTTTTGACTGGAAAATTCTTTTCAGTTTGAGTATATTTTGAAATTAAAAAGTGTTTATTATAAACAGCTGCTTTACTTAAGCCATTTGATAGCCATTAAGTTCAGTGACCAACAGCAAAAATTGAATATGTGCCTTGTATTTTTCTGATCTTGACCTATTTAATTGATCACATCACTGAATGAAACATGTCACAGTACCACAGTGCCAGGGATCCAAGGATTTGATGTCTCCATACTGAAAGATAAAGTTTATTTTGAAGAAAAGCATCCATGCCACCCATTAAAAAGAAATAAGCCATTTCCTTACTTCACTATTTGCATTTCAAAGAGGTAAATATATAAAGATTTTACTTCTATGTTGTCAGGGAAAATAAAAAAACATTATATACACTCCCCTTTCAGGGTCTCAGCACAGCTTGGCTAAATTACTTAAATAATACTAGTTTTCATAATTTATAATTCAAACCATATGTCAGCCTCAACAGGAAAAAAAATCCATTTTAATCATGTTTTCCATGCTTTCCAGTTCTTATCATATTTCTTTTTTTAAAGTGACCTTTGAAAAACAGTATAGGACCTTCTGCTTAAACTGAAGTCTTAATTAACATAAAAATTCCTGTATGTAAATTAATTGAATCTGGGTTCTGAAATTATGGGCCAAGGTAACTATTGACTACAAAGTATTCATATGCATTTAGTACTTCTAATAGCTGAGTGATCTTTTAAAGTTCAATAAACTCTTTTCTCTAAACAAGGCATTTTAACAGCACAAGAAAAAATAGGCAACACCAACACAAATTAAAAAAAAAATGGAGCTAAACAACAGCAAAAAGGAAGTAATCACCCATTTATTCAGAAAAAGAATAAGTAAAGACTTTGTCTTTTAAGGAATTTTTGCTCTGGAATCAATTTGGAACCAAGGTGTCAAATAATTTGTAGGTTTCATGGTAACAATCCAGGACACAAAAGTACAAAACCTTCTTTTTAGAGTTTTACTATAAAAGTGACATGTTTGTAGCATATTTGGCCTCACTTCCATTGTGTTTGCAACATGATTTGACATGCCATTGGAATGAGTAGCAGCCTATAAGGAGAATCAGCATCCTAAACCAAATTGAAAACCAACTGAATTTCTCTCCAATGACACTGGCTTATGATCACGTAACAAGAATTCACCTACAAACAAAGAATAATATTTCCATTTAGATAAGAGGCATTGAACAACACTTAATCTATTTTAACAGGAAAAAAAAGTAATCCCTGTTATTTCTCACTCTCCTAATCATCATTCCAGCACATTTCCAAGAATCTAATTATAATGCAGAATCACTGAAGGTTTTTCATCAGCAGGACCTGGAGCTTGCTACTCATTTCTGCTGAGTACAAAGCCCAAGGGCTCCTTAGATCATGTTGATTTTATAGTCTCTATATTCGACAAGCAGCCAGTGTGTTTTATGACGTAGACTCAGGAACTGAAAAAAAATTACCTCTTCCCACCCATCAAGCTACTAGAAAAAATAATTCTTTTTTCTTCAAGTAAGAGAGACCATTGTTAAGTCAGCTACTTATCTGCAATTAAGTTTATTACAAGGAACTCTTATCCTATGTAAATATTGTTAGTGATTTCTGGTAGCGATTTTCATAATTAAGGTTGTGCTCTTTCTGTGGCCCAAAATTAAGCAGGTGAGACAGCATACCCAGAGGTGGAATTGTCATCCCTGGAAGTGTTCAAAAAACCCCGTGTTGATATGACCCTTGAGGACATGGCTTAATGGTGTACATAGTGGTTATACTAGGCTGATGCTTGGACTTAATCTGTCAGATGATTCTCTTGGGTCATCTCTAGCCTAAAGATTCCAGATGTAAGATACTGTCTGTCTCACGGTATTTCAGGCCAACACAGAACTCCACACAATACTGAAAGATTATGTAACAACATGGATGTGCAGTAAACTTTTGCTTAACTTACCAAATAACAAAAAAGTCTTACTTCTTGAGACATGGAGTCAAATAACTAAGTCTTTGTTAGCAAGCCAGGCAACAGAGTTTGGAGTAATCTGAGATGCTGCCAGAAAAAAAAACAATTTGCAATTTACAACATAACTACAACCATACTGTCATCTTCAAGGTGTACAAAAAAATGACTAAT
Source organism: Rhabdornis inornatus (assembly GCA_013397075.1). Lineage (NCBI taxonomy): Eukaryota > Metazoa > Chordata > Aves > Passeriformes > Rhabdornithidae > Rhabdornis > Rhabdornis inornatus. Next base: position 91,433 of record VWZS01000627.1, read on the forward strand.
TTTAAAAATGTTTTGAATGGCTATTTCTTCAGTAGTTAGTAGATTCTGCTCTTTCTGTTTACAGACTTGACAACACATAAACTATATACTCTTGTGAAGAGGAAGAAACCACTCACCTAAATTGTGTCAACTTTGACGGACTAGTTATATTTTCTAGCTGGCTGCGATGAACTTACATAAAAGAAGCACATGAAAAAGTACTCTTGCTTTATTAACAATGCCAGCTGGGCCCAGATGTCCTCTGATTAACATGGACCCAGTTATTCTGTAAGATTCATATTTGCGTGTACAGCTCTATCCTCAGACCTGAGTATTGCTGGCTCTTCTTATTTTATATATCATCTGCACTTCCACTGCAACTATTTGACTTATGTAACATGCTGCTATAGTTAATAATGATCTGTGCATTTTTTAATGTGCATATACTTTAATTTGTACTTTTTGAAATCTTTCCAATCTTTTCATAGTGGAGGGAGGAAATGGAGCATACTCTGTGTCAGTCTTTCCCCAGAAGCATATATAAAAATCATGGTATAGCCTTCTCCCAACAAAAAAGCCCTGCTGACCACTATGAAAACACATTTTAAAAAAAAAAGGACAACTAGTACTTTATATAAAAATATCAACTTATTCGAATGGCTTGAATAGTTTTGATGCATTTTGAAATATGCATCATTAGAATAATGGAGATTTTCTTTGCATTTTTACTAGTTCTAAAACTCTAAAGTTGTTTGCTTTCAAATACCATCATGAAAATAAATAGCATATCTCACTTTACAAGAGTTATTCTAAAGTTGAATTACATTCTGATTTTATATTTTGGGGAAATTCTGTTTCACCATGAATTTATACTCAGTGTGCTTTATAA
>VWZS01000627.1:92364-103913 GCA_013397075.1 Rhabdornis inornatus
GTGGCTACGTGGGTATACCAGCCTTATTAATTTATATTTTTATAATCAATCTATAGTTTAATATGTATTACAAAATTTCTAAGGGCTAAAAAAGGCCTCCTGGAACTACCTTTGAAAAGAGGTGAGACAAAGTCTTAATTCCTGGTCCTAGGGTGGAAAGAAATAAATTGTAGCTGTTCCTCCAGACTCCTGTTCACTGCCTTCCTTGTGAGACCTTTACTGATGGAAGGCACAAACTAATTCTTGTTAGAAGCAGTATAAGTCTAGCAGTGCCATGCTCTTTTTGATTGGTTATCTTTACTTCAAAAAACTACCCTATCTGGTTCTCTCTACAACTCCTCTCTTATTTACACCTTGAAATACAGGCAAGTAAAGTGCTATCAGGATATAGACAGGGATGTGCAGGGTAATATAACACAATTAAAACTTCAGTTACGGTTACAATAATGCTTGAACACATCTGTCACACCTGGGTTTTTTTGGTTTTAGTTTTGGAATTTTTTCCCCTGCAAAAAGGAATAGCCACCTATATAAATTTTTAAACACCTTGTTTTCAGATTTTACAAGTTATCATTCCTAGAGGGCTATGCCAGATAAAAATCAAGTTATGCTTGCATATAATCTTTTTCTTCTTAGGTATCACGAATAATACCTGAGTATGTTTTACAAGTAACATCTTAGCTCCTTCCTAACACAGCTAAAACCAAAATTTAATAGCAAAGCAAACAAAAAAGTATTATATTGTTGACTCTGTTTCTGTATTTTATCCTTGAGTACTAAGCAAGAAAATAAAATCTACTTCCTCTGAAATTTACAGTGTGGTCTTCCTGTCAACAATAAGGTATAACCATGATTATTATTAACATAATTATTATTCATCTTCCTTATTATCACCCAAGTTATATCTGTGTTGCAACTTTTATTTGATTCAGATATAAATGACAACAAAATACACTGTAAGACTTTTGGAAACAGAGAGTGAGGTTAAGTCATGAAAATCTCAAATTGACATATTTTATTTTATTTTTGTTTTATTTCCTCAAGTTATTAAAGTGCAGATAGCAAGTGAAACACCATAGACAGACGTTACAGTTCACATAAACTGGGATACCACACTACAGACATTAGGAATATATATTTTCAAGAAATTTGATGAAACAATACAAAGTTTTTCTTGGATTTTTTTTACTGCTCATGAAGCTGATCTATTACTTGTGATTATAAGGATAACTTCTGAAAATCACTTAATCTACTGGCTTACAAACAATATCTTTATAAAGCTGTGATAGATAGAGGCCTCTGCCTGTAAGAGTCATCTCTCATGCATGCTAGTTGCAATACTCCTTTATCAAGTTGGACACTTAAATTTCTTTTTCAATCATTTAATGAGCATAATATCCAAGTGACTTCAGTAAATGCAGATTCATGCATCTCAAACTTTCTGTCTAAACCAAATGCTGTCAAAAGTTAGATACAAATAGTATTATCACTGTAAGATTTATCCTATCAACTCTGCTTCTACCCCAAAATCAATAACCCTGACCCCAAAAGAAAATATTACTGCCAGTAATCTTTACTGGTTGCATAATGGTCAAAATGTCAATAATACAAAAACAGAAAATACACCTCACCTCAGTATAATTATATTACACTGATCTCTAGGTCCATCGTTCTTTCCAAATTCAGGAAAAGGTGACCTACCAAAGTAGCAAATAAAAAAAAGGCAGTGTGACATTACACAGTTCATCACATGAGTCTCAGAGGCACCAGCATAGTGTCAGAGCAGGAAAGTACACAAGTTGATTCTGTGGATGGACTATAATTAGCAGCATAAGATTTTGGATTTCATCAATTTGTATATCATTGATGAAAAGGGAAAAAAATTATAAAAAAACAAGCAAAGGAAACCCAACACAGTAGCTTGTTTCCAAATATGAAGACAAGGATGTCACTTTCAACACGTGCAGATTCATACATGCATGATAGGATTTCTAGGATGTCTCTAAAATATAATTAATCTAATTATGCTGATAGCTAAGCACAAGTGTTGATTAAGGGAGCTCTGTTAGCATCAGATGTAATTAGCATAACATGAAAAAATCCTTGCCTTTGGGAAAGGCAAGGAGGAAAGGCAAAATTCTAGATACAACATCAGAATATAGACATGCACAATTCATAATCCTGAATGCAAATGACCATTCAATTGTATATGTTCTTTTTTTTTCTGAAATAACTGTATGGGACTGGCTGCATTTGGTAAAAGAGAACAGTAGCCTAGCACTGAGCAGCTACCTTAGGGCATCAAAAAGGCATAAGGCACTGATGGTTAGGCAACTAAAACTCGAACCCAGTGGTTAAAGTTTGCCATCTGACTCAACATTGCACCAGACACCTGGATAACATGACTGTTGCTGAGGATTTCTTCCATTCCTGTTATCCATTTTCTACCCTCATTTCCTTTCCTTCTTCACCATGCATCTTCTAACAATTCCTTTTTTTCTAAATATACAATGAAACATAAATTGCAATTTTATTTTTTTTTAAAGCTTAATTTAAGTAATCAAGACATACTTGGTTAAATAAATGTCACAATTCATGTGTCACAATTCATGCCTTCTTTAATTTGTTCAGCATTGACGATTGATAAAATTAACAGAACATGGATATTCATGAGCTTCCTTTTTTTTCCCCATTCAGTTCTCAAGCCAACCAAGACCTGTCAGAGCAGTGGATGGGGAAAAGAAGATGCAGTCTTATAATTGCACTTCAGTGTTACTCAAAGATACTAACACACCTAAACTCATCCCAAAATTCATAAATGTCCACTTTATCAATTCTGCAGTAGAACTCCATCACTTACTTACCTCTTTATCTCTTCACCTACACTAGAAATCTTGTATTTACATAAGCTGGAATTCTCTCTTTCCCATTTTTATCAGTTCTAGAAAACATGAAGTAAGTAGGTTGAGGACATCACCCTTAAAAACAAGTTCTTACCCCAGAAGGGTCACTATACTTAATATCAGTGAGGGAGAGCAGAAATCTAAATTATGAGCTAATCTAAAAATAATTAGGCACTCTACCTGTGTTATAGTGTTCTGCAAAGGAAGGGTAGAAAAAAATGGGAAGATGAGAAAGAGTGGAAAAGGCTGGCCTCTATGCTGAGAAGAAAAAAAGATGATTCTGAGAACAAATACATTTGGATACTTTTCAGTTTATGATTTCATGTAGAATATGACAATGAAAATATCCAGGGACTGCATTTCCACACCTCGTGTGGAAACCTAAAGCTGATGATGAAAAACAGATACTGCAACACAATTATTACTGTTACACCAAATACAAAGACCACTTTTCTCAAATAATCCTAGAAGAGAAAAGAAAGAAACAAACAAAAACTTATATGGGGTTTTCAAATGAAAGAGATTTTAAAATAGGACGAATCATGCATTTTTTATTAGGTCAGGAGAGCACCATAACCTGTATGAAAGCTGCTCAGAAAATGTTTTAATTTTAGATTTTTTTTTAATTAATACAGATGGCACAGAGAAAGAATAGCAACAATACAACAAAATAATATTTTTTTAAAAATTAAAAAACTCAAACCACATTTCCTGACCGCTTTATTCCATCAAATGGCCTCCAGCAGCTAACATAATTTTTCTACTACTTTGCCTCTTTTCTCCATTGGAATGAAAAATTGAAAACAAACATGAAGCCCATTGCACTTTTTCTATAAATGCAGAATACATTAATTTGAATTATTTCTCTTTTGAATTATTTCCCTTTTCCTCCAAGTAGCAATTATTGTGTATTTTTGATCTAACTATCACTGGGAAACTTAATTTTGCAGAAGACTATCACAGATATGGGTAGCATGGTTAAGAGTAGTTGGTTAACCAGGTATGGTGACGTTCATACCTTTTGGCTGCTCTTGAAGCTTTGCTGTCCATTGCACACTTTCTAGCTGATGAGTTTGACAAAAGAATTTCCAGCTTCACTAACTGATTGTTGCTTCAATGCACTGTCAGAGGGCACTGGGTGTACATGGAAGAAAAGTCAAATCAACCCACTCTAAAGCCTACACTCCAAAAAAACAGGCAAATGAATTTTTGCAGCTTTTCAAGTCTAGCTGCCCAGCACTCTTAGGAAAAATAAAATTTTTTAAAAAATGAAAAAAGAAAAAAAAGGAAGATTAGGACAGTGTAAAAAAGCCGTTAGTATATCTTTGTATATCTTTTATTCATAGGCAGAAAGGAAAATTTCACGGAATATCTGTGCATAAAACTGAAGAAATGGCTAAATTATTCAAAGGGGAACACAGGTTATCACTATGTTAATGTGACAGTTCTACTTTTTTTCTAATTTTTTTTAAGTACTCCACTTGGTATGCTAATGATGCCAGTCCAAAAGTACTGATGTCATATCCGAAATTAACTAGCTTTGCTGGGCAGATTTCTGTTTGTGAAGGAATATCAATGATTAATACGACTTTTTTCATGAGGAATATTTCTATGAATTGTGTGCACACAAATCATATTAAAGGTTATAGGGAATTAATTATTTGAAACTCACTTTTATGATTTATCCCTACCTACAATTTTCAGAAATTTACAAACATATATAAAAGTTAGCTAAATTTTCTCTCAAGGAGAAATTTTTGGTATATTCTTAAATACTTCTACTAACAAGTGTAGGATATTTCAGTAATAATGATTTAATGTTGATCAAGACCCTCCCAGGAATCTTTCAGATTTCAAGATTTCATCAAAATAGGTTTCAAGTCTGACTTCTTTTGTTATGAACTTTAATATCCTAGCTATATGACAGTTTGGGAGTTGGTTTGTACTAGTAATGTGTAAGTAGGGTAACATTTTTATATCATGGTCAAAATGCACAATAATTAATAGTCAAAACCGCACACTTCCTCAGGAAAACCTAGATGGAGAAAAGTATCAACTGCAATTTTATGCTATTATATTTTCTGATAAAGACAAAACTATTTATGGTTTTCTATCTCTCTGAAGAAGCCTGAGAATGCCATCTGGCAAGTCTCGGTTGCAGTAAGAAAGGGAAAGCAACTCATGCTAAGACATAGACAGTGCACATGAATTCTCCTTGAACCCTTTCCATTGAGAACTGCTGATGCTTTGAGCTTCGCCTTCACAACATCACAGCACATTGCTTTGAATGTGAAAAGAAAATCATTCAAAACTGAGAAAATGCACCACCACATAAGATTTTTTCTGATTGTTAAAATGATGGGATGCATATCCTAATGTCGTTTTACCCACATGAAGGGAAATTCACACATAGGTTTGGTTTATCTTTTTGTTACTGTCAGTAATTCTGTAGCTACCTAAGAGTTACATCACTGTTCTCCCTGATACTTATGTGCGGGAATTCAATGTTGTACTTCGTCAGAAGTTGAATACAGAACTAGCCTTTAAGGTTAAAATGAAGTCCTTCAACATAGATTAAAAATTTGTGCAATACATGTTCTATTTAAGTCCTGCTTAGAAAACAAAAAATCCACATACTAAAAATTAATATTCTATATTAGATCTAGTTACAGTATGGAGAAGTATTTTTTTATCTAAAGAATGAAGAAAAACACCTTTGACTAAAAGAATGAGCAGAGTGAGAACACCACCAAACTACTTTAAATGCTGGTTTATGTAGTACAAGGTCTGGTGAGACTTTATGCCTTGCACCACAATGAAGGCTACGTTTTAAGTGTGTAGGGGTGAGACAAAGAAAGAATGCGTCAAAGCTAGAGCAAACTTACTTTGCCTGACATACTCCCACATTGACTGTTAAACTGCTGCATGAGAGTCTAAAAATCACTTCACTTTCAGAGTAGAGTAGATGCAATTGTTCTTATGCAGTTACTTCTGCTGCAGCACCCTTAAGAATTACTGTTCCCAGCAGACAGAGTGGTATACACTTCCAACCTGCTGCCACCAGAGGACCTTTATTCAGGTTGGTCACCTTAAATAATCATCATCCTAAAGCAATTGGGCTGTCACCTATGAGGAGCTCAGGAGCTGGGAGGAGCACTCCAAAAATGTGAGTTCACCTTAACCATGCAGTTTCCGTAATAACTAGAAGAGTCAAATAATTCCACTTCCAATTAAACCCATGAGTCCTCCTTTATGTTTGCAACCAGCCCAGCTGAAGCAGTTTCCTCCCAGCACACCTTTTCACTACAAACAAAAAGCATATGCATTTAACATTTCACTGCTGGGCAGTGTTACACATACTTTGCAAATGAGCTAGGTAATCTAAAACCAAATAAAAAGTAGCATGGAGAAAGAGTGATTTCCTGAATCCCATTGTGCATAGCTCTTATGCTTTAAATTCAAAGGAAAAGCAGAATGCACCAAAACATCACCTTACCTTTTCATAATCCATACTGAAACATATGAAGAATTCCGTTTAAGCAGCTTTTCACAATGGGATGAAACTTAAGCATGGGACTGCCTGATGTAGAAAAACATTTTTCTAAACCAAATATTTAGACAAAGCAGAGTACTGGTCCTGTAATGTGTATCTATCTGTTAATTAGCAAGTATATCAACTCTTGCTGCTTACAGCTGGAACAAATCCCCCACAGCATTCCCAGGAAAATCATCAGACTATTGAGAGCCTTTTTCGTGTTGCAAACATACACATCTAGATCTCTTTATCCAAATGCATCTCCAAAATCTTAATTTTATTTTTAAACACACTCTAAGAACATAGTTTGGAAACTGTAATAGTATTTAAAAGAACTTTAAAGGCATTTAAAGCATGACTTTATTCAGCATAACTTTAAAACATACTAGTGTTTTGATCAATTTCACAGCATTGCTGGCAGAAATTTTATAAAATTGATTTTATAAATCAGATTCTGCAGTACCCAATCAGTTAAAATTTTATTCAACTAGATCTTCAGCTTATGAATTGACATAAAAACTCCACTTTTTAGAAGTGGTTACAGAGTTACCAATATAGAAATACAGAATGTAAATAATATAATTTCTTGCACAATAGTCTTCACTTAATAAAGCATATTTAACAGAATAGAAATGTAAGATAAATAGGATCATTTCTGCAACTATTGACAACAAATGAAAATAGATGAGCAATTCAGACTTCGTATTGACCATAAAAGTAGTAAATTTGCTGCAATTTTCTGTTTATTGCTAGCTTTTCTGCTATTGTTTCATACTGGGTCTTACCAAAGAAGCTACTAGAATGGATAAACTAAAAATCAAACCGCATATAAAAGCATTAAGAATGATTTAAAAATCTCCCAAAATGCATTCCTTTTGCCTGTATGCCTGTTTCCTTCTCTGAGTCTTTATTATCAAATATATTTAATTCTCATTTGAGAATTAATTCATGCCTACTGCCTATTTCCTATTCAAATTTTAAATCTCTGCCTGCTACTAAACATTTTTATCACAATCAAATATGTCCAAAAACTTATAACCCAACTGCACTTCTTGTCAATACTTTGTGATCCCATTTCTATTATTATCACTGTGACATAAGGTCCCTTGCTAAGTTTGTCAAAGTTTCCTAGGATTTTAGCTGCAAAACTGCAGGTGGAAAGGTGGAAAGTCTACAAGAAAAAGGGGCAACATAAAAGCTCTTTAAGAAACTTCTAGTACTAATGACCTTATAATGCATGTGTGGAAAACAAAACAAAATAAAATGCCACATATATAAGCATTCTCCAGCCCAAGTACTTTTGAAACTGAGATCTTTCTACGGCCTTTTCACTTTATATTTTTTTCTATTTTAAAGAACACTCTGAACACCCAGCCTCCTCCTCCTGAGCCAGTTTCCATAGAATCCTTATGGCTATTAATGAAGGAAAAAAATTACTTTCCTTGAGTACAGATATCAAAATCCAAAACCCTAAATTACAGAACATCCACATAAATGTCACCATTAAATTTATATTTGTGGGTTAAAGTGTCTTCAAAGTGATAGTAAATCAATATAGCTTATTCTAATTATGTGGGATTCAGGTACCAATCTGTCTTTGTATTAAACAAGCTTTGGACTGATGAAAAGTATCAGTGACCTTTTCCTATATGCTGAACTCACCTGTTTTCAAATTAAGCCAACAATGATATCTTTGTTTCTCCAACTAGTTATAGTACTTCAAATCTGTAGAATTAGCACCCGTGTATATATATATAAAAGTTATCAGTGTTGTGAGAATTCTTAAAAGAGCACAGACAAACCGAGCTGATTAAAGCATCAGTGTATTATTTGATATTTATCACATTCCCATTTCAAAATATTTGTGCTATCGAGCAGCATGTTTGTTTGTGTACTGTCAGTTTCTTCAGCAAAGCCACATATAGTAAAGAACAAAGAAGGAAACATTGTCATAATTTTTTCATCACACTTTATTGCTACAAAGTTTAGTGGGAGCTCAGTGTATTAAGTGATTAACATTTAGTTGACTTCATCTACTGAAAACTAACACAGGTATCTAGGATTTTATTAGTAAGAAATATTAAATATGCACATGTCAGAGGAATTTATCATTGATTCCCTGTAGAATGCTTATATATTTCATCAGACCATTATCTGATCTAAATAACAATTGCATACTAAACCATATTACTGCTGACACATGCAACTTTGTCATATATTTTCACAGCAATAGGTGTGTTTTTAAAGTCCTCTCTTGTTTCCTCTAAATCAGACTGACCCGATTTGACATTTGCCCATGCCAACAATTTAAGATTGCACGTAAATATATAATCAAATACAATATGCATCATACTTAATTGCCATGATTTGACTCAGATCATTTCTCACAGTAGTAATTACAGCGAAAGTAGAGTATGTTTTGAGTAATTTTTCATATAGATTCTAAAGTATTGCCATGACATATTCTAGATTAAAGAAAATCCCAAAGACAAATTATGAAGACTGGGCTCCAAAATAATAAAGCCATTGAGTATGTAGAGATTAAGGCTAAACTAGAAAACATAGCTCCTGTTTAGTTAGTCATATATATGTTTTGGGTTTTTTTTTTTAATTTTTCTTTTTTCAAATAGACACACTGTTAGACATTTAACATTGCTGCATGTTTAGGGCCACCTAGCAGAACTGAAAGCTTAGCCTAATAAACTTCACTGCATGCAGTCTCAAAACAGTTCATGCAAATTAGCTGGATATATTATTTTAATGTGCTGCCCACAGGGAGTACAATACAGCAATAAGCCATGTCAAATGTTACTAAATATTTTTTTAAAAAGTGGGAAAAAAGTGCTTTGTTTGTAACTGAAAGGTAAATTCATAGTACTAAAACACTAACAGTAGGATCCCTCATTGAGGCAGAAAATGTGTTATCCTTTAATTAAAAGTTCACGAGTTCACAGGGTATTTTTTTCTGTCATAAATGCCAATTACCAAAAGACTACTGTAACGCAATTATGAAAGTCACCCTGATTCACTGTCTCAGAACTTGTACCCTATGCTTTGTAATTCCTTCCTAGCTCTAAGATTATGAATACCTGAGAGCAACTCTGAATGTCATCCATCTGCTACTGCAGATTTAGTCTTTCCTGCTTGTCACATTAATTTTCTAAATAAATTTTGTCTACTTATCTTTTCTGTTGTGACATAACAAATTTCTTTACTTCATGAAGAAATGCATTTGATTTGACCCTGATAAACTTTCACTGCCAGAGACATTTATTAGTTGTGACTGATTTTAAATTACACCTGAAAGTGCAACATGCATTTCACATTTGGAAGCTTAATAAAATGCATTTGTAAGTTCGTGTTTAATGGTTTCTAATGGCACAGATTTATTCTGATTAGGTGAAGAGTAAAGACATAATATGTAAGATATTTGAGTTGTAGTGCTTATTTACAGTAGCCACTTATTATTTTGAATTTGTACTGTAAAATAACCCAAATTTGCCAAAAACTTAAGATAACCCAAATTTACCAAGACATAATTTTAATGTATTGTAATTCAAATTCACATTGTCCCCGCAAAAAATACAACACATGGAGAATTTAAATCCAAGTCCATTTGGCCGGAATAGAGAAAAAATGCTGAAATGCTATTGATTCCTTCCAGTACATTCAAAACACTTGACTCAACTGTATTTCTACTGACATAACACTGAGGTTTTATTTAGATGTTACCAAACATGAGCAAATATTTTCATTGACATACCTGTCATTGTTATTTCTTTTCTCTACCTGGGAAACAGCTAACCCTCAACTACTAATACTAGCTGTTTCCTTTAGCAGAAATGCAGCAAATGTTGATAAGGTGTCCACTGTCCCAAGAGAAATAACGTCTGCAAAAGTTCTCTCTCCCAGATGCAGATATATTTAGAAAACACCTAACAGCAGACGCTTCATGACATACAGTTATAAGATCTTTGTACCTTCTGTTAACTCTACAGCTCAGCCAGCAAACCTCAGTTCCACTGCTCATGATGCCCTTTTAAATGAGTTTATCTTTTTGTTTCCCCCAAATCTTTCTCACGTATCAAAAACAGTGCCATTGGTACTTTTGGATATACCCCATAAAAGCCCTTAGAAAGCAAAGATGTTGTCTGGAACTGTCAACCTCATTAGAGGAAAAAATATGCATACATTTTATACGCATAAAACTTGATGAAAAATTTAAGAACTTCAGAGATATAGACTAAAAATGCTTACAAATGAATGCCGACAAAAATATTCTTAGTAGCTATAACTCAGGCACAATTTATATTAAGCTGAATGTCCTGTCACCTGGCACTGCTTTGCAGGTCAGAGTATTCTGCAGACCCCTCCTGAGGGAGCATCTCTTTGTTTAGATTTTGTCTGTATTCTACCACATACCTACACCTGCACTGAAGTATGACATTACACAATACTTGCCATACTCAGTTTCTTTAAACAAGTATTCACCTTCAATTTTCCTCACTCATAAAAATTAGCAAACCACTCAATACACCTTCCCACTAAAAACAGTTCCGAGTTATCACAGCCAAGTTTCTCTCTGACCAGAACAGTAACCTGAAAACAGAAATGCATGCACATATACATACACGTGTATATATACATATAAAGATTTCTCTGTATGTGTGCATACATATGTGTGTGAATGCTAAGAAAAGGTCTAGACAAGCCTGAGAACACAGGGACAGTAAGCAAGCACAGAAAATTTACTTACTAATGCTGTCCACTCGGACCTCTTTGGAAACCTGAAGGAGTCTCCGCTTTCCCCTCCTGCCAGTCAGGCGCCGCGTTGTGCCCCTAGTCCACACAGGCCCAGAAGGAACTGCAAAGAGAGAGAAGCACATGCCACATCAGGCAGCTCTGTTTTGATGGGATCCAGCGCCGCTGCCGCTAGCTCCTGGGGGGTAACCCTATTTTCAGAGCTGACTCCGACAAGAGTCATTCTTCCAAAGATTTTTTTGTTTGTTTGTTTACAGTGATCTCAAATACATAATTAAATAAATAAATAAATAAAAAGGCTCCCCGGGGCTCCTGCGCCCTAAAATTTGCGGGGGGAGAAGGGCTGGGGG
>VWZS01000627.1:105063-121187 GCA_013397075.1 Rhabdornis inornatus
TGGGGTGATTGCTGTAAGGTTTCCAGTTCCACTGATGACACTACACGGTCTGAGAACAGACGGGGTGGGGGGAGGGGATTTTCGTTTTAGTTAACTATACAGTTTTGTGTTTGCACTATTTTTAATTAAGATTTTTCCAGAAATAGGTCCCGTCGAGGTTTAATTTACAAAGGTATTTCTAACTCTGGTCAACCCTGTCTTCCAAGAGGAACATTCTAAATCATTTCCCTCCCCACAACAATGCACAAATGCTTTTCACAGACCTTAAACCTTTCATGATTATTTTTTTTTTATTATTTTCTTTTGGGGGTATCTTTGTGTTCTGTGGAGTTTGATTGGGGGGTATTTTAGTGCTTTTGGGTTTGGGTTGTTTTGTTGTTGGTTGGTTTTTAATTTTCACTTCATCTGCATTAAAGTTAAACTTTGTTCAGTATGCTGGCTACCTCCTATTGATTTCTGGGGTTTGAGAAACGCTTTCCCCCTCCTCCCTCCCGCCCTCCCCCGGGGATTTTTTGAATCAAGGTGATTTCTTTCCGCGACAGGCGTTTCCTAGCCCTTAGATGTGCAGTTCTATCTTGCTGGTCCCCTGCTACTCCACAGATGCTGAGCTGTAAGCACTTCCTCGTGCAGTGGCACCAGGTTAAGGCTGAGGAGCGGCTCCTCACGGGCCTGAGCCCCTCCAGCAGCCCAGCAGGCCCCGGGGAAGGCCGCGGGGTGAAGCATCCCTGCCGGGGCGCGGGGCTGAGCGGGCCGGGCGGGGCTCGCCCCGTGCTCACCGCACGGCTGCAGGTCAGGCGAGGCAGCCCACACGCAACCCCAAGAAGGGACAGAGGGGGATCTTTCCCGCCCTAGAGATGGCAGAGGGCGCGCCGTCCCCCTGCGGATATGAATTCATCTCCGAGGTTCATCCTGCGCAAACTGGAGAGCTACCCTCCAAGGAGTATAGGCGACGTAGAGCACCTGGAACTGACTATTGCCGGCTTTTCTTTAAGCTTCACTTCAACTCAATTTGACCTAGTTTGAAGCATGAAGGTTCAGAGTTTGGGGGAGGGGTGGGAAGGACAATAAAAGAAGAATAGAAAAGTATTTCCCTCCACGTTCTTCCTCCCAGTAGTGTTCTACCCTTTGGTAGATCACTTGTGAGTAGTACTTTAATTTGCAATTAAGTATGGCATCGCTAATTATTTTAAAAATTATTTTATCTATACAGTAAAACACTGCTAAATGCAGTAGAAAATTAGGGATTCTAAGATCTTTACACTCTGTATCAATATGGAATTATACATCTTCCATTCCTATGTTCCTTTCAATCTTCAGCCCTTTCCTTTTTTTCTTTTTTTCTTATTTAGATTTTTTCTGATTTACTATATCTTATTCCTGCATTTCACTGCAAATTTCTTCCAGGAGTAATAAAGGAGTAATAACGTGTTATAGAAATATTTTATTTCATGAGTAGCAAAGTTATTTTCGGTATCATATCATTAAAAGGTTGCTTCACGGTAATTAACAGTGAAGCCCAAATGAACCACCCCTTCTGCATCGTGAGCATTACACTATGTTTTCAAACTTTGTGAAAGGCAAACGTGAATTTAATATTAAAAAGTGTCGCATAGTTGGTCACAAGAGCAACTGGAAGAAAAATCATGGGAAGGCAAAATCACATAGAAATTAACTAGAAATAAAAATAAAATGTTCCAAATATTAATTTAGAAGTTAATGTGTATCAGAATTGAGAAAATCTCCAAGCTGCAGTGTCTGCCAGAATTTATGGCCTCTGCTATGTGAAATAACTGATGTTTAACAGACAGTGCTGCACTATACCCAACTAATACAGTAGGAAAGGTGGTTTGTGTATCTGCGGTTTTTTTACAATTTAATTGTAGTAGTAAATATTCTGTTTTGTACATCAACAGCACTTCTTTTGGGGCATAATCTATTTCATTTTTGCAAGCCACGCATGAAAACTATGGCTGAAGTTGGCCATTTAAGAAAAATTATAACGAAGCTCGAGCAAAAGAAAATGCAAAGCTGACAGTTTAAAAATGCAAAATACTATCATATTTTACTTCCACCTTTAGGTCTCTGTGGGCACACATGCTTCTTTTTTTCAACCAACTTCAATCCTCAGACCTTTGCTTTTTGTGAACTATCATCTCTAAATAAAAGCAGTAGACATTATGACGTAGCATATTTATAACCACAATGAACAGAAAGAGGTTGAATCGTCCTATCCCGAAATAAAAATTATGAGATAAGAGGAATAGGAAATGCACAGGAAAATACATAGCAAGAAATCCTTTGTGAAACTGCTCTTGATCTTTTTTTTCTGGGACAGTCTAACCTCTCCTGCAGGAAGCTGAGAAGATGACTCAGCGATTTGTAACCACCTGGAAGGCAAAAAGGACCATTCCTGCAAAGACCAGGTGCCTGCAAGCAGCTCTGAAAACCTGGTATCCTACATGATTAATTTGTGTGACACAGGTTCGCCAATACAAGTTCTTCATAGCTGTTCTTTACTTGCTCATACTGGTCAGAGCTAATTACTTTATTCTAAGAAACAAGTAAAACATTCAATTAAGAAGTTACACATTGTTAGTGTTGATATACTTTCACAATAGCCGTGTTTTAAGGGGAACTGGAAAAGATATGATATGGACTTTTTTTCTCACTGTGCATAAAACATAATAGCCCATTGTTCAAAGCCTGTGTCTGCATGCTACACATATTCCAAATATACATATGATGAGAGAAATTAAGAAATATTTGCAATCATATATATATATATATGTGAATTAGCTTTCTTACAAAATAAGAGAAATTTATCTTTAAGGAGGTGATTCTTACCTTTGGATTGCAAGGTTTCTAAAAATGTAGTTGCTGATATAATCTTCCACTGTCAGGTTGCTGAAATGAAGGCTTTTTGCATAAAAAAGACTAGTTATGCACCCATGAGCCAAACACCCCATGGGTGATAATGGGAACTTTTCCTGGGAACTACTGTTGCTCAGGAAGCATGACAGAAGATATTAATGAGGAAAAAAAAGAAATTTTACTTTGGGACAGCAATATTTATATATTAACTATGTTCACTTACAGAAGAACCACCATAACTCCAAATACATATACTTTAAAATTTTTTGGTTATTGTACTTGTATTTGATAGTATTTTTGTTAAAAATCCTTAAAAAGAAAACAAAAATGTTGAACCCGAAAATGTCATACGATATGTTCTTAACTTTTTTCTTTTGATCAAGTGAGTAAATGAGTCTATGTACCCCCTTTATGAAGAAAGTATTCTTTCCTCTATGACTGAGTGCTGTGTTATTTCTTTATTATTCCTAATCTTTTATGTGTTAACAGTTTCACACTGCACAAAAAAAAATGCATCTATTTTTGATGACATGAGATGGAAACCTTGATCATTTAAACTGTAGAGCCTGAGTCAGAGCATTTGGAACCGGCAGTCTCAAGCTATTGTGCCTCCTCTCTGTAAAACTGTTTAGGCACCTATGTTTGAATTCACAGAACCACTGTCTATTATTTCTGCAGAGCAACATAGTAACAACACTTTGGGCTGATTCTATGGAACATGCTTACCTCTGCCTAGGCACCTGCCTAATTTTACCTTAGGAGTCAAAAAAAGGGAAAACCAGCTTAATATCTTTGCATCTAAGTAGATTTCTAAGTGTTAGAGACCAGCCTGGCAATAAACATGAAGAATTGTGTATCCAACATTAATATATGTTTCTGCTATTATTTTTCATTTCCAAAACAGCTGGTGTTAGATTGGAAAGCCCATCTGACCAGGCCACAGGTTGGAGCAGTATATCAATACCAATGCTCATGTAAGCCTTAAAATATTCCAGGGATTTCAGTCTGCATTAAAACATGCATTGAAGTTTAATCAGATTTTAGTCTGTTATGGGTTTAGATTCTGATCTGCAGTACTGAAGATGAAACAAGATTTTGTCATTTAATTTAGTGAGGACAGAATTGTTCTCCAAATGAGTAACCCCATCTCTGTTCTTAAGCAGAGAACCTGGGAAGAGCTTGACAAGTGTTTCATTAATCCACCTACTGATATTTTGGTTGAGTTTCTTATACATTGAAATACAGACTGAAGATAACTTAAGATTTCTGAAATGAAAGGAAAAAAAACAATGTAGTTCTCACCTTGAAGCCTCTTTTCTTCACTAATTCCTACAAGATATGTCTTGAGCATATGTTTTCTATCCTTGACTAAAAAGAAATGAACAGTTAAAAATAAAGTAAAAAATATGATGATGAGAGAATAAGGAGATGCATTTTTGTAAAAAAGATGACTGATGGCAGAATTTCTTAAGGCAAATAATGATGTGCCTTATAACAAAAAAATCATAATTCTGTGTATGGTCTTTTAATAATAACCTCCATCTCCATTATACTGGTGGTTTAAGAAAGAAAGGAATTTGGTTATGTTCCTGATGAAGTGTGTGTCAAGTAAGCATGTCATATTTAATTTGTGGACTAATGTCCACATACGTGCTGATGTGTTATACATCAGATCATGGCTTCATGAACCAGAAAATATCTTCTTCTTTATTTGCTTATATTTCTGATTACTACCTTTGCATTTTAGGGTTTGATGGGTATTTCTAGAATTTCTCTGTGAATTAAAAACAAAAGTTTTGTGTTCTTGGAAACAATAGACCAAACCTATGCAAATAAAAATATTCTGTATACAGCTTTTAAAATTCTTATTAATAAAAATTAGCTGAAGAATAAAATCTTCATGAAAAAACTATTTTAAAGAATCAAAGTGTTGTTTGCCAAAAGCATTTCATAATGTCTGGCGAAGAGGAATGCTTATTCAGGTTTTGGTGAAAAATTGATTTATTCTCCCTCTTTTTTTTTTTTCCCCAAGGGCCCAATCAGGTTTCAGTAACCTATTTAAATTAAGATTTAGCCTGACACTGGTGTTTTCTATTACCTCTGGAATCTGTAATTTGAGGCATGACTGTTTATTATGCTCTAGTCTCTGTTATACCTTTTCTGCTTTTATTGCAGAAATAGGTGTACACCAGCAGATCAGACACTATTCTTAAATTGTAACACACATCAGGTAGGAGCTGTACATAATAGGAGTCCTCAGTTTCCACTGAAATCCAAGACTTATAACTATCAATACTTTCAGCAACTTTTCCATTTAATTCTCTAGAATATAAACTATTCATGGAAAGGAGAATGTAGTACAAAAAGTAATGCAACAGTTTCAGTTGTTCTTGGAGTCACCCCTCCAGATGTGGCGAAGTAAATGCACTGAGGTGCCAAGCAGGGTTTGGTTAGCAGCAATGCCTCTACTTCCCCAACATAACTGAAATATTAAAAGAAACTTAATGACATTGCCATAAGCTCATGCATAAAAACTGAGCAAAATCCTCTATGTATTATTCCGTGAATCTTTTGTAAGCTAACACAAGTAGGAATTATTTCACATTTCTTCTAAATATAGACCACCAATAAAACCACTGGTAAAAAAATTGACAAATATAATGAATATTCTTTAACATGACCAAGAACTGGGAGATGCAAAAGACAGGAAAAGATTAGAGGAAGAAAGAAAAAGAAAGAAAAAGAGGAGGGAAAAATAGTTGATGTACCCACAGATTAATCTAACAGCCATTTCTTATTTATGGAAATCACCTTTCTGCAAACCTGTTTTCATGATTCAGCAGTCTAGAATCTATGATTTGCAATACTAGATCTATCAGCAGTGAAGGAAAATTTTGGTGAAAGTGAAACTTTATTGTAGAGAGGATAGATGAGAGAAATATGTACAGCCTGGGTCTGAATGATCAGTATTTTCAGCAATTTTCTACGACATTAGGTAAGTGATACAGTTTCACACAGCTATATAGTGCCAGTACTGGTGCTGGCAAGCATAATGATGGTGAACCAACATTAAAACCTATGGATGAAGAAAATTAAATCTGAAGTGTCACTGCTATTGGGAAAATACTGCCAGAGAAGGCAATATTTTAAGATGTGATGCAGACTTTGCATACTCAAGAGAGTGTCTTCAAAGTTTTATAGGAAAAATACTATAATGATGTGCCAAAGAAAAAATATTTTTAAAACTTTTTAAAGTTTAAATTCATTAAGCATTTCAGCAGATGAAAATGCCTACATTTCTGGACAAATTTCCACACTAAAATTTCCCAATAACAATTCTCTCTGTAAGCGTATTCTGAAAGACACACTGATACTCTTCCAAGAGGTAAAATTCAAAATCAGGAAATAACTCATCCACCCACTGCATTTTTTTTTCTTCATTACTTAGAGTGAAATATTTCTAAAACTATAGGTTCATAAATGCTAACTGCCAAGGTAGAAAAATTTGGAATTTTAACTTCTGTAAGCAAGGAACCTTTCCTGTTTTCAATGTGAAGCACTAGGTACACATGAGGAACTGGTGCATAAGCCAGGTCAGGGTCTCACTCATTTTATCATTCTTACATATTATTGACACAGCATATTAATTCTTCTTCATTTCATCCAAAATCACCCACACAGGATTAGATAGAGTCTATTTTCTGCCAGATATATAGTAACATAATAAATAAATCTAGTGTTATTGTTATAAGATTTCTTGAATATTTCAAGTAACTTTGATAAACCAAGGGATGGTATTATGGTATTGTCTTTCCACTGTTATGTTTAGTATAGCATACTGCCCAGAAATTCCCATGTACACTGTCAGACTCTGAGTGAGTCACAGATAATTTGCTTTTTTTGTAACAAAATATCTGAGTATAAAAAGCAAAGTGAAACCAAAAAGAGCATGAGGGGCTTAAGCATTTTTCCTCTCATTTTCTCTAAAGATCTACTTGCACTTGTCACTAGAAAAAATCTTCCCAGTACACACTCTCTTGGGCTGTCTTACCTGTTTAGAATGTCTCCTACAAATGCTCAATTTTATACCATGCTCAATACAATAAGGAGACAGCACAAGACAAACAACCCTTAGGAAACTTGATTAGAACCATAAATTGCAGAGATATGCAATGTTTTCCATGTTCTGACAGATTACAACACTTAAATATATCTTAATATATTGCTTGAGAAAGAACCAAGTCAGTGTATGCTCCAATATTCCTATGATAGAAGAGGGTAATAGGCTCCATAGCAAAATTCACCCACACAAGGAGACTATTAGTCTACAAGTAAATCACCAAATTCTAAGCTATTATTTTTAACTCTTAAACACTGATGTACAAAAAAATGGTTTTGTCTATTAAGTCCCTAAATATGGTCTTGTGTAACTAGTTTCCTTAGTGTTAGACTAGATGTACAATGGCTTTATAAACTCAGAATCAGGCCCATGAGGATGTCCAGGTAAGTTCCCCCGATATCATAGTCTGACCTCCAGTGATCTGAGTACTAACAGAAGAAACTTTTTCTTTTAACTGCATCACGTGGCTGAAGTACAGTAAAATATCTGCATAAAAGAAACCAGAATCTCTAGTCTGCTTAATTACCAGCTTCTTCAATTACAAAAAAAATCAATAAAACCCTTCCAGTTAACTAAAGTTAATAAAATAAATTAATTTTGACAAGTTTACAGTGTGAAAGAAGTTTAGTATTGCAGAATTCTGGGAGCTGTGTTTTAAGTACTCCTAATATCACTATATATATCACTATATATAAAATATCACTAAAGGTGGGGTGACCAAGGAGCTATTTATTTTATTAGCTTATGTAATAATGAATGCCTTATTTGGTTATGAGCCATTATTTAGACTGCCATTACAAACTTCAGCTCAGGCTCTTCTTATTGCCTCAGTTAAGCGTCAGAACTCTTGGCACAGACCCAGAGAAGTTCTCTCCGTTCAGTATGGCCAGGACAAGACTCTTTGCCCTTCTCAGGCTGGCACTGGGACTAATAGGCCCATGGCATCTGCACATTCCAGCTCAAATAAAGTGAAAGGGAAAATTATGACCTCTGATATTGTCTGCATGCAGTTGCAGAGTATGTAAACATTATAATTTATTACAGCAACTCAAAGTAAGGGAATTATGATCATTACAAAACAGAAGTTCTTTGCAGTTCACAACAGCATACAGAAAATAGTGGATTTACCATTCACAGGAAGTGACTTTTCAGTTTCAGCTCATAGAGAAACTATTAGTCCCCCAAAATAATGATGAAGTGAAGTAAAATAATTACCATGGCTTGCAGATAGTTGCTTTGTAGCGAACACAAACCATATAAATCTGAGCATTTTCTTTATTTTTACAAAACAAGGCAGACTAATTCAGCAACAAGGTTCATATATTTGGGATTCATGTGTTCTCTTCTTCCACAATGTCCCATACTTCATTTACTGGCATTTGTCAGCTGTTGATTAACTAGTTAATTTACCTCTGTGTTCTTGAAGAGGGAAAGAATGAGGGAAAGTGTATATTCTTATGCTGAGTTCTCAACTTCAGGTGGTTAGGTGAATCAGCTACCAGCTGAACAGTATGAAACATCCAAGGTAAAACATTTGCCAAGAGTTGTTTCTCTAATAATTATATTCTGGTCCTTCTCGAATGCCAGTAACTTCATTCACCTTGCTCATATTCACCTTTTTGTTTGTTTGGCATTGGAAGGATTTAGCCTTGTATGTCAATACAGTCATCATGATATCTTGGGCTGATAATACATTTCCCAATGTTTTGGCTCTCAAATCAGTTTGCAAAATCCCATTACATATAACTTCAATCCTCTTATTCATGCTTGAAATGGCTTCTAGAAAACTGTCTAACCTTTATTAAGAACATCTGTCTTTGCTGTCAGCTTTTTTTTCGGCTTCATGATCCCTGCTCACAGTGGAGAGCGTGCAGGTGGACACAACGATGACAACATGGGAGCACTAAGAAGTGTTCACTGATCTTAATTTCAAAGTTGAGTCTAAAGAAGCAGCTTTGATTCTGTGAAGCATTTAAGCCACAGAAACCTTAGGAGGAGTTAAAAGTAGTCCATCTGGTCCTTAAAACACCGTAATTAGCTGCTTGAAGCTTTTTGTATTAGATACATTAAATGATATTTACAAGCTAGATTAAAATCTGTCTTTTCTGTACTAAGAGTTTGTTGTTTTATTTTGGGTTTTTTAATATGTTCAGAAAGCACAAATAATGAAAAATGAGTGAGTGCTTGGCTGTGTCTCCTTCTTTGGGATGCTCATTAACCTGATAGTAAGCTTACATCTTAGGAGAGTAAAAGTGCAACCATCTACTAAAAACACAAGCAAAAAAGAAGGTTTCTGGAGGGTGATATAGGTACTAGATGATCCAACCAACAGTGATGCACAGCTGGATCTTCTCGCAGTTACCTTTACTAATACAGAAGAGTACATGAATGTGTGGCAACCAGTGATTGTCTTGGATGGAGTAGTGGCATTCAAGTTCCACATCATGACAAAAGGGCTCTAGGATCAAATCTACTTTAGAGGTAATTTCAACTTAATTAGGAAAGTGACATAGGACACATCAGGGAGGGCAAAGGAGGTCCGGAAAACTGGTTACTCTTATGATTGAATAGTCCATATTGAGATAACAGGTAGATGTATTAACAGATAAATGACTAACCAAAAATCAGGGCAGGGTTCTAATGGGGGGGGGGTGGGGGAAGGAGAATACAGGAAGCGGCTCACTTTGGTCACTGGAAAATTAATGGATTTTGTTTATTTGGCTCAGAAAATAGTGAATAATGGGCCAGTCTGGAAACTGTTAACAAGGTGAGTGATTCAGGGGTATTTCTGGGATGTAGATTGCACAAAATTTTTTGTTGGAGACTTGCAGGAGGTGGCAGGGGGCAACTAACTGCCTGGGAAACGCCTGGACCAACTTAGTCTTCCCCATGGCTGAGCCTGCTCTGGGCAGATGTCTTGCCAGGGCCCCACCAGACTACGTTATCCTTCACTTTAACCAAAAATTTTGTGTTAAACAGAAGAAAAGGACGAAAGCAGGAACACAGAAACTGTCCTGCATCCAACCAGGAAAAGGTTAGTTTTTGCAGTAGCCAGGGATGGGCAGGACTAGGACACGGAGATTATTCTCTTTAACTTCACATCATTTCTGGGGGTGGGGGAACGGGCATCTCTTTTGGGGAGAAATGGTTCCTCACACTTGAGTAAGTGTGGCTGAGCGTATGAGGGGGCGGCCTCAGTCCCAAGCCAGAGGAAGAGCTTGGGTGATGCTGGTTCCAAGCAGGTCAGGAATTTTCTGTTGTCAGGGGTTTCCATGGTGAGCAGTACCATTTCTTTTCTTGTACCCTCTGCCACTACTATCACTGCTGTTGCTGTTACTGTTCATTTTCTTATCTCATTGCTGTTTCCAGCAAATGGTTCTTACCTCAAACCATGATCTTTGCCTTTTGTGTCTCCAGTTCTGCTCTCCATCCCGCTGCAGGGAGAGGCAGTGTGGAGAGTCCCAGTGGAAGCACTTAATCAGGAAGAACCATTCTTAAACCACAACAGAAACACATTTACTTTTTTACATAACTGATCATAAAATACACAATGAGACAGAGGAATTACAAATTCAAACAGGCCTATAGAATCATATTTAACTGTTCACTAGAAAGAAGAAGAAAACATCTGCTCTACACTACATGATTTCTTAATGCACATCAATACTATGTATTTTTTCCAATTTTTTTAAAATTAAATTTAGTATTGGCTTTAATACTGTTGTTGAAATACATAAGCTTTTTTAAAAGAATCTTGAATTACTGGAGGACCAACAATTTATATAGAAAAACATAATTGTTCAGAATACAAACAAATGAAAATGCATATGCTGCAGAAATATTTTGTTCTCGAATAACAAAAAAAATTGTTAACTATGAATTCTGATGCAAAACTAATTGTTTTTATTTAAATCAAATTTGTTAGGATTATAATAAAATACCTATTAAATGCCAAAAGAAAATTTTACATTTTGTTGCCTTTTAATTTTTAAACTTCTGCATATTTGACAGGCAAAATCTCCAAAAACAGATAAAAAAACTCCAAAAAATTAAAACCCAACTCTATACCGCTAGCCTAAACTAAGAATTTTTAAAATATTCAGACAAAAAAAAATAATGCATACAAATATTTCACTGTTTGAAAACTCATACTGAAAAAAGGTCATCATTTCTCTTCCACAGTCTATCCATAGAAATTCTAATGTTTTTCATTTGCTTTCACAATACATCACAGTGCAGTAGTTTTTGCACTTGCTGGGAGGGAGAAAAACAACACATGCGGATGCTACTTCTGCAAAACATTTCTAACATGGTCACAATTTCATGTGAGGATTTGGACTTTTTTAATATACTTCTTATTGTTGACAGAAATATTATCTCATTCACTGTCCTTCTACTCAGAAAGAGCAGGTCCTTAAGGCCCCCTCCCATTTTTGTTGGTTTTAAACTTCCAAGGGTGCTCTAACCATAGTAGAATTTGAGAACTTTTGAGACTCTGCAATTTGTTTAATAAATTATAAATTAACTTAGGAGGCTAATCTTCAATGGTTATTGTTCAAAATCTCCACTAGGTAAAACTCTTTCTTGGGGTATTTCAAAAAAAGGAATATCTGATTGCTTTTGAAGCCACATTCAGACAAGAATCTTCACACAAACTACCCACCAGTAAAGGTTCCTGTGTGTCAGCATTCAGTTCTTCTGTGTAGAATGACTTTAGAATCTTGATCTCAAATTGGTTTGAGAGAGGGGAGAACTCTCTATTCCTATCTGTCAATTTACATTTAAAAGTAAAGATAAGCTCATTGCTTCCCAAACATCCCCTTTGGCAATGAAAGCTCAGCAGTTCAAATTGCAAACTCACTAGAATGTGGCAATCTCCTCCAGTTTATGCTATCACAGCTTCATTGAAACAGATGACTAGGGTGCTTTCTCAGTGTTGCTGAAAATTTATTCTTAGTGATTTATCCTACAGAAAATCAACAGGACTGTGCATGCGTGCAGCATCCCTAGCCTCTCACCATGAACTCCACTGGTGATGCACCAACCCAATGCTGTTTCCTACCATTTTCTCTCAGGTATTGTTCTGTAATAACTCTAGAAGTAAAAAGGGATATCTGTTTTTGTCATAAAACTATGTACTCCTAAGGCAGTGACTTTCTGTTTATAGAGCAGCTGGAGTGTCATTGGGCTCTCTGAAATCTAGCAGCATATGAAAAGTCTCAGCAATGTGAACATAACAGTCTCAGCAATAGAAAAAAAGTTAATCGTACGCCTTAAACATACTCTAAGAACATTAAACAAGATTTTGTCATATGGACAGTTTTCCCTTAAAGTGTGGCCACACACTGATTTCGATGGACCTATTGACACCCATGGAATTTTCTTTTTGCTATGGATCTGTCAGATGTTGATCTGATGATGCTATCCACAATCCTGGAGTATGTACATATAGTAGCTTGCTCATTATATTTCAAACAAGATATTTTCCTGCAGACTTTGGTGCTCCTGCCAGGCAAAACAAGTACCCACAGACATTCTGACCCCTCATTTTGTACACATCCTTTTTTTTTAACCCAGTAAAAAAAGAACAGTTCTACTCCATTAATGACAAAAATGAAACCTCTTCTTTGCAGGAGGAGCCACAATTTTCTGTTCCGTATGATGAAGGTTTCCCTATCTCTTGGGGATCTGCCAACCTCTCCACTTGCCTCTGCTGAGATCTCCCTACCTCAGAACAATTCATCACTCATAACAATCTTCATTCCTTACTCTGCAAGACTTTGTTATTCTGCCTTCAATATATTAGGACTCTGAGCTTATTGCTAATATTGTGCCACATTTTAGGGTTGGTTGGTTTGTTTGTTTGTTTGTCTGTGCACTTAGGAGTGTGGGTAGTCACCCCCCTGGGCTTTTGATGGGCTCATAAACTCAAAAGAGCGTGTAGTTTTTTGGTGGATAGGAGCAAAGCAGTCCAGGTATTTCACCACCACTACTGTCCCTCTCCAGGCCCCAGGAATGCCATTGTTTGTAAAACCATCCTGCTCTTCATAAATATTTTCAGCTGTATCTCCAGTTATGATGTCAAGCTCCATGTATCATCCAATAGGGATTGAGTAGAGAGGGTAATAGAACATTACAAATAAAATTAGCATCAATTATTACCCTGATCATCTTTCATCTTCTGTCTCTCTCACCCCAGCCTGGTTGTTTGAGTGTCTGAAGAGATGTTTCAGAAAATTTATCTACTATTAATATTTCTAACTAAACCTTGTTCTTTCTTTAATCATAAAAAAATGAAAAAAAAGCAAAGCAAAACAAATAAAACTGAAATCTCATCTATTAATTTTCATTATTCCTTATATTATAGTAAGAACATTTCCGGTTTGATATAAAAACCTTAAATGCTATTTATCCATTTGAATTGTTCTTACACTAGTAGTTTATAGCAAACATGCTTTTGATTTTTCCCTACATTTAGGATGGACTTGCAATTTACTACCTTATTTATTGTATCGAATTTACTGTATTATTTCCAAGCAATAGATGAAATATAATACTTTATATGCTTATGTTTTAGTTGCTTACATAATTTATTTAAACTTCTTAAGAAATCAAGGAAATTCTGAGATTTTTTTTTTTTCATTTTGTCCATACAAAAAATCTCCAAATATCAGCAGAGATAATACAGCTTTCTCAGAAGAGATCTTTTTTTTCAACTGGTGGGTTTTCAGTTAGTTGTATGTGGTACTACTTTTAACTTAGAAACCCTAATGTGATCTATGAGATTTAGGCACTCCTCCTCCATGATCCTGTTGTATATGAAAGAACCAAAGATCATATGCCTTTTTATACAGGTTGTGACATGACCCATTCTAAAAGAGAATCCAGGTCTGTTCAGAAGGCAGGATCCATGTTTTCTGGGTTAGTGACTCTGTCTGAATGTATTAAAACTGTATTTTGGGATGATGATATCTGCAAAACAATTCACTACTACTTTACAATTCCCTGTTTTAAAAATTACAGTGCCAAAGAAATGAAATAGATTAGTGTTTGTGAGTTTGTTTCCAACGTACTTCAGATAAGACCAAGTAAAACTTTTTGTAAAATTTAAATTCCTCAATATAAGAAATTTGTGGATTATGTCAGTAGATTAATAAGTATTGTGAGGAAAAAATGACAGAGTATCTAATACTATTAATGTGTGTTACATGCAGCAAAATTTTTGTATATATGGGTACCTAGTTTTGTGCATCAGAAGACCTTGTTGAATAAAGATAGGACATTATTATACTTAACAGTGCCATTTGGGGTTGTTTTGGGTTTTTAAA
Organism: Rhabdornis inornatus; assembly: GCA_013397075.1. Lineage (NCBI taxonomy): Eukaryota > Metazoa > Chordata > Aves > Passeriformes > Rhabdornithidae > Rhabdornis > Rhabdornis inornatus. The sequence continues at coordinate 119,383 of VWZS01000627.1, forward strand.
TCTGTCAAGTCCGAATGTGAAATTTAAAACCATACAAATCTGTACACACCAGGAAATTTGAAAATCTGGTAATTTTTATTTCCTACTTTCACATAAAATCCATGGAAGAGAAATCATATTGGGTCAACAATTGCAGATTAATTTTTACATAGAGATGTTGCACATCTTTGAGTCCTGGTCCACTCCTCTTGAGAGCTTCTTTAGATGTGTCTTCTTTGACTCTGAAGCTTCCATGGAACACTATCCACATTAAACTGTGTTTGAGTTAAACCTTGTGAAACAGAATAGAACTGGTCCTCCTACAAGGTCTAGTTGCAAATGTCTTGGGTACAACCTTGATACAGGGATAATGGATCCTTGATCTCAAAAACACTGAGATCAACCAAATAAATACAAGTTTGATGTGTCATTCGAGGTAAAAACTACACACATCACAAAGACAGATCTGACCTTATTCATGGTTTTTGACTAGTGCAAAATCTTCCTTCTCCTATTTTCAATGCTGTTCTTCATCCTTGAAATTTTAAAATTATTAGGTGGTTCAGAGAAACATATTGTCTCTAACTTCACACAACTTTCATGGACTAAAACAAAAACACATTTTAATTAGAACACTTGATTTAATTGGTGCTATGAATCTCTAGTTGCATTTGGCTATGAATCACAAATTAACATAATCTTTTTTTAGAACTTTACCACAGGTTTTCTGTTGTTATTTTTTAAACCCACAAATTTTGCATTCCTCCCACTACCTGCCCCCACATATGGTCTCTTCAGATTCTAAAATAGTACAAGTCTCCCTGACATGCATTACAACCCATCTGTATTTAAAGTAATGCCTTGTACTAACTGTTGGTTTATATTATTCCAATTCTTCCCGCCACCCCCCCGCTCCGCTTTTAAATGCATTATCTATTCATATCTGAGCAGAGTGCTGTCTTGTCAGAAAGACAGCTTGATAGGTACCATACCCCTCAAGGAGTCAAACTTAAAAATGTTAACTATCTAGACATTGTCACCGAATCACTCCTCTGAACACATCCCAAATCTCTGCCTTCAAATTACAGTATTTTCCATTTTATTTTCTATGCTATTCATGAAACAATAAGCACATTAACCAATTCCTTTTCCCTTAATTTCAGAATACTGTTTGTTATTGGTTGGACCAATAAAATACCCTCAGAAATGTAACATTAACAAAAGAGATGGAAAATATACACTACAGTTAGAAAGAAAACTCTGACAGGAGGTAGAAATTTTTTCCTAATTACATATGCAGCGTCAAAAAAGCACTGCTAGCATTTTGCCACCACAGTGTTCATGCAGTCACATGTCAGAGCAAGTGTCGGTTTTAATTGTGAATTTACAATTAACATGTAGCTTTACTATTCCAACTCATGCCAATATTAGTAATTTTAAATCTGTAAGTTCAAAATATAATACTAGGTTACTGTCAAGGAGAAAAAGCCCAATCTTACCCAAATGAAGAGATTTATAATCCCAATTAACATTTGAAATATATAGGGATAAACTTACAAAATCTGAAGTGTCAGTTACTAAAATCTGTGATCTGTTTCCCTCGATCTCATGATGCCATTTCTATAGCATATTGCCAGAGGCAATATGTCTATGAGTCAATTATATATCAACATTTATTTTTCAGTGACTCCCTTAAAGGACTAAGAAATTAACTATCTAGATACATATATAGCCTCATCACCATAGAATCAAAGTGCTTCTGGAGTACTTAAATATAGAAGAAACCACAGAAATCCTGGTTCTTCTTCTTCTCTCCCATTCTTAAC